>OZ014565.1:1862200-2416023 GCA_963966155.1 Clivina fossor | reverse complement strand
CAATAAATGTATTATTATTTATTAAAAAATAACCAAAAAGGAAATATGTTATCATATACCTGATAGTGAATTAATATGAGTCATTGTTACAATAATTTTCGTTACGTTTACGTACTAATAACTAATAGCGTTTTATGTTCTCGAATAAAGTATTATATGTGCTTGACTTGATAAGGCTATTAGAAAATACAAAAGATCAATTTTATCAATGTAAATACATACGTAGATATTTATAATAGAATTTTTATGCATGTAAATGTGATACATTCACATTTGCTTTGCAATAATTGTTACTATTACATTATTTATTTCCAGTTGTTTAAAATCAATTTTGCAATCATTACAATTAAATATTAATGAACATAAATAAATTCTAGGAATCATTTTTTATTTTTCCAGATTTTAATAACATATCATTTTTAAATACGTCATAACGGAACTTGAAAAAAACAAACTCAAATAAAAAATGAGGCCATCAAAATCGTTTTTAAATAATCCAATTAACAATTAAACTAACAAAAAATTACAACTTTCACTAACTATAAATATCTAAGGGAAAAAAAAATACAATCGCGAAAAAAACAGAAACGAATCTAGCAACAAAAAAATAATAAACACTCGATTAGTGAGGTTAGTTTGTAATTTGAAACAAAAGACAATCACGCCCGGTCACACGCAGAGAAAACTGCAAAAATAAAAAACAAACGAAAATTATTTGTATGCAAAAATGTTTAGAAATTGTTAATAAAATTAAGAAAACAACTGCATTGCGATGCATTGACGTGTGCAAAAGATTGTCTCATTGTGGTTTATGTTTTTTTATTTTATTTATTTTTATTTATTTATAAAATTGTTGTATCCAAGATGGTTGGTTCAAGGTAAAAACAATGTTAAATAAATCTGATGTAATTGCGCAAAGGTAAAAATTTATTGTTTACACATAAGTAAGTTGTGAAAAATTTATTTATAGATCTTTGTACTTCAACTGTTTCAGAAAAATTGAATGCTGCATTTAGATTCTTCAGTTGTTTCAACTAGTTTTAATTTTATTAGTAAAAGAAAATAATAAAAAGATACTTTAATTTTAAAATATTTTATTTGTGTCACAGGTCGCAGAAATATTGAATAATCTATTTTTATTGTAAAATTACTAATATTTTTGGTTTTTTCTCCTTTTTTTATTTTTTTCTATAAACAAAAACTCACTAATCTTTTTACTTCCTACCTTACATTGAGTTCGATCAAAATTTTCAAAAAATACTAGTGATTTTTCCGAAAATATTCAATATTTCTGCAACATTTGTATATTTACGTCATAAACCTCATTAGTATGTGGCACAAACTATTTTCATTTAATTAAAGACCATTCTACGCCAAGTATATTACTTAACTTTTGTTTTGTTCACATTTATAATACTTCTACCTTGGAAATATTTTATTAACTAATTGTATAATTTAATTAATTTAATTATTTTCGCATGCAGCCTGATACAATTCTCGAAACAAGCATAAAATGTTTAAAAAAATTAAAACGTCTCGCCAACAACAATAATAATAATAATACTCCAGAAGATGAAGAAGATTCTGATGGTGATGATTTGGTAAAATAAACTTAAAAAACTTTGTAAATTAACTGCTAGAAAACTGTGTTAGGTATCTATAAATGAGTATATTCTGAATCAGTTTCGTTAAAAATAACGGCCTATTATAATAAGAGAATTCTGAGATTCTGCAAGAAATATACTTTGTTACGTGCAACAAAATTTCTTATTAAATCTCCGAATTTTTATTCAACAAAATTGACACTATACCCAAAAAATTTATGCTGGTATTTTGTATTATTCTTTAGTTCTAAAGTACTTATAGATTCTTTTGTCTTTTTTAAATAAACATTAAATATAATTTTTGTTTTAATTCTTTATAAACAAAATAGAAATAACATAGTAAAAATCTTTCAGAACTAATTATATTAATAAAAGATAAGAAAGCTTAGCTTCCGAAATACGTATTTAGCTTTATTGTAATTTAAGTGTGGTTTTGGGATTTTTTATAAAATTATTTTTATAATATTATTTTTATTTAATTATATTAAAATAAAACGGCTTTGAGATTTAGAAATATTTCACGAATTTATCATGAGCATTTTATAAATCGTAAGGATTTACATGTAAATCCTAGAATTTACCAATTTTCAAATTTTTGCAGTAATATATGTATAAATTTATAAAATTATATTAACTTATAATCTTCAAATGTAGCTGTTGTTAAATCATCACCGATGGCCATTTAAATTTAAAGGAATTTAAGTTAAAGTTTTGCATTTAAAATATTTAATAAATAATGACCAGAATTGAAATTTACTTTAAAGATTTAAGCTAAATTTAATGACCAGAATAGCGACATAAGCTAATTAAGACAAAAATTCTTATTTGTTATTCCTATCTTATTCATAAAGGTAATGTGCAGAAAAAAATAATAAATTCTGTAGTATTTTAGAGCTTACAGAACAATACAGAATGCTAGCATTAAACTTTTCGGATTCTGCAAAATGTTGGAATATTTTTTTGTAACAGTCTGTTATTTTTAATGGAATTTTTCCAGACTAATTGCTTACTTACATAGATACAAATATAAACAATATTGTAAGCTATATATATATTTATATGTAGTGTATATGGATTGTTGCACCCTAATATTGTTTAACAAGTTTGATTATATTATTTAATGAATTTAATTGAAATAATACCTACTCAATTCGCTTTGTTAGCTCTATCTAGTTATAATTCCCCTACTTTGCTTTTTCAATCTTCATTTGTGATGATCTCATGTGAAATAGTTCGTTATACGACACGTGCTCAACAGTGTCGTACGTGAATCGTTAAAAGGAAGACGAGAATGACGTAATATGCCCATACAAGTTATCGTATATTTTATATTATAATGGAGTATAATATGTTTCTGTCACATAAATAAAAATCTGTATTAGTTTTACATATTTTAAAAGAAAATTGATCGAACATACTGAATAAAAAATGTTCTTTTGACATAATTATTTTAACTTATGGTTCACATCTGTAAGACCTTGTAGCATTACAGAATATTTTATCTTTTTCTAGTAAATGGAATTCGTCTATTGATAGAAAAAGGCAAAGGCCCCGTATTCTCACTTCACTTTTAAAAGTGATTTTTCTCAATACTTTTGACGTTTACTTATAAGTGCTTATTAAACAATTTTATTTAGTTTATTTGAATTTTATAATATTAGATATAAAAATATATATCAAAACTGGAAATATTATTCATATTTGATAAGAGGTAGAAGTAAAAATTTATTTTAAAGCAAAATATAAAAGCACTTTTTCATCTCTGGTAGTCGTAATTACAAATATTTTTTTACCTAACAATATTTAAAAGTTACGCTATTAATAATAATTTTAGAAAAAATTACAATGCAGAAATATACAGGGTGTAACAGAATAACTATTCCTAATTTTAACTGGAGTATCCTGGGCTCAGAATATGAAGATTTAATGCAAATCACTTAGATAAAATATGGCTCCTTACTGAGCTACAGGGTGTTTTATATAAAAATTTAAAAACGATTTTTGCCCAGTACTTTAATACTATTTGACGTATCCTTATCATACTTGGCAGGAAATGTAGGTACCGTACACCATACTAAATTATGTTAAATAAAAGTTTCTGGCTACTGCCAGTGGCGTACAACAGGGGCAAGTGAGAGGTTGATCCTTCCTAAATTCTACGCCACTGGCAGAATTGTCATTTTAGCACAATTTTTCGATTCTCCAATACTTGCTTTGTAAAAAACATACTCTTCCTTTGTAACGATAAAGTCACTGTTTTTCGAGATATTTAAAGTTAAACATAAGCTGCACCCTTCTGATTTTTTCAAAATTTGCTCAAAAAAATCTCAAACAATTCAGTAAAATAGAGAAAAAAATTAGCTACATAATATCTAAGTAACTTTTTCTCTAACTCATTCTGGTTTGGATGGAAAAATTATTGAAAATTAATATTTTTTGCATTTTATTTTTTTTATTTTCAATAATTTTTACAGCCAAATCAGAATGAGTTAGAGAAAAAAGTTACTTAATTATTATGTAGCTAATTTTTTTCTCTATTTTACTAAATTTTTTCAGATTTTTTTGAGCAAATTTTGAAAAAATCCCAAGGGTGCAGCTTATGTTTAACTTTAAATATCTCGAAAAACAGTGACTTTATCGTTACAAAGGAAGAGTATGTTTTTTACACAGCAAGTATTGGAGAATCGAAAAATTGTGCTAAAATGACAATTCCGCCAGTGGCGTAGAATTTAGGAAGCATCAACCTCTCACTTGCCCCTGTTGTACGCCACTGGCAGTAGCCAGAAACTTTTATTTAACATAATTTAGTATGGTGTACGGTACCTACATTTCCTGCCAAGTATGATAAGGATACGTCAAATAGTTTTAAAGTACAGGGCAAAAATAGTTTTTAAATTTTTATATAAAACACCCTGTAGCTCAGTAAGGAGCCACATTTTATCTCAGTGATTTGCATTAAATCTTCATATTCTGAGCCCAGGATACTCCAGTTAAAATTAGGAATAGTTATTCTGTTACACCCTGTATAAATAGAATATCCGTGCATAATTATTAAAAATAAATATACATACATATCCTAATTGTTATTGTTGTTTATTGCAATAAAATTATGTAATTAAAAACATTAAATATACTATAAACATCAAAGAAAAAATATCAAATACATCTCTATATGAAGGTTGTCGCCACAAAATTTGTGGTTTAAGATAAAAAAAAAATTATTAAATATCTTTCGTTTGCAATGTAACAGTAGCTACAATTTTAATTTCTATGTTTTTCCAACATTATTACAATGATTATTAATCATTATTGAACCTTGAGTCTTCTTCTAACATCCGTTTTCTATCAACCAGTGGTTCGAAACATGTGATTATGTTACGGGACTGTTTTGTGATAAAGATTATTTTTTTTTTCGATTTGAAAATAGTAATTTTTATAATTGTTGCAATGATATGTTAGAATGTTTGCAAGCATTGGTATAAGACAGTAGGCAAACTGCCCAAAAAAGTCAATTTTTATGTTCAAAAAAATGTTATAATTGTAGAACTGTATCTATAAAACTTAATATAGTAAAAAATCTTTCAGAACTCATTTTATAAAATCAAACGGCTTTATGTTTAAGTTCTGTACACAACGTTCTCAACGTCCGTCTTCATCGAAAAAACTGATACAAATGACATTTACAGTAAATAACAGAACAAAGAAACAAGTTACTAGATAACAAAATAAGTAACTAGATTATAAAATTTATAAATTTTTAAAGGCAGGAAGCCAAATTTTATTTAAATCAGGGTTTTCACACTGACTGATGTTATTTTTTTCTTTATAAATTACAAAACGTCGTTTTTTTAAATTAAAATTAATACAGAGATAATCCTAAAGCGTTCTTATTTTAATATTGTTTTATTAAAAGAATTGAAAGTGCACTTATATTTTGTGAAAAAATTAATATATTTTGCAAATGCAAATAAATTTATGAAATATATATTTTTTTTAAATAAAATGGCTGTAGGTTGTAGTTCTGTATTAATATTTATTAATAATTGGTTTTATTTTTTAATATAATAAGTTCTGAAATTTTTTTTACTATATTATTATACTTTTTTCATTAAGCTTTATTTTATTTTTGCAAAATACATTAATTTAGCTAATATCATCACTCAAGCAATTTCTTTGGAGATTGTGCAACTGACATACAAATTTAGAAATTAAAATATCAATTTCCTTATATTTATTGATTTAATATAAGTGTTTACTGTCTTTCTATTTATTATAAAATTAAACGTCTTTATAATAAATATTAAAATTACAATATATAATCTATTTAGAAACTTATAAAATTAACTTTAATAGTTTTTTTTTTTTGTTTATATTACTGTCAACAGATGTCGGTTAATAAATTTATACTGAAGTGAAAATGTTTTACATTGGATATTCGAATACATATATTAGAAATTTAAAATTGTGTTAACATAAGACATGTTAGTATAAACAGTATCATATAATTTTATGTACAGTGTGATTGATTGAAATAGGACTTACTCAAGAAAATATTGATGCAGTGTTCTATTGATTACTAATTTAATAAATTTTTATTTGAAAGTATGAAATTTATATATATATATATATATATATATATATATATATATATTTTATTGATTATTTTCATATTTATGGTAATCAATCAAATTGTATATTTATATAATTAGAATTATCAAAAATCTGTTGATTAATCAATAAATTTGACAGTATTTAATATAACTTAATTATCATATTAATTGAAAAATAGGTTGCTACTGCATAATAAATTTGAAAGTATAAAGAATGATTTAGCAAGTTTTTTTTTTGTTTAATATATACCTAAATTTATTAATTTGATTATTTATAAGATAATTTACAGTATGTTATTCGTTATAAATATTTAAGAAAAAATAATTGTGCCCAACATTATCCAACATAATCCCTTCACATATTTGGTATTCATAATTTATATAGGTATATTCTATAATAATTAAACAAGTATTCGTATATATATATATATATATTTTGATATGTGCTCTTTACAGACTCGATTTAGAAATGAGTTTGCTATTCTGTGTAAAATATTTCGTTCGCATACGAATATTCTACACATTTGTGTACTTTAACGCAAATCTTATTCGCCTAATTTTCAAAATATATTTCATGCGTGTTTGATTTGAAACAGAAATAGAAATTTTTTAATTATTTCAGTTATTCATTTTTACATTTTTTTAATCATACAAATTTACAATAAAATAGCCTTTTGAAATATTCTAATGAATCGTAAAAACTGTAATTAAAAATAATACTATAAATGATTATATTTTAATAAAATACTTAATTAAAAAAAAAGTATTACAAAATTTAAATAAAATATATTAAAAATATCAATTTTTTTTCAATGTCAAATTTTGCTAGGCAGTGGAGCAGCCAATAGTTTTACAGCTCCAATTCTGCTTCTGCTCCGAACAGAATAATGCTGCTCCAATGCTCCGAGCTCCAGCTCAAAAGTCCTGATAAATTGCAGAAAATTGTAATATGTAGATGATATTAAGTTTGTTCGATTCTGACTCTCTTGCGTTTTACTGCAAAATGATGCAGCTATTTGCCTAAAACTACGAAGTGAATAAAACAAACATTACCGTAGCAGTAAACAGTAGACGCAAGTGTGCGAATCGAACTATTAACTTTGAAACTTTTTAACAATAAAAATTTCTACTAAAATAATAGAGATAATATTGAAAAAATCAATACGGATATTCCAATTTCATTGACAATTTGACTAAGCGTACTTTAAATCTTTACTATAGCAAACATAACTGTTTGTCGAAAGAGCTGATACTCTTAGCCCGAGAAGCAAGGTCGGTAGAAAGTGTCTTCAAATGCGCCTCCGGGGAGGCAGTCAATCAGTTTCTTTCTTCCGTTATGCAGCCAGTTAAAGTTAGCCGAGCACTTAACTAACATTCGCTAGTTGTCCACTAATTATGTCCTACTTGCGGGTACACGGTGTCAGCAATAGCCAACTTAACCGCTATCAGTTTTACTATTGAAGAATGGAATTTGTTTACTTAGAATCTTTAAGAATGTGTATGAATGGTTTTCAGGTTTATATGTTAAATGTGGGATTTACAAGTATTTTATTTGTACTTTTTTTCACTTATATGACATGAATTTGCATATTTGCCAATGCTAAAGATGAGATATTTTATTAAACTATAGTGACATTAATTTTCATATTTATCAGGGTGTGCCAGGCAACGCAGCTTGGCATGTGAATCTCCCAACTCTTAAAAGATGCGACTTTGATCAAATTAGATAAAATTCTCTTATCGTTTGTATAAATTAAATATTGTGATTGTTTTTTAATAATTTAATGTAATATTGATTTTTACAAGATACTGTGTATTCTTTTAAAAAGAATATAATACAATCCGTGACAGTCTCACTGAATTGGTATAAGAAATCTTTAAAAATGAGAAAAATATATTTTAAATTTAGTAAGGAAATTAAAAGTTGCCAAGATATATTTGTTTTCAAGTGGTCTGAAAAGGTTTTACTCATTATTTCCAATTAACAATAAAATAGATACAAATTAAAAAGAAATTTATTAAAATTCAATTTTTTGCTCATATCTAGTAATCCATGTTTCATTTTATTACAGTCTTATAGTTTTCGAGATTCTTTGGCATATAAATTTAAATGGGACAACACAAAATTTTAAATTATAAATTTAAAATAAACGTTAAATTTTTAACTAAAAACGTTTCTAAAAGAACCATTTATATTGAATACTCTGTATATTTTTAAAATTTTATAACTTTTATTAAAAATATCATGTACTTTACATTCGAAATAAATTTAATTAATAATATTTATTTTTACGACATACATAAGATCACATGTATTTTCTATCTTTTCATCAAGACATGAAAAAAAAAAAAAATAATAATTCAGATAAAAATAAGTACATATATTTTAATGACAGAAAGTTTTATATGTAATTAATAAACATACAGATTATTAACCATTAATTAACTAACATATGAATATTTTTTTGAATTATTTTTTAATCAATTTAAAATCACAGAATTCAAAGTAAAATATAAATATAAAGAGAAATAAACTTGGGAATTTAAATGAAATTGTATAATATTTAACGTTTTTTATGATAAACAAATATATAGTTACATTTTAACATGTAATAATATATTACCTATTACACGTGTAACAAATTAATTTGACGCTCATGGAAAAACAGAGGTGATAAAAGAATAAAATACGCTTTTTGTAGAAAATTACAATTAAATGTTGAGCTAGATAAAAATAGAAGTAAAAAATATAATTGTTTAAACTTTAAATTATCTATATATACTCGTAGTACTGTTATTATAAAATATATAATACAAGCCAATTTTGTTGGATGTGACGACATAAATTTCTGATTCAATTTACGATAATAGAGCTAAGTTTCATTTTTTTTTTTCATATACATATATTTCTATTTCACAAATCAATTGATTGATTTTTCCAACAAATTTGGCATCTATTATAAAATTTGTGTATTAATTTGTATATTGAATAACGTAGATATTTATTGTATTAATGATATAAGAAATGGTAAATGAAATATATTTAATCTTTCATATGATTGCATTATTTTTTTAATGCTTGCGAATGGATCTAGTCAGGCTCTATGCCATTTTCTAGATGGGTAAGATTTTTCAAATAATTCAGCTTTTTTATTATTATTTTTTTGTTTTTTTTTTTATTATATTAAAATAATAAATATGTAGGGTTAGATAAGAGTTTGGAATCGGTTTTATATCTTGTCTCATTCACATTTCTTTACTTATCTCCAAATTAGTTTTATGTTTTTGTTATTCTGAATTACACTATCTACTTGCTTCTGAAAACATTAATTTTTTTCTGCAATAAAACTAACAACTGATAAAACTATAATTATTCTTTTGCGTTGTCTTTTATAAATTGGTAAATACGAGTATTTTTTTGGTTGAGGTTGAAAACTATTAGCTCTGCGCTAAAATATAATACTAATTTTGGGATAAGTAAGATAGTCTGAATGAGTCTTTAATTTATTTAAAATATATTTAAATGTTTTTTTTTCTAGTAATATGCAATTTTCACTTAACTTGAAATTTTTGTTTTTGTTATTATAACAATTGCATAAGTTTATAAAATTAGCTTTATTGGTTAGTACCACTAGCTCAGTTTTAACTAATATTAGAAAATATAATAGGACTGAATAAATGAATTAAAACATCTAAAAACCGAGCTTGTAGTACCACCAAGCCAGCCAATATGTTTTAAGTATTATTATTTAATTTTTAAAATTCTGTAATTAATTTCATAATATTAATCTTATCACATATATTTATTTATTTTTTTGATTAGTCTTCAAGCAGGAATGGAAAACGTAACGTAACGATACCCGATAACGTTATAATAACGATTAAACTATAATTTGTAATACAATAACGTATTAACGATAACCGATAACATTTCGTAAAAAGTTATTTTGTAACGTTCATCGCTATGAATTTTCTTTTAAGTGAGAGATATATTTTGTTTGTACTTCAAACATGAAAATTAATATTTATACTTTATAGATAATTTCAAAGTTACAAATAAAAATTATTTTTATAACGTTATACAACGAAAACAAATATTAAATAACGTTATACAATAGCGTCACGATTTGAAACGTTATTTCATTCCTGTCTTAAAGTAAAAAGTAGGATATATTCGTAAACAATTTGCTTTTATTCTTCTTCTTTTTTCGAATTTGACCAACTAGGGACCACGTAAAATAACTCTTCATGATTCCTTCTTTTTTTTTCGTTCTCACCCTCCAGTAATCTCTCATTCTTTCACTTTGTTGTCTTTGTCTTTCCTCTGTCCATACTCTCTTTCTGTCTTCTTTTTCAGCTTAGCTTGAAATTCTTAACCTTCGATCTGAATATAGCTATTCTCTAAATCTTCCCTTGTTATCCCCATTTTCTTCAGATTTCCCCTTCTTCCTCATTCTCACCATCCAGTAACGTTTCATTCTTTCATTTTGTAGTCTTTGTCTTTCCTCTGTCCATACTTCCCCTATGTCTTCTTTTTCAGCTTAGCTTGAAATTCTTAACCTTTGATATGAATATAGCTATTCTCTAAATCTTCCCTTGTTATCCCCATTTCCTTCAGATTTTCCCTTCTTTCTCATTCTCTCCCTCCAGTAATGTTTTATCCTTTCATTCTGTAGTATTTGTCTTTCCTCTGTCCATACTCCCCGTATGTCTTCTTTTTCAGCATAGCTTGAAATTCTTAACCTTCGATCTGAATATAGCTATTCTCTAAATCTTCCCTTGTTATCCCCATTTCCTTCAAGTCAGACTTGACCTCCTTGAATTAGGGTATATGTGTTTTTGTTTTATTTTTGCATTTATTATTCTATTTGCTAACCAAAAACTAATATGATATCACCTTCTAGGTAATGAACCAAGACGTGAAAAAAGAAAATCCGCTCCAATTCAAATTCCGTGCCAAATTCTATCCAGAAGACGTAGCCGACGAACTCATTCAGGACATAACCCTACGTCTATTTTATCTTCAAGTCAAAAATGCCATTCTATCGGACGAGATATATTGTCCGCCCGAAACTTCCGTTTTACTCGCTTCGTATGCGGTGCAGGCACGACACGGCGATTTTAATAAGGTGACGCATGGTGCCGGCTTCCTCGCCAACGACCGATTACTGCCCCAGCGTGTAATGGATCAGCACAAGATGTCCAAGGAGGAATGGGAGCAGAGTATTACGACGTGGTGGCACGAGCATCGAAGTATGCTGCGAGAGGATGCAATGATGGAGTATTTGAAGATTGCGCAAGATTTAGAGATGTACGGTGTGAATTATTTCGAGATTAGGAATAAGAAGGGTACGGAACTCTGGTTGGGTGTTGATGCATTGGGATTGAATATTTATGAGAAGGAAGATAGGTTAGTAGCTGTTTTTTTTTTGTTTATTTTACAGACTTTATTAAATTTCCCATCATTCAATTATGTTCCATCTCTTTTTATTATTCATTTAGAAATTTTTAGTACAATCTCAATTTTGCACAATTATAGCACGAGATCTATTAAATTAGAAATTCCAAAACATACATTAGAAAATTTTAAAGATTTACCCAGATATAATTGTGTTATGCTTCCACAAACTTTAAATCTTCACGTTTAAACTCAAATTAAAGCAATTTCTAATAAAAAATTATTTTTATTCTGTAAATGAATATTTAAATTTGCAAATTTTGTAGTTATTTAATTATGTAACCATTTATGACGTATTCTATACCTATGTATCTTGTCAACAGAATAAATAAAATATTATTATTATATAATAGTTGGACTGTGCATGTATTTCTATTTTACGAATAAGTCATGACGTTCTGTTTGACGTAATTTCATTGAATGATTATTTTTACTATATAGTCGTATTTTTCTGGACAACTCATCATAAAGAATGATTGCCTAATATATAATTCAATAATTTTGAGTTAATCAGAACAAAATTGTGGATAGTTTGCTTTTATTATGTGAAAATATATGAGAACTTCAGTGCAATTGTGACGATTACGCCAACTTGATTGAAATTATGATAATTTGTTTGTTTTTGGATATTTGTCAAATAATATATATATATAGCTATTTTTATTTGAAATTATTAGGTGCTTATTCGTCACTTTAAACAGCATTATCTTAAAAATGAGAAATTTATAATCGTACTAACAAAAACATTTTAAATTTGATAATAATATTAAGTTACATTATCTGGAAAAAATATTACAAAAATTAAATAATAAAAACTACTTAAATTTAGTGAAATATATTAATGTTTCACATAAAACCAAATAATTATAAAACATTTATGTAAATCATAAAATAAAAAAGTAAGTGAAATATCTTATCAAAATTTTACAAATGTATGTGATAAATTTTTTTGTGTGGATTTATTATCTTGCTTTAAACATTTATTAATATTGAAAGAAATGTTCTAATCATTTCGTGTTTATTATTGTTTTTAAAATTTTATTTTTTAAATGTATACACATAATAACATAGTTTTTTGCATTATAATTTATATGAAATTGATATTTTTTTCCGTATTATTCATATCTTTGTTAAAAATTGCTAGTTTTGTTGTAGTTTATTACGTAACTTTATTCTTTCAAATTTAATTATTACAAAAACTTAATAAACTTACACATTAGTGATAAAAATGTTTTATTGAAAAATAAATTTTTATTACTACAAGAAGTCAATAAACGAACAAATTTAAAATACATTGTTATAAAAAGTTCCATTTTTAATTTTATAGTAAAATGCTTTTACAAGTACAAATTGTGTACAAACACATATTGAAGAACAGTTAGAAAACTACTAAATTTTACAAGTAAAATATTAAACTCTTTTATAAGTACAAATTGTAAATACTGCAATACTAGTTTCAATGATATTCTCTGGTAATAATAAATATTTTCTTAATCTTCGATTAGTTATTTTAGGAATATTCTAGTAATATTGTTTTATTAACTTAACTTGAATTTAATTTCAAGTTAGCAGTCAACTTCTGAGACAAGACAGATGAAAATTTAAAAAATCTGGAAATTGTTTTATTCTAGCATTGTTGAATATCTGGTTTATATGAAAAGCAAAAACTTGTTACAGAGCTGAACTGCTCGAAGTATAATTTATTTACATCTATGTTCATTAAAAAAGAAACTTGATTTTTAATACTAATATAAGGTTTTAATTCTTAATTAAAAAAAAGATTAAAGTATTTTTTTCTCAATTAAAATACTTATTAATCTTATATTTAATTTCATTGTTGAAATATGATGATGTATTATGTTTGCAGATTAACACCGAAAATCGGCTTCCCCTGGTCCGAAATCCGTAACATTTCATTCAACGATCGTAAATTCATCATTAAACCTATCGATAAGAAAGCGCCCGATTTTGTGTTCTTTGCGCCACGTGTCCGCATCAATAAGCGCATTCTAGCATTGTGTATGGGCAATCATGAATTGTATATGCGACGTCGTAAACCAGACACCATCGATGTGCAACAGATGAAGGCGCAGGCACGTGAGGAAAAAATCGCTAAACAACAACAGCGGTAAGAGACTTACTTTTTCCCTCTCAAAATTAAACTAAAATGGAATACATTTTTTTGTATCACACTATATTTATTTGAATTATTTAGTCTTGCGTTTAATTTTGTGCTGGACTATATTTTAAAATAAATTTATAAATAAAAATAGATTTGTTCCAACCTAGCATCAAATCAGTTCGGAATTAATTCAGAACTGCTCCAGGCATGCGCTACGTGGATTTAAAGCTTTGTACAGTTTTATAAATTAGTTGGAACAAAAATAATATGTATCACTTAATTTTATGCTCATCATATATAAAATTTCCTTATTACAATGAACACGGAATAATATACTAAAGTTTTATTAGAATTTATTTTTCTCAACAAATTGAACAAATATGTTTCTATTTTGTTCTAATTTTATGTGAGAATTGTTAAGCAAATATATTTAAATTCTTACAATAAATTTAAAAAAAATAGAATTTCTTGTTTATTTTGCAAAATATGTGAATGTAGAAACATAGGTTTTTATTTTTAATCAAATATAAATAATTTTTCTATTTTTGATCATTTTTATTATATTTGGTATTTAAAAATTTAAATAAACTATTATAAAGTGCTTAATAAATAATTTTAAGTAAATGTCAAAAGTACTTTTGGCAAAAATCACTTTTATAAATGAGGTGAGAATAGGCTTCTTTTACAAGCTCGATTTTAAAATCTGTCGGTTTTAAAACAATGCCAGCTGTCCTAAACAAATTAACTAAAACACTCGAAAAAACTAAGCTTGTAATGCCAACCCTAAAGCTAAACAAATTTTAAAAAAAGTTTCTTATTTTTAGCGAGAAATTACAATTGGAAATCGCAGCCCGTGAACGTGCTGAAAAGAAACAACAGGAATACGAGGATCGTTTGAAAGCGATGCAAGAGGAAGTTGAACGCAGTCAACAAAATCTCGTCGAAGCGCAAGATATGATTCGTCGACTCGAGGAACAATTACGTCAATTACAAGCGGCCAAGGAAGAGCTCGAGAAACGCCAGAACGAACTCCAAGTGATGATGGAACGATTGGAGGAATCCAAAAACTTGGAAGCGGCCGAAAGACAGAAACTGGAAGAGGAAATCAAAGCCAAACAACATGAGGTAATCATCTTTTACCCCAGTATTTGTATTTGCATTATAAATTTAAAAAGTTTATTTTCAAATTCTAAAGAAAAACGAAGACACTCGGATCTTGAATTAACGTAAAAAAAGTGATGCTTTAATTACTGATAATATATACTGGAAATTACCGTAATTTTAACCCCAAAAAATCGGAATGAAAAATAAATTAATATTTGAGTACTTACTACATGAATTACAAGTACTTAAAGTATTTAAGTATGTTAAGTATGTATTTTTGTATATATTTCATGCAGAAATATTTTGTACCAATTTATAGGGCCATTTCAACTAAATTTTATAAATAACTTGTTTAATATTTCCACAATTAAGCAGATAAATTCAATTTTCAAATATTTGGAAAATACCTAAGTACTTTTGTATGTACTTGTACTTATACTTAAGTATTTTATAATATATTGCTTGTACTTGAATTTCAAGTATGTTTTGTCTAATATTTAGTACTTAATACTTAAGTACTTTTCAATATCATAAATTAACAGTTAATTTGTTTCTAGGTGCAAAGAATTCAAGAAGAAGTCGAACAGAAGGACACTGAGACGCGACGACTGCAGGAAGAGGTCGAGGAAGCGAGACGCAAAGAGGAGGAATTGCGTGTAATGGCCGCTGCAAATGCCGCCAAAGGCCACCTCGCCGAGGATGAGCAACACGATGAAAATGATGAAATGGTTAATGGTGATGTGAGCAGAGATTTGGCCACCGATGAGAATATTGTTGATCCCGTTGAAGAGAGACGTACGTTGGCTGAACGAAATGAACGTTTACATGATCAGCTTAAGGTAAGTTTTTTTTAGAGTTAATTAGAGGATTATAATTTTTTAACAGAAGCAAATGATATTTGTCTATATACAGGGTATTTCCACCCATATGATCAAAATATTAATGGTATGTATTATTTGATGTGTTCAATGCAGTACTATATACACAATACTGAAACACTGGTTTCTGATAATAAAAATATTTTTATTAATTCTTAATAAATTTGAAAAAAATATCAGTTAAGCTAGTGCTTCTGAAGACGATGTAAGTATTGTGCTTATTTGAGCTTATTGTTTTAGTTTTTGTAGTGTATTTAACACATCAAATTCTACTTACTTTTCATTTTTTTGTCAGTTATCAAACTATTTACTATTTATTTTACGTTTTTGTCATTTTTCTTTTATTTAAAACTAGTTTAGATGGTAATAATTTATGAATAAATATTTGGGATTGATTTGTTTTCATCAAATCTTTGGGACAAATGTCCTCACAAATCTATCCCAAATATTTAGTGAAAATAATCAATTCCAAATATTTATTCATGATTTATTTCAAATATACATAAAATTATTAACAAATTAGCTGTGTTTTTTTTTAACCGAAAAACTCAGATCAGATCAGCAAAAATATCAGTAACCTTGAATTAATAGCTGTTTTATTTGTCGTCTCGTAACTGAGTTCGAAGTGAGTGAATTGCTTTCCCCCTTACCGATACTGAGTTGCATATTTAGTTAGTGCTTAGCTGAGATTCAAGTGAGCGCACATGCGCAATTCAAATTTTCCTAGTTTCAGATTTGATAATGTGTTTGATACTGGTTGACATTTATATTTGAGTATTTTATTGTGAAGTCAAACAATAGATATCCGGCGAGTTGCAATAAATATTATCAACGCAAACAATCCAAATACATCTAATATTTTCGGTTATATCATATGTGGAACTTACGATTTTAAACGTCACTTGCAAATAAACTGTTTTATTTATCAATACAACTCACTTAGCAAAACTCAGCTCAGCTCAGCTCATTTACAAGATTTACTGATCTGAGTGGAATGTAAAGACACAACTATTATTACTGAAGTGGTTTTTGTGCTGTATTTTTTATGCAATGATGTTTAATTTTATTTATTGAGATATTTTGTTTTTAATTATTTCATAGTTTTTTTAAATATTACATTTACATTTGTTACGAGTTATGCTTTTTATAACCAACTTAAATTGGATTAGATTTCATAAATTTTACTAATTATTATTACCATGGTACAAATATTCGCTTGTATAATTTTCAATATGTTTTATTTTGTATGTTCCAGGCATTGAAGCAAGACTTAGCTCAATCCCGAGACGAAACAAAAGAAACAGCAATGGATAAAATTCATCGAGAGAATGTTCGTCAAGGTCGCGATAAATACAAAACACTACGTGAAATTCGCAAAGGCAACACTAAACGCCGTGTTGATCAATTCGAAAATATGTAATTCATATATTAATTATTATTATAATATATATATATATTTTTTTTTGTTTTTTACATATAACATTTCATATCGAATATACTTCCATTTATTATTACATAATAATAATTATTTTTTCGTATAATGACTTATTAATAATTAATTCATTTGTTTTTGGTGGTAAACTTTGTTATATTTTTTCCAGTATTTACACACAAAAAAATATATTCGATTTTTAATTCAGGTTTATATTAATAATCAAAATCAGATTATGTATTAAAAGAAATGGTTAATTTTTAAAATTGTAGCGCAAATCAATAATGAATATTATTTAAGTAAATAATGTATAAAAATTTGCGTTACTTTTTATATATATATATATATAGAGAGAAAAAAAAATACAATTTAAAAGTCTGGATTTATTGTTTAATAATAATTTTACCTTTAATTAATTACATATTTAAGCAGCAGTGGCCTTTAATAATTAAAAAAAATTCGTAGATTTTACACGTGAAATTAAAATTGCTATTATTACCTTAGTGATATTTAAAGAAAAGTATTTTCGTGTATTTCAATCAGGGACATTCGAAACTATTTTTATTATTATTAAAAAACATTTTATTTACCAACAACACGTAGTATTATTAATATTTTTACTTAAAAGTACTTTGTGCATTTGTTAAAGTACATTTTTTTCTAACAATATTTCGTCCTAAGTATTAAATACGAACAGTATTTGTAAATTATTATATTGTGTCATATTATTGTTTATAATATACTTAATAATTATTTAAAAAATCGACCATAAAAATGATAAATTATTGTTAATAATAATTTACGAATATTGTTGATCTATGTAAGATTACTATTTCGTTGTCCTTGCTTGAATTCATTCTTCAATACAGTTATTTTATGCGTCTAGTATTATTACAAATGAAAGAAATTCGAAAAAATTGTCAATTAAAAGTCAGGTGTAACAGTTTTTGTTTTGTTTTTTGCGTCTAGGAGAAAGAAAAAAAATCATGCGTTATAACTCTCCCCGTATGAATCTGTTTTTATTTTGTATTAATAAAATGTTGAAAAATTTGTTTTTAACCATTTTTATATATTATTATGTTTGTTCGTTATACACGTTTATTTTGTTTGTCTTTACAACTTTATTATTATGAAAAGTTATAACGCGTGATGCATACATAATATTTTTTGTAGCTTATTTTTGCGATGAATAAATCAGGTTTGTAATTTTAATACCAATTTTTCTCAAAGAAATGTATATTTAAAAAAAAGAACTTGTTTATTATTATATATCTTCATTAAAAAATATTAGAATTATAAAAAATTAGCATTCCAAAATTTTTATTACCTTTTTATATGTTTTTTGAACCAGTATAGTTATTTTTATGATTAGTGATGTTAACTGAGTAAGTTAACTGAGATTTAATTTTAATAAAAGAAATATAATGCTCAATTAAAGCTGCTGTAATCATTTTGTTTTATTATTGAAATTATAAAATTGAAATACACATTTTACTGAATAAAATCATGAATAACAAATTTATTTCGAAAAATATTGACTTGTTTATATATTTGAACAATTCTATTCTGTTTAAAAACTTAATTTAACGTTCCCGGTATTCATTGTGCAAATATAAAGTGACTTGTACACACTTGTGCAAATAAATAATATTAGTTAGTAACTAGAAACATATTTGAATTGTTCTAGCCATAACTGAAAGAATGTCAAATTAATTGTTGAACTTTTTATACGGCGCCATTGACAAGTCATAATGAAGTTCTGTCAATAATTTTAGGCATTCAAGTAACCTTATAAACGGATAAAATAGTTGTTAATCAACGACTGATAAGTGGGCTTGACAACAATGTTTGACAAATTAAAAAAGCGTAATTTTTCACTATGTGCTGTTTTTGTTAACTATATTTTCAAATTTCCATTGACTAAATAAGTAATTACCTAATTAATTTTATTGATAAGCAAATAATCAATTGCCTAGTTATAATATGGCCAAAAATAAATATAATATAAATAAAAAGTTTCTTGAATAAATATAATTTTTATGATACCGTATTTTTATAATCAGTAATAATAAATGTTTAATAATATTTAAAAATCTTAGCATCACTAGTTATATATATATTTTTCTATATTTAGTGCCATTTTTTCCCTATGCCCGCTCTAAATTTTTTATATAACTTTTTCTACTAAATTTTTTTAGTATTGTTAACGAAGGTGCTTCCTTTTATTATCTGACGTCACTAAATATTAAATTTAGTTCAATAAGAAATCAATTTGAAACGCAATAAAGGTTAATGTAAAACAATAAATTTAATATTTAGTGAGTTGAAACTACATGTATATATTTTTTCTTTTTAAAATGCAGAATATGTACGAATAATTTTCATTTACATAACGTTTCATTACTTAATAATTAGTTAAGATTGTTTTCTTTCTGTCACACACAGAAATCATGCATTCATATAAATAAAATATAAAGTTAAATTGGAAATAAATATAAATTATAAAATACTTATAGTTTTGTTGTTTCTCAAATCTAATTTGAGAAATTGAAAACAAATTTTGTGTCAATTTTGTCATGGTGTACAGAGACAAATGATATTTCCGTCATTGAGATAATTTTGTACATACCAAGTTGCCTTTTCTATTTTTAATAATCAATGTTTGAATGATATTTACAGATATAGTTAAAATAAGTAATAATTATAATTTGTCTTATGATCTAATAAATAATTTTCTAATTGCATTTTCTTGGTTAAGGACAATTTATACACACACACACACATGGATGGTATGTTTAATAATTAGTTTTTAGTTGTTTTGTTTTATATTTGATTTTGGCTTGTGTAATTAATTAGTGCAAGAATAATTGTCCAAATATTTTGTTTTTCCATACTTGGGTTGATTGTTTCATATATATTTAAAAGAAAAATCTCTGCAAAGTATTATTCATTCAAATATTTAAATTACTTTGTATACTATATACATCTAAATAAAAAAAATAAGTTAGGATAAAAATTATGTGAGTTTTAATAAAATACCTATTCCAATATGTTTCTAGAAATTTTGTACTGGCGATTTTTTAATAGTAAGTACAAGAAAAATATTTTTAAATGTTTCTGTTAATTTATCTTTTAGTTATGAATGTATGTTTAAGTGCAAAAATAAAATTTCTTTCCACAGTAACAATTTTTTTCAATGTTTTTATTTTTTAATTCACAGAATTATATCAAAAATTTATTGCTTACATTTTTAGAATTTGAAAGAACCAATTGAGTTTTAATATAATATAAAATGACATGAAATTATTTCTTTAAAAAATCCTATTTTTGGAAATAATGTTGCAACTTTTGTTCTAAGTTTTTTATTTTCTGGTTTATTTTTATATTTTTCAAAGCCCTAGTACTATAAATAAAAGAATAGATAATTTCAATACTAGCTAGGTAAAAAGTAGTTTCAGTATTTTTTTTTGTTGAGTTTTTACGAAGAAAATGTTGTTAGTAAAAAGTCAATATGATATATCTATAAAAATTTAACTGTTATTATAACTGTCACAAATTAATTTGGTCAATTTCTGATGCACTAGTTAACGTAGAATATAAAACGAACAGACTTAATATTTTTAATTTGTCTACAATTTGCATTACATATCTGTTGTTTAGGTTGCTTCAAATAAAAATATATAATACTTTTATAAATAAATATACCGTTTTAATTATAAATAATTGCTACTATATTTAAACAATATATTACGATTAATTTTGCGCTATGTGTAGAACGTAAGTAAATATATAAAAACAAACTTTGTTTTTTATTACTATATTATTTTATTTTAATTTCAAAAAAAGAAAATTATTTATTAATAATTACAATTTCTAATAAATACTGGAAATAAGTTGAACATAACTCATTATATTTTAGAAGCAATTTTAAAATAAATTAAAAGTAACGGAATACTAAATCAATAATTCAGTAGAATTTAAATATATTATAATTGAAATTGTATAAAATCAATTTTTATTATCTCATATAATAATAATTTATTTATTTAATTTAAATAGCATTCTTGAAAACTAGAATTATATTTGATATAAATATTACAATTTTACATACATATATACACAATCACGCCATGTACCCAAAAATATGTGGCACAAACTCTTTCCATTCTCCCGAAATTAGTTTTTTTCAAACATTTCTACCCAGTTTTGAAATTGATAATATGGTATTATTTTTTGTTTTACATAAATATTTTTATTTATTTACATCAAGATTCTTAGATCTTTATATGCAAATTCTTTTAGTACACTTTTAAAAATTAACCATTTTTTAAATATAATCTGATTTTGATTTCTTTGTATTATTATTATTATAAACCTGAATTAAAAATCGAATATATTTTCTGTGTAAATACTGACAAAAATATAACAAAATTTATCACTAAAAACAAATAATTTAATTATTAATAAGTCATTATACGAAAAAATAACTGTTATTATGTATTTATTTCAAATTGTGTAAAGTAAAAAGTAAAGTAATTAATACACTATAAAATAATAATATATAATGCTTTTAAGAAAAAGAGCTTTTAATATAAATTATAATATCTAATCACATTATACGATTTTCAGGAGTCCAAATCGATAAAATAGTGATACCACTATTTTGAATTTAATTATTTTTAATATTAATAAGTAATTCAACAATTATTTGTTACTGTTTTGAAAATCATTATTCTATCAATACATAATACATAGTTGGTATGGTAGAATTACACAAATTTCAATATGTACATAAATAAATCAGCTAGAATATTTACATGTAAATGCAAGTTTTAATAATCAATTTAAATGTTATAATTTAGAAATTAACAGCAATTCTGCTTCATTAATTCTGCAATATAATTATTAAATTGATTATTAATATTAATATTTCAATAAAAATATATTTATAACTCATTTATTTATGCATTAACTAAATTTAAAAATCAAACTACCATTTTAATTAATAATCTTCATAAATGAAACGTAATAATAGTATATTTAATTGTTTTTCATAAAATATATATCAGAATTTCGAAATTAATAATTAATTATTTTATCAATGCAAGTTTTCAAACCCACAATTATAAAAATTGAAAACATTTTCAAAATAAATATATTAGCACATTGTTTAATAAATAATTCTTATAAAAAACTACTGGAACTAAATACATCATTAAAGTTGAATTAAATCATCAATATTAAAATTAAGTTTTATTGTTCAGAAAAATACCGTTTTACGATGAACTGTCTCCACAACTCGTTCGTTGCTTATCGGTTATTTTCGGCCAGGGTCGTACCGGGTAGTTTTGCGTCTATAAAAACCTACTCATTCACTCGGTTTACTCACAAGTACTCACTGGTGTTTCATCACTAACATCGTGTGAACCTCAATCCGGCCTTCAGAGCTTTAACAAGCTTCATATTTCGCTTTATTCGACGTCTACTATTTCAATTTCTGCAAAATGGTGAGTTAGAATTTTCTTTATTATCTTTAAGTTAAAATAAATTTATAGACAGAATATTGTCATATTTTTATGTTTTGCAGATTAAATTGTTTAAAATATTTATTTATTAGATTTATTTAGATTTTTTGTTTGTATTCTGAGTATTCTATAAATAAATTATAGACTGAGAAAATTTCTGTTTTAGATGTAAAGTTTTTACTTTTAACTCAAAAGTACATTTGTTTTTGAAACTTATGTTTCTCTAATAGAAATAAATTTTTTAATATAGTATAACTATTTTTAAAAATTTACGTAAAATTTACAAATAAAACTGTTTAGTTGAGAAAACAGTGTTTTTCTGGAATAAATGTAATTGTAAAATTATTAATTATTTTTAGTTTAAATGTAGTTTTATTTTTAAACTAAATATTAACTTAATTCATACAAAGCTTTGGAAATAGTTATACTACTATTATTTTTTTTCTATTACATTTTTTTTTCTATTAGAAAAACATAAGTTTACAGCTCAAAAACACGTTTTCATATCTTTAGAATGGTTTAAGATATAAAATTTTTCGAGTTTTTCTGTAAAATTGTGCATTTTCAAAAATTCTATTTTCACAAATATTTGAGATGTACCCTTTGCGTTTTTTTTTTTTTTTTTTGAATTTTTTGGCTAAAACAAAAAGATTATTGTATTGCAATATATAGATTTTTCCAAACTTTTCAAACTTTTTGCTTTATTATCAACATAAAAATGTTTAAATAATATGAATAAATGTACTAGTATTAAAAAAATAATAATATATAAACCACGGTTGAGAAGACTATTAGCTTGGAACTCTTATTTCTTGCGAAATAATACATACTCGGTTATAAAAAATCTAAATTTTTGTATATAAGTATAATAAATTATTTAAAATTTTATTAAAAACCAAGCTATTTCGTTACACCTACTTTGGGACACATTATATATAATTAGTTACACTCACATTTTTTTTTATTTTGGTAAAAATTAAAACAGGAAACTCCCACATCAACAATTATATATTTTTTTTTGGAAAAACGCACTTATGAAATAAGTTGTTGTCAATGTTAACAAAATTGTTAAATTAACAATAATCTTATTTGATCCTTACCGCACCTTCTTTAATCTAAGTTTATTTATTTAATTGGTTAATTAAGTATGAAGGTTTGGCTCCCAAAATAGTAGAAAATTGAACATAGATTGTCTTAAGAACTATTATTTGTAATTTATTTCGACTACAGACCGTATAAATATCTAATAAGATAATTGGATAATTTCGAATTAATCTTTTATTGATCATGCTTAATATGGATAGAGTCATCTTTTTTTTTTCTATAAGAATTATTGTCGAAAAATATTTACTTGTATTGACACATTAATTGGTTACAAATGTGAATATACGTAAAATAAAAAGGCTTTTGGATTAAGTTTTGCATAAATTTTAATTAAAAATCATCAAGAAAAATTATAATAATAACTTTAATTATAATTATAATTTTTCCTGATATTACATAGAGTATATCGAAACGTCGATTTTTAATTAAAATTTATACGGAACTTATTTTTAATATAATGAGTTCTGAAAGATTTATTTACCGAAAAATATTATATCAAAATTTCATATAAATTAAATCTCGCACAGATTTACTAAGTTAATTTTATGCGTAATTCTGTTAAATAAACTATAGTATATTTTTGAAGGATGTGTAGTCTATTAAAGTAAGCAATAAATTAAGCTGACAAAACTTTAAGATTAATTTGTATAATGAAATTAAATTTATAATGACATGATTTTTTTTATAGAAGTAATTATTAGACTAGACGAATTAAATTTTATAAAACAGACAAAAACTTAAGATGAAAAATTATTTAATTATTGAAGATAAATTACTCGAGTTAATTCAATTATTGACGATTTGATGCATTTTTAGGTTATACGAATTTAATTAGTAGTTTCAAATTAATTGAGAAAGGAAATATACTTGTTTGGAATTCATTTTTAATTGCAAAATTTAATTTATAAGTTAAATTAGTTTTATATTTATTATTTTATGTGAAATGTCAATAGCGTTTTGTCGAGCAATTTCATTTAACTAATAATTTTATTAAAAATTTATTTAGTTTCTGAAATTCCTTTATTAAAATTGTGTCGATACGCAGCAAGAAATATATCAGAATAAACACATTTTTGATTTCCCACATATGATACTTCTTGTGCCCATTCCAGTACTAAAATCAAATTATGGTTGTTTATCACGAACAGTTACTATGACAATCAAAATATGTGACTGTATAAATTTCTAACGATTTATCATACTTATTATAGATAAAACAATATTAAAAAAATAAAACGGAATATGCACAGATTACTTGATTTTTCGTGGAATGAAGAGTTTTGAGAATTTATTGGAGTAGAGAATATTGGAGAGAGTAGAGAATAGAAACAAATATAATAATTCTTATTTTAATTTTTTATTTAGTGTCAGCTGCTATTATTGGCTAATGTTGTTAGCAACGTTGCTAAAATTTAGCAACTTCGTTAGAGAATCAGGCCGAATGTCTGTTTTTATTTGACCGATCAAACTGACATTATTTTACTTGTCATTTGTTTTATTTCCGTCGGTGTTTAAATGTTTTTTTGTTACACATATGTCAGTTGATTTTTGGTAAAATTATTTAGGGTGTTTTTTTCAATTAATAACATTTTTATATTCTTAATTATACATGGCGTATTATATTAGGTTATTGTATTTTGTTTTTGCTTAAAGCGTCATTAATTTATTTTGATGAACTAATTAAATCTTGCCGGAGTTTAAACTCCGGAAGTTTAAAGTTTTAGATTCTGAAAATAAGTAATAATTGAATTGAACTAGTTTTACATAAACTCTAAATGATATTCAAATGTTTTGTTTCTATACTATACTTTATTTCAAGCAAAGAGTCACTACTACAGTTAAAGATGTCTTATTACGCTATTGGCCCAAGACTGTTTTAAACAACTTTGTCGCTAAGACACTCATCCCTTGTTAACGAATATTGTATTTACATATGGAGAACACGAATAGATGAATTGTCATATCTAGGTTTTTATCCAGTCACGACGAATTAGATTCTATTCTAAAATATTTGACGTGCAAACATTGTGTATTATACCAAATATCTTGATCAAACACTAATTTTGTTATTTCCGGAACTCTATATAGATTTCTTGGTTATTATGTTATAATTATTTCGTATAATAATTACCTTTTAAAATAATTTGTTCATTTAACGAATTCAGTTTTTACTATCTCTGCGAATTTTTCCTGATGATATAATATATAGTATATACCGAAAGCTTGGATAGTATTTCAATTGAGTTTTATTTATCAAAAGCCCTAACAGACTGCTTTTAGCCCACGAAAATTAATTAACTCACGACAATCTCTCTCACTATTTCTCTCTCTCTCTCTCTCTCTCTCTCTCTCTATATATATATATATATATATATATATATATATATATATAAAATAAATGTAACTGATTGTTTTTTATATTTAGGGTTGAATTATATTTTGTATTATAATTCTGGTATGTATGATAATAGAGAAAGAAATTATTTAGATTATTTTTAGGTATTTTAAGTTAGATTTTAATTCTAGAAAAGATTTTATTATATTGTTTGAATTTTTTTAGTTTAAACATACACTGTTTATATCATTATAGTCATATTATAGTGAAACAAGTTCTTCATGAAGACACAAATAAAATTAGTCATTTCATAGAGTAAATTGTGGAAGAATTTAGCTTTTTTGTAACAAAAAAATACACAAAATTATGTTTATATAGCAGAGGTAAATAAAGTTTTGTAGAAACTTGTTTTTTTTTTTGTAGAATTATTTTTATATGTGCTTTTAGTGTTTATTTGAATAATTAATATTTGTTTGTTAATAATATTATTAATAATTATATATGAATAAAATAAACAATAACGAAACATGTTAGATTTCTAACAATTTTAATAATAATATTTCCTATTTATTTTACATAATGAAATATACATACATATGTCACTAGATTCTTGGTAAAATACAACATATTTTGTAAATGTCAATAAAAGTAAATGTTTGTAAGGTGCGAGTTTCTAAGTATCTTTCAATAAATAATTCGATTTTTCATTTGGCCTAGAATTTGATTCATGTTATTTACCGGGAACTGATAGGGTAATTTCAATAAAATATTTGGCCTTTTTTCTTGTGTGTGCTTTGTTTTTTTTCGTAATTGAATGTCAAATATGATGTAGGATAATAAATGATATCGGTAATTACATTTTAATATCTACATCGAATATATATGCAGGTATCTATTTTTGTATACATATATTATTAAAGTTGTATTAGTGTAGACACCTATTTAATTAATGCCTTAATGGTGTTATCTTTTAATTAATAATAGAATTATTATTAATGTATTTTTTTTGTAATGTGTAACGAACAATTAAAAGTTTGCAAAAAAATTAACTTTACTTATTCTATTTGTTTACAAACTGAATATGATTTTTTTTTTAAATATATATAGCAGTATCAAGAATTTTAATAAAATTGAAATGAATAGTTATGAAAATATTTGGAAACATTTTATACTTATGTTATTTAAATTTACTCAAAGAATTTATAATTAATTTTTTTTTAATAAGTTTAAAAAATAAAATGTTTTAAATTTTATTAAGAAAAAAAAAACTATTTTGAACTTTTGGGCATTTAGTATATAGCAAAACATTGAAACAAGTTAGTAGGTAACCTAGTTACTTGTTTCTATATTTTGTTTGTTTATTATTTATACATACGTAGAGTATACTGAACTTACTCCTAAGGCTTTTTTTATTTTAATATTATATATATATATATATATATATATATATATATATATAATTAATATATAATTTTAGTAAATTATCATTATAACATAATCACATCTCTTGAAACTATTTAATTATAATACAAACTTTACAACTACTTCACTTACCATAGACAAACAATAATTCCTCAGAATTTCTACTCTTCAACAAGAAATTACATATTCTTTTGGAAATAATCGTGTAGGGCGTTCTGTCTCCTACAACAAAAGTCATTCAATCGAAAGGGTAATACAATATGCATTACATATACAGTATGTACATAAAATATGCGTTCCTCTCGCATTTGCAAACACACACACAACAAACAAATGTACGGATGAGTCATAAAACGAATTTGCGGATATCGCATATGGCTTCTCGATCTATCTCGATGACTGATTGTGAGAGAGAGAGGTGACTTTCATCGTATTTACCTGATGGCTATAAGCCATAAGTTAGAAGGCAATTCACCTGTCATTAGAGCTAGACAATGACATGGCTTGATTAACCCCTTTGATTAAATGTCTTTCCGTTTACTCAATGTTGATGATATTAGGGTTGGGTCAGGCATTATATTTTGTAGGTGATGTTGTAATATGGTGAATTTAATCTTTCGTTTCCTGGGTGGTTGAACAGGAAAAGTCGATGTTGAAAAATTTATTGGATTGTTTTTGAATCGATTATAAAGTTTACATAATTTAAACTGTTGTAAATTTGACAGTATACTTACTAATTTTTTGCGAGGAATGCTAGATATATTGGTAGAACTTATTATTACTTAGACACCAAGGGTTGAAAAAATAATAATTGAAGGAATAATATAATAGAAATAAAAACTATTATGTATAGATCAAATATAGAATATATGAAATATATAATGCAAAAGATGAAAACTGAATTTTTTTTGTTAAAGATAGAAAGGCATGGAGAGAAGCTGAAAACAATCATAAAATTGTTAAGAAAAGAAGTTTTATAATTTTAATTATAACTGCTTATACAAATTCAATTTTTATTTCTCACATGAATTGTAATATATATATAATTTTAGAAAAAGCAATTAAAAGAATTATAATTCTATAAGGCTCTTTACTAAGAGTATTAATAATACCTGGAAAATATTTGCATATTTTTATAAAAATTGCTTGAAGAAATTGTGTGACTGTTTAGCAAGAAAATATGATAATAAACAAGAAAATTTAGCAGTTATTAAAAAAAGAGGGTAGATATAGAATTTATAGGCTGGTACGTCGTGGTCGATTTATCCTTGTTACAGACGTTTCGCCATACATTGTAGATGGCATTCTCAGTCACCAAGAACTGAGGATGCTCTCTACGATATAGAGAATAGATTAACTACGGCATATCAGCCTAGAAATTTCTATAAATTCAATGGATACTGGTCCTGAAAGCTTGAAGATTACTGGGCTAAACATTATTATTTTTTTATTGATTCTTTACATTATTTTTTTCAGTTTATAAAAAAATATAGTTAGTTTATTTATAATTTTTAATTTTTGAATAAAAGCTACAATTTTATGCTGAAAATTTAAATAAAATACTATTGTCCACACTCATAACTTCTTTTGAAGTTATTATTTTAAAAAGATTTTTTCTAGCTTTATTTTGATTTTAAAGTATCAGATGTGGCAAAAAAATAAAAAACAGTAATTACATTAAATAATAACAGTAAAAACGTTATTAGTAGTGCAAAGAATTTATGAATATGGGCCTATATTTTTATCATTTACGAATAAAACTTATTATTTACAGATATATATCAATCGAGAATCTTATTTCATTTTCGACTTTTTTAAGTATAATATAAGGTATTTGAATTGTTTAACATTTTATCTATAAGCTTACGAAATTTGACAATCTCGCAATTGCAATTACAATCTTATAGATTACTAAAGTAGTCATATATAGTAATTTGAAAACGTAAAAATTATTGTACCAGACATGTTGCAAGTAAATTACAATATTTTGGTATCGTATATATCATTAAAAATCATTATACAGACTATGATATTGCGGGTTACCATGGTGCAATATTTTATTGTATCGTTTGTTTTGGAGATAAACTTATTCTAGCAGCGTGTTAACCACGCATTACAATGCATATTGTAATCGATTACCACTATGAAAATGATTATACACTGGATTACGGTGTTGAGGTGTCAACGACCGACACTATATAATATCATACAATATCTACAATGCATTTGCAAACATATTTTTATTTGTGTTTTGTTTTACATCTTTATTTTGTTTTCGATTTTATTGTATCTCTGCCTGACAATGGTTCATATTGCATACCAGTGACTCTCAACGTAATTATATATTTGAAATGATTCTTCTATTGTTTAAATGTTTCATCAAATATTAGGAAAAGTGTAAGGGTTTATTGAAACCAATAAAAGCCAAAAACTACACTGTTCAGAATATATCTTTAATTGATGACCGGTTTTGAAATTTAACAAAAATCACTTTTAAAAGTGAGATGAAAATATGGATCTTTATCTTTTGTTTTGGCTAGAAAAAAGATTAGGGAGCACTGTTATAATTTAAACATGAACGTGAGGTCTGGTTGCCTTGCAAACAATTGAAGTGTAACTAATTGTTCTTTCAGAATAATTGAACTCAATATGCAAAACTTTTTGCAGACATATTTAACATCTGTTTGTACGATCAGAGAAAACTGTAATTGAACACAAACTTAGTCTGATTTTTTAAAAAGAATAGAAGAATTGAGATATACATAAGATTTTTTTTAAAATATGATTATACACTTTAAAAAATATACACCAAAAATAGTGTAAAAATTACACTAGTAAAGAAAATGTCATAAAAATGCATTTGCTGGGTTATAAAATAAATATAATTTTTTTACACAATAAAGAATAGTATTATTTTTTAACATTAAAACTAACAAATGTTTTAATGTGTAATACTTTAACGTATTGTTATTTTTAAAATGGAATTTTTTGATGGTTATAGAAACACAATGCAATATTCAGATCAGGAACAAAAAATTGAACTAAAACCAACAAAATCTGTGTTTGTAGTATCAGCCAATGTCAACTAATAACCTGATTAAGTTGTCAGCTAACCAATCAGTTAGTTTATTAGTAAAAATAATTTTATTTTATATGTCAAAAAAATATAAAATTCTTCTTGCCGTTAATGTATCAGCAATATTTGTAAAAAAATAGATGATGTTTTAAGAAAACATGCACTGCATATGTCACGTAGTTATGTAAATAAAGTAAGCGTCTAGTTAGCGCCATATTAAAACAAAACAGACACAGTTGCGTTACAAAATTAACCAACTATATAAATAACAAGCCACTAAAAAGCGACATTGTTAGATTGAGACTTTTCAATTACTGACGAATGCCAGTTATTTTCGGAACTATTTCTTCACTTAACCGAAGATCTCTTAAGTCTTAAACATACCATATTTAGAAATTACATTTTTTATTAGTCATATTGAATTCTAAAATATCATCGTAGGAATCTACTAAAGAATTAATACCAACTTTTATGTTGCTGTTGCATTTGTGACAATCTATAAGTTTATGAAAAACGATTTTAGCAAGTTTGAGCGTAAATATAGATTATAAAAGTATATTTTATTGAAATAATGAAATAAAATTAATTAATAAAATAGTACTTCTGTATTAATATTTATTAATAATAATACAGAACTACAGCCTAAAGCCGTTTTATTTTAATATAGCGAGTCCTGAAAGATTTTTTACTATATTAATTAACAAAATTTATTATAAAAAACTAAAATTATTACAATATATGAATTAATGCTAATAATTAACGTAACTTAAAGTAGATGTTCAATCCGTAACTTAACAATTAAATGTTGTTCTTCTGGATGTCTATTCGGATCTAAATTAAAATAATTTAGTTTTCGACTAAACTAGATTCGTAAAAATGCAGTTTAAACAAAAATTAAATGAAATCGAACTTTAAATGATGACTAAAAATACTGATAAACTGACAAAATTCGATGCACTTGACTGTTGTGGATATGTCAACGTACTAACTTACAAAAAATGTTAAATAGTAAATATTCACGGCTGTTACACATGTTTAAAGATAGATAAGTTGAAATTTTTAAACTCTAGACAAATTAAAATATAATATTTGATTGTTTTTTTTTTTAAATTATTCTTGAGTAAACATATAACAGTAATATATGTAAAATCAACTAAAAAATCCTTTATGTACCTTTGGTAGATTTCTACCTTTAGAATAACTTAATGAGAATATGTTTTAACAAGTATTATTTTTAAACATATTGAATAAGTTATAATTATAAAAATGTAGTAAGTATAGTAATTTTGAAAGTTAATACTAGCGGTGAATAAAATATTTTGACTATAAATTTGTATAACAAACCTTCGTAATTTCGATATAAATAATTGAGTTATTCTTATTCCACTTACCTAGTTTTGTATTTTCGAATTTTTTCGAAGTAAGTTTTCATGGCATTATGTTCGAAATTTTAGTTGGAAATTAATTTTTCATAAATTTATTCAGATTTGTAACCTTGACAATAATTAGATATTAATTTTTTGTTGTATATATTTGTTTCAATCGAAGTTTAAGAAGTATTTTTATTTTTAATTTATGCTTGAATTCTAAGTATTTTTTATAATTTTGTAGATTTAGATAGTATAAATCCTATTTGTCATTTATTTATAATGTACAAACAAAATCGCATCAAAATGAAGTAAAAAGACATATAACATATAGGTTTTATACTAGATTAGGTAAAAAGATTAGTGACTTATATATATTTAATATTATAATTTCTAAGAGGCTGCAACTTAAACTAGCAACTTTTGAATTTATATACATTTCACAGTGATCAAGTCACCCTTCTCAAAAACTAATACTTGGCACTTATTAAAATCATAATAATTATAATGAACAAACTTATTTTGTTTGTAATGGCATTCTCTCATAATATTTTGATGTTAGTATGACTTTTGCTCTAATTTTTCGTAATAAATGAAATGGAAGTGCATTTTGTAGTATATTGTGGTCGATGACCCAAGCCCAGTCACTGTTAATTCCAACCGAAGTTAAGTATAATTACAACAAAAACAAAACATTGTAACTCAAGACCGAATCAAAATAGAAATGCTTCGAGAATTATAACTATTCACGAGCTAGTCGTATTATACTTAGTTGTACTGCTGAAGTCTATGATGCTTTATTTTATACAGTTTTAATCACGAGTTGTTGAGGTGAAAATTCTTGTAATCAGAAATAAAATTATGGTTTTTGGTGTGTATTTTAAGAATTATATCGATATTACAGGTAACTATCGATTAAATTCCATGGATTTTCTTTAAATTTATAAGTTTGTAAGTTAAACAAAATCGCATTGCTTTGATAAGTATTCTTATTTATTTGATGTTATTTTATTTAATTTTTTTAATTTTTATAGTCCAGAATTTTATAATTAATTTATAAAAAATTAAACAATAGTCTGTTTTAGATAAAAGCACATTTTGATGTAGATTTCAATTACTTCTAAAAGTTCTCTAGCTTAGTTTATATTTATAAATGCCAGATGTAATAAAAATTTAAATATAAAAAAAAAACAATGACTGATATATGATACTACAATTTTTTTTTCGGTGTTTTAGTTCATTTGTTTAGTCCTGCTCTTGTGACAGTTACGTTGTTTTAAAACTGGTATTAGTTAAAACCGATTTTAAAACCAAGTTTGTATTATGCTTAAAAGTGCTTTTGAGTAAAAATGCTTCCAAAAGAAACTATGAATACTAATTCTTACATTTTTATATTTTAATTCTAAATAGCTTTCTGAACAATTAAAAATTAAATTATTTACATATCAGTGAATAATTAGTTAATATTAAAAATCATATTTCACATGTTTCGAAGTGGTAATAATAATAGAGCATGTATTAAAGGTATTATAATTATGGATGAAGCAAAAGTTACTTGTTTAGATAGATATGTTTGGTGGCGACAAATTTTTGCTTAAATGAAAAAAGTCTGTGCCACATTTTTATGAATACATATGAGTTTGTATATTTAAAATTATCATTAGATTTTCGTTTTTGCAGAAGGCACAATAGCTTGTACTACATGCTCGGTTTTTGAGTGTTTTAGTCAGAGACATATTACAGTTACATTGTTTTAAAACTGATATTAGTTAAAACCGATTTTAAACGCAAGTTTGTAGCAACAATCTATATATTTTATAAACCATTCTATATTATATTGATCTAATAAGAAGGTGAAATATTGTTTTTTTTTATAAATACATTAATAAATTTAGTAACGATATTTCGCGTATAAACATTTTATTACAATAGATACAATAAGTTCAAAAGACTTTACTGGTACCAAACATTAATTCAAACTAATAAAGCAAGAAAATCTAATATCAATTTATGAATACATCAAATATTTTCCGAACCGAAAAAGGTACCAGCCTGTATCATGTTTTAACTATTTTTCTCATTCTTCTTTTAATATCGCCGTTCCTTATGCTGTTTCACATAGAATTAATCGCTTACTTAGATCTATTAGAACCTAGACGACTATTCATTCATTTGTTTACAATGGTTTTCTTGTCAGACGGATAGGTCCAATGAAAATCGCGTTTGCTTTGGATTTATAAACAGAAGCGAATCGAAATTGATTAGTTGCGGGTGACTGGCACAGAGTCTCCCCTTTTTCACATTCTTGATTTGTTATTTTCGATATGAAGAAACGTCAGGGTGGAAACGAGAAATCGGAGTTGATTTTCATTGGCAAGGAAGTTAGATTTGAAGACGATTTGTTCGTGTTTATCGCGAAGATGAATTGATATTATCTTTTGTAAATAAGTTAGGTTTTTTGAGGTTTAATCAACAAGAAGTTGTACTATTGAATAACTAATTATTAGTAATAATTAAGATTATATATTTAATGGTTGTACTTTTATACTAAGTATGTTAAGATTTAAACACTTGGTGACGACGTTATAAATAATTACAGTTAATAATCTAACGTTTTTAATCGATTTAGTCATCACAATGAACTAATTTAAATTAGTTACGAATTGAAAAAAATTTTATTGACTTTGCCAGGATTCGAACTTGGATCTTTTTACTTTGTTTAGGACCAGGTTTTTCAAATGTTGGAATAAATTTATTTTAGCTAATGAAATATTGTCATTTATTATGAGGATACTTTTTTGGTCAATCATAAACGATTTTTTACTAATTTTAAGAATAAATCATATAAGAAATACTGGCCTCTAATAAAATAATTAGCAAATGTTTATTAAAATGAAGTATATCTTTTCTGACTGAGACTGAGACTGAGAGAAAGGTGAATAGGTAATGGAAGGATAGAATCTAGAATCTAGATAGAAGATTGGGACAGCACGTTAGGAAAAATAATAAGGAAAAGAAGCATATCGGTAAAGAAGGCAATAGAAAAAGCAAAGAATAAAAACAGTGGGGGATTTTCGTGTAAAAAATGTAATATAAATTTATATATTTATACATAACTATTATAGCAGAATTTTGTAATTTTTACTGTAATAATTGACGTAATATTACATTTTTCTATGAAAACACATTTATAGAAAATATAAATTTACATAAATTTTTTACAGTGTACACTTATATATATATATATATATATATATATATATATATATATATATATGTATAATTAAAAATAAGCGTTAGACATTTCAAATTTATGTTGCAATTCGGTTCATAGCACGTAAGATTCGTAGATATTTGGTCTTTTCTATCAAAAAAAGAATTTTATTAACAAATAAAAAAAGTTTAGTCTTATAAATTAAAAACAAAAAAATGTATCTACATGACAATGATATATTGTTTAATCCACAAATATAACGGGTAGTTTTTTTTCTATAGTTGCAAATAATAGTTCAATTTAGTAAATAATTCTCTTTCTAGATTACCGATAGTGCATGATTATATATCAGCGAGGTTAACGCACGCTAAATGTAATAGAATTCTGTTATTAGGTTAGTTTTTAATTAATTTATAAACCTATAAAATGGAAACGATAATGTAAATTGTATTCACGTATGGTTTTTCATTTCAAATACTAGTCAAAGAAAAACAAATTGGAATTTAAAACAGTAACGTGTAATTACCGTAATTAATTTTAAAAAATATAACGTTTTATTTTTTTATACATACATACACAATTGGTACATATTTTTTATACATACATACACAAAATGGCGTGGCACAAACTTTTTCCACTATTTCGAAATTAGTTTTCCTAAACATCCCAATATCCAGATAAGCAACTTTAGCTTGTAAATTTTTTTATAATATGTCGATTTCGGCCAGGTCAATAAATTTTTCTAAATTTACTAAATTGTCTAATTATAGGTATTACTATTATGTATTCACTGTGATTAAGTAGAAATTTAAATATTTGTTAAAACTCTTAGTGTCATCGCACAAAAATTGCTTAAATAAGTTACTAGGTAACAAAGTAACTAGATTCAAAAAATTTAATTATTTAAATAATATTAATGAGTTGTGAAAGATTTTTACTATGTTAAAATTTAAGTAGTCGACTGTAAAAATAACAAATTATTTACTTTATAGGAACATAATATCCAAACGCATTATTTAACAAAGAAAACCAACACTTAAAAATCAGTTTTAAATCAGGTAGTTTATTTTTAAAAATACTTCAAAATTAGTAACAGTACCCACCCGCCTAAACTATAAAAAACAAATGCCAGAAGCCTTTGCATTTCCGTTTAGACTGTATTCTCTAAATTTAAGGGGTGTCCAAAGATAAATATACATTCTTGCTTTAACCGTGTTTTGTAATAGGTATCAACTGGTTTATTTGGACATACATTGATGATTTTTATGATTCATCTAGCAACAGGGCCTAAAATGACAGGATATGGTATCATTATAATGACATTAATGTTTTCCACTTGTTCGAAAAATTGGTATGCGTCAAATAGCAGCTACCTGGTTACACGTTTTAAAAACTATATTACTAATGTATATCAAAGTTTCATTATTCAAATGTGGGAAGTTTACGGTACAAAGACTAATAATTATTTTTCTAATTTGTCTAATAAAGTGTTGTTAAAAAAGTTTATTTCATTTTTTTGTCTTTGTTAGTTTTTTCTTTTGACTTAATATTGTAGATAATTGTAACTACAAATTTATACAATTATAGTAAAGTTTATTATATTTTAATATGATATAATTTCTTAAATTGAGAAAATATCTTTCTCAACAAGGGGTAACATTGATATAAAACATGAATTTTGAAATATTTTAATCCATTTGTTTATTTTGGGTAGAAATTATTTATAATAAATAACCTGTTACATATTTTACTTTAAAACTATGCTAAAATATCAAAATTAATTAATAATTTTAGCAATTAATTAACAATTTCAATTGAGGGAATTATCATAAAACATAGATTTTAAAATATTGTAATTTTATTTATTTTATTCTATATTTAGTTTTAAATTTATGTTAAATTATCAAAGTTTATTCAATTTGAATAGTAACAACAAAAAATAGCAATTTTAAATAAATGCTTTTTCACAGTGTGTGTGTTTATTTTAAATGTTAATAACGCAAATATCTCGAAAACTAAACAATAATTTAGAAAATAGTAAAACACCTAAATTTTTAATCGAAGAGGAAACCTTAAAAATGAATAGATGGTACTAATATATCCAATTATTTTACCTCCACTGCCATTTAATAATTATTGTTTCAAATTTTTACTAAAAAACAAAGAAACTATTGCCAGTAGCCAAATTTAATTATAATTTTGCAAAACTTAGATTGAAAACGGCTTTAGGTTGCAGTTCTATATAAATATTTATTAATTCAGAACTACAACCTTAAAGCCGTTTTATTTTAATTTAATGAGTTCTGAAAGAATTTTTACTATATTAACAGAGTATACATCTTATACAATTACAAAAATTTATTAATTTGGACATGCAAATTTTATTTTATTTACTTGAAAGCATTCGCTCTTGTAAAATACTCTGAATTAGACCAACCAATTTACTCCTTGGACGTCCACGCAAATATACACTATTCGTTTAACTAAACATTTATTGGACATTCGTTCTAGATTATCAAACTATTTTAATATTTTATAGCCTTATTCAGACTGCCGTTGTAATTTTAGTTTTACGCGCATGTACAAAATTTGACCAATTCAAACACTTTAGTGTTAAAACTAAAAGTGTGTCAAATGTTTGGATTGGCTAAATTCTTGTGCTTGTACGTAAAACTAAAACTGCAATCTGAATAAGGCTTTACATCTACTTTTGCAACAATTTTTATTTTAATTTTACACTCACAAACTAATAAATAATAATAATAGTAATAGGTATATGACCTATTTTTCGTAATGTATTAAAACAACATAACGCAAACTATAAAAAAAACTGTCGTATTACATTTTCACGGTAAAAACTACGTCATTTTACCGCAGACAAAACACAGTCACGCTTCTCTGGCGTCTATGATCTTAATTAAACACGCAAAAATTTCAGCGCGGTCGAGCGATATCATTTTTTCAATTTGTTTAAAAGTAAAGTTAGTAGAACACAAACCGAAAAGAAAAAACAAAAAATAGTAAACGGATGAGACATGCCGTGTTTGACGATAATTTGTCAAAGAAAATAGCGCAATGACGGCGACGTTAAGTTGCCGTATTATATAAGGGCTGGTTATAATATTGATCCAAGTTTGGCGTTGGTTTCATATGTATATGCGAATAAAATGGGACAAATAGTGTGAATATTAAAAATTTGCACATATAAATCACCAGCTAGAATGATGTAATTTTAATAATAATAGGTAGTTTGTGCTTTGTAGCTATTGTTTGTAAAGTTATTGAAGCACTTATTTTGAATTGATATTTCCATGTTTAACAAGAGCTGATTTATTTTTATATTTACATATATATTTATAATTTTTATTGACATTTATATTTATTTCGATTATGTAAAACACAAGCCAGCAGGAATTTTAATTTTGTTATTTAGTTGTATTTTATTAAAACTTATTTCCATATTTAACAAGAACTGATTTATTTTTATATTTACATATTTATTTATAATTTTTATTATATACATACATAAACAATTACGCTATGTATCCAAAAGGGTGTGGCACAAACTCTTATTTTTATTGACATTTATATTTAGATTGTGTAAAACATGAAACAGCAGGAATTTAAAATTTTACTGTTTAGTTGTATTTTATTAATACTTTGGTTTTTAGGGTATATGGCGTGATTATGTATGTATGTTTTGAAAACAAAAAGAAATTTTATAATTTAACTATAAAATTTTATGTAGAATATGTTAAGTAATAACTTTTAGGCATGTTTTCCTAATAAAGTTGACTGTAACCAAAGTGTTGCTGGGTTTATTGGCAAACAACATATAATTTTGTCATTAGAAGTTTAAAAAATTGACAAAAAAGCATTGTTTTATTGACAGAAATAGTAATTATAGCAGTAGAATTTAAAATCGATGCTTTTTCGTCGGCTTAAAGTTGAATTTTGTTAAAGCATTTTTTAAACCAGTATTTCTAATTTTATTTATTCTTAATATAAGTAAAAAATTATTTGTGATTGGCTAAAAATCTATCTTCAGAATAAATGGTAACATTTCATTGGTTGATTTTAAATTTATTCCAAGGATAAATTTATTCTAATATTTGAAAATACTGGACCTAAGAAACTACGGTTTTAGTTATATGCCTGTAAATTATCTAATTTTTGGTAAAAATGACAACTGCAAAACAGAACAGATAATCTTGAGAAAACAGTATTTATTATTTCTATACAGAAAATACATAAATTAGGTAGGTCAAAAAAATATTTTACAGAAAAAAAAATTAATCAAATAGAACAGATGATGTGCAATCATAGTTCATTTGTTCATATATGGGTGTAAAACAAACGCATGTGCATCTGTCGAGCTTTGACGTGTCTAGCATAACAAATGATGAATAAATAAAACAGCTCAGTCGCCATTTAATGATTATAAATCGGATCCATTAAACGAAATTAATGTGTTTATATACTACAAACTTCGTTTAATATTGTGAAAAAATTGTTCATTAAAATGGAAGATTTATTTGATTAATATCAGAAAAAAGTAATGCAAGTTGTTTTAGTGATGTTCTTGTATTTGAAGGAAAAAGTTAACAGATAATGGGAGCATGTTAAGAAAAACTATTTTTATCTATATTTCAACTTTTAAACTATCGGGTTTTTGAAATTGTTATCGCTGAGTACAACACGCAAACATAATAGCCAGAAATGGAATATATGTATTTCTTTAACCCTTTCGGCCCTGAATTTTTGATATTGAAAATAAAAAAAATTTTGTTAATAATTATTGATTGGGGCCTCTTCATGAACTCCCCAACCAAATTTGAACGTGTTTCGCCAATAGGTATAGGAATTAGGAAGTCGTGGCAAATGCCACTATCAGGTCTTAATAGAACAATTTATGGAGTACTCTATATAGAATACATTAGTATTAAAAAAAAGTACTTTTAAATAGAAAAATGTAAATTTAGTTATTTGTTTTATATTATTTATTTAAGTTTTTATGTTTTTTATTGTTTATTTAAACATAGTATATTTATATAATGTTTTGTAGTGACTGATCTATAATGGCCAATTATTTGTATTTTAGAGAAAAAAAGTATTTGAATTTTAAATTCGTACAATTTTCTGTAAACTTAGATTTTGGGAATACCTACACTGTAAGAAATTCAGTAATTTTATATAAAAACTTGGGGCAACTAATTTACACCAGTTTAATATGTAAATTTACAGATGTTACAGGAAAAATTTTACACTACCTACATATAAAATACGTATATTTTATACAAGTTTACTTACTTGTTCGGTAAAAAAACATATATAATATTGTAAATTAATTATTTTACTTAAAATTACAAAAAAATATTAGTATGTAATTTTTTTACTATGATTTTTATATAAAATGGCAACTTTTTTACAGTGTAGTATTTACTATATTTCAAATGGAATTTTGTTATTATAATCTAACTAAACGAAGCGATATGCAATATTTTTTTGTGAAAACATTAAAATTATTGTCGGCTTTATATTATTCACTTCAAAGTAATTTTATACAAGACATGTTTATAATATATACAAATGTTATTTTGATGACACATGCTACATGATAAAATATTGTTATATTTGTATTATATGTAATTAGATAATTAAAAGTTTGGAAACATTTTATAGAAAAATACGGAAGCAAAACAAACGTGATTTTTTTTTGTAACATGTAATTTAGATCTAGACATTTATAGATGAAAATAAATGTAGTAAATTTTCAAGTCACAAAAAAGTAAATTGTTTGAAAATAATAGGAGTATATATTTTTGTAATTTATCTTCTACTTACTTAAAACAACAGCCGTGGGCCAGTAATAGCGTGTCCGACTCACACCAGAATTTAAATAACAATATTATATCTAGTATAAGTGAAGTTTGTATTACTGAACTGATACCAGGTGCATCTAAGTAGTTCGAAACCCACTATAAACTACAGGTTCTCTGTTTGGCTTCTAGCATTATTACCAATGCAAGAAAAAATTATTGAGAAATTATATGATTAGTTTTTCAAGTTTATATAGCTATGTTCCGCTTAGGAATTACGGGAACTAATTATTTACTCAAACAATATTTTTTATTTGTCACAAATATATAATCTTTTAAATTATTTGAATTGCTGAAAAATATATTTAAAAAAATACAAGTATAGATGAAAATGAAGATATATTCTGGTAATAATAAACAGAGGTTCATTACTAATTCGAGAATAAATTTAGGTTAATTAATAGAGTTATTCCCAGAATAAATATTAATCGGAAAATAAATTTAGATCAATATAGTAAAAAATATTTGAGAACTTATTATATTAAAATAAAACCGCTTTAGGTTGTAGTTCTGTATTAATATTTATTAATACAGAACTACAACCGTTTTATTTTAAATTTATATCAAGTTAAGATAAAGAAAAGGTGACCAAAATGCATCTTCTATCTGTAAAATTATCAGTGTTTTTTATTCACAATATAATTAACTTGTCTCTTAGCAACCAAAAAATAAACAACAAATACCAATTTATTTTTCAATTAATAAATGTTACAATATCTATAATTTATTATAAATAAGCAAGAAATATGTTAACATTAATTAAAATATGTCACACACTAATCCCTAGGTGTCATATACAGACTGCACGCAATATCCTATATATTTTACGGTTATGTTAATTGTGACATATATTTAAGTAAATGGTTTTATTTTCAACGGCTGTTATATTACATACAAGAAGGGGTTATAAGTGACAGTTTGTTTAGAAAATATGACGTTAAGATATTAATATATTTCTGCTATGAATCAATAAATAGTTTTCTGAATTTTTTATTGTTAAATATGTTTGAAAATAGACTTATTTTTCTAATTTTTTATTCATGTAGAAGTTGTAGTGAGAAAATAAGTAATAATAGTTAAATATGTTGTAAAAGTTTAGACTGATTATAGTAATTATTTTTACAAACATTATAATTATATTTGAGGGCAACGTTTGCAATCGTGTTTTATTCATTAGTAAAAAATTATGAATAATGTAGATAGCGGAGATAAAAAGTGTTAAAGAATTTAGTGTTACTGTAAATAATTATATTGTACTTTTAATGATTCTATAAAAGTTTATAGTTTATTATATTTTAAGTTTTATTTGGAAATAAAACAACTCTATTATATGTGATTTCTTTATTAATATGTGTGAAATTATTATTTGAGAATAATTAAGCTGTTTCTAATTAAACTTTTCTACAATTTTTCTTACTTTTTATCATGTGAAAATGTCTAATACAGTAGAATTTGTAAAGAGACCCAATGTAAAGACGTCTATATTAAATAACTGAGTTTTTAGAGCGAGTTCCGTTTACTGTTAGCTTTCAAAATAATAACTGCCGTCAATTTTAATAGGAAATAAAATATGTTTGCTGCACTGAGTATATTTCGGACCGCTTTATAGTTTATTTATATCTATTTCGTCTAATGTCGACAACTCTTTTTCTTTTCTTACAACCTAGTGTTAGTGATAGGTGCAGTGTCAAGAACTCTGTTTCTATAAAAATTTTCTTTCTTATGACTCGACAACGGTGCTTTACACAAGTTGTACTGTATACATGAGTAAAAACATCGGATCATTTATAGTCAAAATTTGGTCATTATATTATTGAATTTTGTAATAAAATTAATTTGAAAGATAAAAGTTGTTTTTATTAATTTATTGATAATTATTCTAGAAGTTATTCTTTTCTGGGTAACCGGTTACTTGTTGGTTGGTAAACAATGTTGTAAGCAGCCTAATGAATTCTGCATTTTTGTCTTTTTGACATACATAATTTTTTGTTTATTTAAAAAAAAACAAAAATTCTATAATACTATAGAGTTTATAGAATATTTTGTGCTAGTATACTGTGGTTGATCTATCTGAATGTTATATAAAATTCTATAAATTCAATGGATACTGGCGGTAAAATTCTGAAGATTACTAGTACTATAGAGTTTATAGAATGATACAGTATATTACAATAAGTGTAAAATAGATGTTATAATGTTATGACACCATATCTATCAACTATTAAATTATTTAAAAGTCAAAATATTTCTTGTTTGTTTCATATCATAAAAATCTTATTTTCGAGAAAATTATGTTCAAAGTTTCTGAACTGAATTGTTTATAGTAAAGATATGGAACAAATTAGAATTTTTTATTTTCGAAATTTTTTAAATTATAACATCTACGATTGTTAAAATAGACAGAAAACAAATAAATATTGCCAAAATTTACAAAAACTCAATTGACGAAATGTCTTTTTTTAATTTTCAGAGGGAATGTATCTCAGTACACATTGGCCAAGCTGGCGTGCAAATTGGCAATGCATGCTGGGAATTATACTGTTTGGAACACGGTATCCAGCCCGATGGACAAATGCCGTCCGATAAAACAATTGGTGGAGGCGACGACTCATTTAACACTTTCTTTAGTGAAACCGGAGCTGGAAAACATGTTCCACGTGCTGTGTTTGTCGATTTGGAACCCACTGTAGTTGGTATGTAATTCATATATCATTTGTAATAAGTATCACATTATAAAAGTAAGATTCCGTTGAATAAAACATTGTTAATTTAATTTTTAAATATGCAAAACTTCTTAGATATACATGTATGCAATCTGTTATAATATATCTTTATTTCATTTTTAAACTTTAAAATTTAACAACAAATTGAATATTTCTTTTACTCTGTTAGATGAGGTACGTAGCGGAACTTACCGTCAGCTGTTTCATCCGGAACAATTGATTACCGGTAAAGAAGATGCAGCAAATAATTACGCCCGTGGTCACTACACTATTGGAAAAGAAATCGTCGATGTCGTTTTGGATCGCATTAGAAAATTGGCCGACCAATGTACTGGATTACAGGTGAGCGGAGTTTTATCGTTGTTTTACTGTTTAATGGATGTGGAATTAAATTAAGTTGAATTGGATTGCAATCGTCTGTAGATTTTATGAGATATTTGAGTTTTCTTTTAGATATACGAACAACTTGAAGTTTTTTATTGGTTAGTAAATGAATAATTAAATAGGAGTAATTTTTAATTTGTTAATATTATGATAAATGGGCTGATTATAATTATAATATAATTTATAATATTTTTTCAATCTAACATAGTAAAAAAATAAAAAGGTTTGAGATTATAGTTTTGTATTAATATTTATTAATAATATATGTTTCGATGTACTCAACGTACGTCTTTATCTGGAAAAAAGATACAAATGATATTTACAGTAAATAACTGATCATCAAAACGAGTTACTAGGTAACAAAATAAGTAACTAGATCATAAAATTTATAAATTTTTAATTAAAGAAAACCTTCAGTGCTTTCACACTGATTTAAATAAAATTAGACTTTCTTTAATTTAAAATTTATAAATTATATTTTAATTATTTATTTTGTTATCTAATAACTTGTTTCGATGGTCGGTTATTTAATGTAAATATCTTTTTTTTTAATGAAGACGTACGTTGAGTACGTGGAAACGTCGATTTTTAATAAATATTAATACAGAACTATAACTTGAAGCCTTTTTATTCTAATATAATGAGTTCTGAAAGGTTTTTAACTATGTTAGATGAAAAAATATTATAAAAATATCCAAAATATTAATTTTAATAATATTGAATTTAGTTAGTGTTGTTTTACTTTTGATGTAATAATATAATAAATTAATTAATCTTAAAATAATCAGCTGTAATTAATGAAATACTTATTATCGAAAGATTTTTTTAAAATTTTCATTCAACTGCACAATAAATCCAATTACTTTAAATAATATTTATAAAACTACGTAGAAATTAACTACATAACAGTAAATATGTAATCTAGTAACTAGTTCAGTGCACAATAATTATCAAGATTGTAAATGACAAAGAAATTATTGACTCTCTTCGAATCGATAACATTCGATACGGTTTTTACTTTTTGTTGATCCTTGATTGCTGGTAATCGGAAATCGGTCGTATTGAACTTAGTTTTTTTTTTTTGTTTTTGTCGTTTAACATTCATTCAACTGTAACCAGAGATTTTAGATTTGTTAGCGGAAGGTATATAGTAAAGAAAGAAAGAGGATATCGTAATATATCAGGCGTTACGCGCCGTTGTTTTTCTCACCGTAACAGTAGATCGGGTTTTTGTCGGAGAGATTATAACAAGAAATAAAGAAAGATTTGTTATTATTTGCGGTATTTATTGTATTTTTATACCGTAGTAATGAAATATTATTATAAAATACGATTTAAATCAGAGGTGTCCAAACTTTTACATTTAACAAAAACATTTTTTCAACAGTTTAATTTATTATCTGATAATTTGATACGCTGCTGGTTACTCTATGGTACAGGATCAACGGTTTGAAATTATTATCCTGTTTTTTTTTTCTGACGACAGAAATCTAGAATAATACATCCGTTACGGAATACAAAATCAATTTATTTATGCTATACCCTGTGACAAATAGATTCTCTGAAATTGAAATCTATTAGGAATTGAATATAAAGTAATAAGTTTTTATTGTCACTAATATTTATTTAGGTATTTTTTTCGAATTTATAATAATGTTTATAAATGATATTTGTAAATAAATAATACGAATTATGAAAATAATAAAAATAATAATGAAAATAATAAAAATTATCATAATTTACTATTATAAACAAGATTTTTTGATGAAAACATATCTGTAAATGAAGTACTATAAAGTCCGGTTGCATTGAGTATTCAATAATATTCTCAATAAGTTTTTATTGTCACTAATATTTTTTGGTAATTTTTTTTGATTTCATAATAAATGATATTTGTAAATAAATAATAGGTACAAATTATGAAAATATTATATTTAGTATTGTAGAAAATTATTATAATTTACTATTATAAACAAGATTTTTTGATGAAAACATATCTCTAAATTAACTACTATAAAGCCCGGTTGCACAAAGCTTTTTTAAATGTTTTGGAAGTTAACCAATTCGTTAACATGTCAACTGATCAATCAATGAAGTGGTTTGAAGACAGTAAACAATGTAGTTGCCTAGTTAACTCATTGATTAAGTTAACAACGCCTTGTACAATCAGGCTTTAAATTTGTGTTCTTGTCTTCTTGAGACTGATGAAAAATGATCACAAAATTGAAATGTGTCGCAGAGAGTTTAAAACAAACGAACCTGCTAAAAAAACACTTATAATGATATTAATACTATTGAAGTACTTGTTATTTATAAAAATAGAACATATTTTTGAAATGTTTTAAATGATTTTAATCCAATACTCAATTTAGTTTACCATGCATAAGTATTGTTAGTTGTTAAATTGTCAAATTTGCAAGATTTACAGGAGAAATTTAAAAGCCAGTACAACAAATATTTTTAATCATTTTGTCAGTTAACAATTTGTCAATAAATTGCCAACTGACCAACTAATCAACTATTGTCAACAGTTGTCAATCTAATTACGTATTTGATCAAATAATCAGTAAATAACGTTTTATGAAAATGTTTTTAAAGATAATACGACTTTTCATATTTTGAATTTTTTTTAATTTTTACTACATTAAATTTGCATAAAATAATATCTCAATATAATATTTGTAAATAAAATAAAAAAATTCTTTCAAAAGGGCTTTCTCGTGTTCCATTCGTTCGGAGGAGGCACCGGTTCTGGTTTTACCTCTCTTTTAATGGAACGTTTAAGCGTCGATTACGGCAAAAAATCCAAATTGGAATTCTCCATCTATCCCGCTCCACAGGTAAATAAACTTTGTCATCTTATCTGTAACACAATACACTTATGTCTGTATTACCCAGACTGTTACCGATCAATAAATCAATGATTAGAAGCTAAAAATGACGAGAATATTCTATATATGAATGATTTGTTTACAAAATAGGTATCAACTGCTGTCGTTGAACCCTACAATTCCATTTTGACCACTCATACAACGCTAGAACATTCGGATTGTGCCTTTATGGTAGATAATGAAGCTATTTATGATATTTGTCGAAGAAATTTGGATATTGAACGACCGACTTATACTAATTTAAATAGGCTTATTGGACAAGTAAGTATTGGGTTTCTAAATGTAGTTAGAGATAATGTACAATTTGAAATATTTAAAAGGTTTCTAGATAAAGGTACGATGTATTAGAAACAATGATAAACAGTTTTGAAGGAGATATTATAAAATATTTTAAGAGCTAGCTTTTTGGTTTTTGTTAGATTTATGCTAAAAAAATTTATTAATTTTGAGGTTTAGTTATTAAATTGGATCGAAAAAATGACAACTACGTTTTTAATCAATTAATTTTTACTAAAAAATGCGATTTCTTTAAAAGATTTGTGGATTTATAAAATATTGTTTATGCTTGTCAAAGAATATTGTATTAATTTACAATAAGTTGCGTTAAAAATTATATGAAAATATTCTACTTCAATTTTTTATATGTATATAGTAAAATTTTAGGTTTAATATATAATTTTGAAAATTGCTTATTCTAGATATTTTAAGTTATAGTATATATTTAAAAAAGTTTACATTTTGTTATACTTATATATTTTTTTATTCATATAAATAATTTAGCTTAATTTAAATAGATATTATTTTAGAAAAATTGACTTTGAAATGTATAAAGATAGAAATTTAATTATAAAAATTTTAAAAACAAAGGTATGGTTGCATAAAGCATTGCTAAACGTTTTGTGAGTTAACTTGACAACGAATGTATCGCTACTGTTACAAATAACAATTTTGAGATTCTGCAAGAAAAACATTTTGCTATGTAGAACAAGATTTCTTACAGAATCTCAGAATTTTTATTTTAACAGGCTGTTACTAATAGAACTGATACAGAATATATCTACAAGACACTTAACAATTTAGTTAACTTATTAATTAAGTAAACAATGCTTTACATAACCGGATTTAAGTATAAAACAATTATTTAATTTCAATTATTTTGATTTCAGATTGTTTCGTCAATAACAGCTTCTTTAAGATTTGACGGTGCCTTAAACGTTGATTTAACTGAATTCCAAACGAATTTAGTACCATATCCACGTATTCATTTCCCATTGGCAACATACGCGCCTGTTATCTCTGCTGAAAAAGCTTATCACGAACAATTGACCGTCGCTGAAATAACAAATGCTTGTTTCGAACCAGCCAATCAGTTGGTGAAGTGCGATCCAAGACATGGAAAATATATGGCTTGCTGCATGTTGTACAGGTATTAAGAAAGAGTTATCTTTTGTTTACATTTTACGCTATCGATTTAAACTGATGTGATAAATAGAAAAAGAATTTTTAATTAATGTAAAAGTCTTTATCATGTAAAACAAATGAATTGAAAGAAGATAATATTTTAAAGAAAACTAATTTTAAATTGAAAAAAGTAATAGAACAATTCCGTTCATAACGTTGTATTGAAATATATTATGAATTAGGAATTAATTTAAATAATAATAATATAAATTAGTATTTATATAAAATGAATGTTAATTTGAGGAATTTTAATTTACAGAGGCGATGTAGTTCCGAAAGACGTGAATGCTGCAATTGCAACCATTAAAACCAAACGTACGATACAGTTTGTGGATTGGTGTCCAACTGGTTTTAAAGTTGGTATCAATTATCAACCACCAACCGTAGTTCCTGGTGGTGATTTAGCCAAGGTTCAACGTGCCGTCTGTATGTTGAGTAACACTACAGCCATTGCCGAAGCATGGGCCAGGTAAATAAGCAACATTCGTAATTCAGATTAGTTAGTTTTATTCCAGAAATCATTAATTGTAATTCAGATTAATTAATTTTATATTAAAACGCATCAATTGAAATTCAGAGAAAGCTGATTTTATTTCAGAAACTATAAATTTTACCCAAATAAATAATTAAAACTGTAAAACTTTACACTGTAAGTTTTCTTTATTATTGATTTCTGAAATATAATTAACTTTTTCTGAATAATAGGTGATAAATTCTAAAATTAAACGAACTAATTTGTATTATGAATGACCCATTTTGAAATAAAATAAACTAATCTATAAGATTTAGTTTCTCAAATAAAAGTAACTAATCTGAATTATAAATGATGGTTTCTAAAATAAACTTGTCCATGTTAGAAATATTAGAAATTATTGACATCATGTCATTTAAATATCATGCTTGCAGATTGGATCACAAGTTCGACTTAATGTATGCAAAACGTGCCTTTGTCCATTGGTACGTAGGTGAAGGTATGGAGGAAGGTGAATTCTCCGAGGCACGTGAAGATTTAGCAGCTCTCGAAAAAGATTACGAAGAAGTTGGCGTTGATTCCGTCGAAGGAGAGGGTGATGAAGGCGAAGAATACTAATCTAACCAATTAATTAAGGCTTATCTATCATCGTTTATTATTTATACCCCAGCAAAAAATGCATTTATATACTCATAATTAATTTGTACCGATTAATTACTAATGTGTATTTGTGTATTTTTTTTTAAATTTCGATTACACTTTCCGATTCGATTGTTAAGATAAACTGGAAATTTTAGCGAGATGTATTTTCAGAAATTGTATATGTTATAGATTTAGAAAATGTTTAAAAACTTATTCGTCTATTGTTTCATTATATAAATGGTGTAATATTTCACGGAGATTTAATGTATACTTTGCAAAAATGCGTCTTGATAAAATTTCCTAATTTTTTTTTATATATTCACATAATTAATGCTTATCAAATGAATGGTTAACGCAAATGGTATATATTTATGTACTGCCATTTATATTTATTATAATAAAGCACGTATTTAATATAAAATATATTAATAATAATAAAATTATGGTGTTTAATTTTGCCCTCTGTTTTATATATATAAATAATAATCACATCTATGGTAAAACACCAAGAAATTAAATAATTCAATTAAAACATAATTCAATTAAAAACATTTAGAGACGAGTCAAAACAGCAAATATATTTGTTTTATTATTTTATTTTTTCAGTTCTGTTTGTAATAACAAGCTTAAATATTTTAGGTATATATCCGAGTTGCATTTCGTGACAAAGTGTCAGTGAATGAACATTAAAAGTAGTTTTTATTTAAACAAAGTAATTTGAAGTAGTGAAATATAAATGCTGATAAACAATCTGGTAAATTTAAAATATTTAGTTTTGTTTAATATAAGTAATTATTGTTAAAAACATTTGAATTAATTGTATTATTAGTTTTTGTTTAGTTGTCAGTACATAACCTCAGTAAATGTGATAATTTAGTAAAATGTTATTGTAATAATTTGGTGTACTAATAATTAAGTGAAATTTTTAAGATATAAGTAATATTATTATTTTCATCTTTATTGATATATTTATAATACAATATTTATAAATTCCAAATTAAATTTAACTATGCGTACTTAAATATTTATTGGACTGTTTACTGTGTTTGGAAATATTTTATTTATTGAATTTTATTGTTTTTCAAGTAACAAAGTTAAATATAATTTCTAGCATATAATAAACATCTTTTAAAATTTGAATATGTACATAATTTTCGTTGCGTAGTTGTTAGGAATTAAAAAAGTTAGCTTTCCAAATCAGATATCTGGTGGATTGTCCAGTTTTTAACATTTCACTTTATTATACCTTATTTCAATATTGGAGTTGTTTCTATGTGATTTTTTTTTAAATCTCTTTTTAATATTTAGTTTGTGGTTATCAGTTGTAATAATTAATAAGATTTGTAATTATATTTTTGTATTTAGTGCTATACTTTTATTTTGTTATAATAATGATTATAAAATTCTCTAAAACGTATATTTTACAAACTTAATTTTCAATTTTTCTAAGTGTGTAAAGATTAAAAAAAACTTATTTTGACCAGCAGTAAAGTTTAATGTTTTGATAATATTAGTGTCTTATAATAAATTATATAAAAATATAACGTAATTAATATTTAAACTTAATGAACTATTATTATATATTTTAATAAAAGACAAAAATCTGGTGGTAAATAAATATATATTTGAAAAATTTCGTACAACTTTAATATATATGTGAATCTTGAATACTTTTGTAATATAAATGGTATATAATTTTATATAAAAATATTTATCAGCAATTTGTATATTTAAAAATATTTTTTTGTAGCTGTTTCTATTCATAAAATTTTTAAACAACAAACAAATATTATTTATAAATATGTGAAACAGTTTTTAAATATACATATATAAATTCATCTTTTACAATATTCGTTCAACATTTGTTTTGGATTAACAATTTGAAAAATTCAATCACAATTTTTAATATCGAAAGACACGTTTATCTTCTAAATTTGATTCGTTTAAAATACAGTAATTTTAATTTAAAATTATGTAGCAATATTTTAAAATACATTTAGATAATTTAGAAGACAGTATGTTCATTTTTTTATGAGAACAATTATATGTTCTTGTGATACACAGTATCTTTACACATTATTAATAAATTCATTAATACAATGAAGTGCTTAAATATAATAATAATAATAATAATAATAATAATAAAAATAATAATGTTAATCATTTAAATAGTGTTAAAATTGGAACAATATAAATGAGTTGGACGTAGCTCTTACTTGTTTTATAATCTGACAATTGACTGGGTATTTAAAATTGGAATGATTAAAATTGAGAATATTAGATTTAATGCTTTCGAAAGATATAGCAAAATTGAATCAATTATAACTTTTGACTCATATGATATAAAGTAATATGATATTTTTGCAAAATAATAACAAGAATTTTTTGTTTTATGATTCTAGATTTATGAAGATTCCATAATACATATGGTCTACATTTTGGTAAGTATAATTTTAAATGCTCCTTTTTCTAAATTTAATAAATTATGTAATCCCGGTATTATAAACATGAGAGTAAATTTACTTCCCAACTTTAAAAATCAATATTATTTCACAGATTTACCATTAGAATAAATTTAAATCTATTAAAGCAATTTATTTTTCTCCTAAAGTAAAAGTTTATAATACTTGGCACAAATCTATTTACATTAGATAAGGTATAAAATTTATTTATATTTCAATTATTTTTAAATTAACAGATACGAAAATAATGTCTGTTAATTGTTTTAAATTTATTTCTTTTACATATTTTTAAAATAATATAGAATTATTTTATTGGTGAATAAATAAATTGAGTTATTCACTATAATATCTTGTCCAATTCAAAGTCAGAATCAATCTGTCCAACTCGGGCAATCCGTTAAAATTGTGCAATAAAATTGCTAAAAAAACCTACTGTTTATATAGTGTTAGTCCATCTGATAGCTTTAATCCCCCACTTGTATTTAAGTTAATACGCTAATTTTACTTTGAACTTGAAGTGATAGCAAACTACATTACGTTATTCTAGTAATATTTAATATTTTTTTGTTAATTTATTGTGCGGGTCTGTTGGTGACATCTTCGTCAGTTGGCCCCTTGCTTGTGGGAACGGACGTAGATCAGTCCTAATTTGCCTTGGGGCTTCTCTGGTTGAACGGGACGAACGTTTTTACGAATTGTGTGTTGTTCGCAGGGTGTAGATTTCATGTTTCGGAATGCACTAACCTGTAAATAAATTTTAAAATATGGTAAATTCTTTATTGAGGTTCACGAGCTTTGCTTCTTTTGTAAAATTTTGAGGAAAAGGTACTAGGATTCTAGATATTGCATCTGTATTTCAAAATTTTTTGTATTTTTGGTAAATTATTGCTAATTTATAACTTTGAACATTAATATTTGAAAACAGGTTTAGAAAACTACGTATCTTAATAATTAATCAATAAAAATGTCAATGTTTGATTTTAAATCTTTAGATTTAAAAAAAAATCAATTAGAATTATCGTCGGAGCTTAGGTATTGCAATTTTTTTTGTGAATTTTTATTTATGTGTTTAGTCTGTTATACCTTGCAACATATTTATTATTTAAATAAATATCATATGTATTTAAAAACGTATTAAAATTTTTAAAACATTGTCACACTAAACTAGTATATTAGAATTTAAAATATATTTTCTATACAAAATCGCAAAAATCCAAGAATTATCAAACAATAGCAATTAATTATTCATGATTCAATTACTTGTAAATAAATGAAGTCACATTGGCAGCAATTGTTTATATGTCATTGTAAATAAAAACGTTCCAGTTTAATTTGACATTTCCACTTTTAATCCGAAGAGATAATTGGATAATTTTCGTTGTTTTGTTTCGTGTATTTCTCGAAATTAGCTGAGTTGTATAACATTGTAATTATTAACAAAAAAATAATAACATACCTGATCTCTAGATATATGAATAGGTGTCGGATATAGAATCCATGAAACACTTTCATAGTATGGTTCAGTGGTTAAAGAACCTTGATAGGTGTAGTATCCTTTGCAATGAGCTGCGTCCCAGAACCAAGTTAGACAATCTGAAATTGGAAAGAATCATTTTTAATATACGAATTGCTTTTATAAATAAAATTAATCGAAAAATGATCATTTACGTCTAGTTGCATAAAACACTGTTAACTAATAATGTTGTTAACTATTATCTTGAAATGTTTGATTGATTAGTATTTTTACTTCAAAATTTTAAAAATATATATAGTACAAGTATAAAAAAAAGTTTTAAAATTTTCTTGAAACTATGCAAAGATTTTAATATAATTTATCGCTTCAAGATGCTATATTTAGAGTTTATAATGGATTTCGAACCATTTAGACAATCAGTGCAAACTGTAGGCTACAATTTTAAAAATATCTGATTTAAAATTAAATTTTTGCATTTCAGTGTAACTTGAATTCACAATTTTTTAGTTGCTAATCAAATAAACAATTGATTATTTTTAGTTACAAATAATTAGATAGCTTTTGTTAAAAAACTGATTTTTAATTTATAGGAAGTAAAAATTAATATTATAATATCTTTAAAACTCTTATATTAATTGTGAAAATTTTAATAAATCTGTAAGTTGTTATTAGTTTACATATAATTATTATTATTATTAAATTATTACTATTATTTAAGAGCTGGTATTTTTAATTTCAGATAAAATGTGAAACAATAAACCATGGTATAAATTCTGTCTGAAATTTGAAATATTGGCTTTTAATAAAATAGTGCAATTTTTTCATATATTTCAGTAATATTCCACATACAAGTTGTCTATCTTTCATTACATAATTACTTAGTACAAACAATTAACCGTCTCCGATAAAAATAATGAAAACAAATGAAATTTTCTCTAAATATGTAAATGTTATTTTCTTTCACGCTCGACTGCTTCTAACAATAACATCTCTAAGACCTTGAAAATATTTAACTAAAAACTTATATAAGCAGGTGATATATACCTGAATACTTTTACTGTACGTATTCAAGCATACTTTAAGCAAACGTGATTGGACGATTTTTTTTTGCGAATTTACTTTTTAAAAAAAATAAAACCTTACCTGCGGGCACTGTTGTGGTGGAGTCAATTTTTACAATGTCTCCAACGGAATTGCTCAGTTTTTGGAAACAGGGATTTTCTTCGTCATCGCTTGCCTTAAACAATAAAAGAAATCCGACTTAATAATAATTTATTTATTTAATAAAAACATGTTTCATGAGTTAACAATTTTGTAGAACTTGTATAGAGATATGAAATTACCTAATAAAAATATGTTTGCAAAGAAAATATATATTATACAAACTGACAGAAAAAATAATGTATTCCAATTAAAATTAATCATCCTGTATATTGAATATTAAAACATGATAATTATATATTAAACGTACGAGTGATTATCATACAATACACTTGATCATTATAATTTTGTAATCGTCATTATCACTACGCTAAAAACAATTTTTGAAAATAAATAAGCGTCTTTTTTTTTATTTGAGCGACCTTCAGAGATAATTTAATAGTAAAAATTATCAGACAATATATAAATAAAATGTACAATTCTATGTGCTTACAATATTTACTAATGTTTTACATTTAAAATGCAAGACATGTACCTTGAACGAAATTTAGAATAATATTTTACTGTTTTAACAGCTAATAAAATAGTTTAATGACTATTGTAAATCTTCTATATTTATTATGTTTATTAATCATCAAGTGAAAATAAATTAGCAATATTTATGTATAGTCTTGTTAGGTTATGTAACTATTCAATAATTTCATGTTCTATTTCAAATGATAAAGAGTTTTTTTCCTTTTTTAATGTTTCCAGGAAATAATAATTATATAGTTTTAGTTAATTCGAAAATCATTTGTACGCTAAATATTTTAAATAAATGTTTTTATTATGATAATATTTTACAAAAATAAAGCTTCAGGAAATAATAAAAATGTTATTTTTTGATTTTAAATAAATGTACTTTGTAACTATGATCTATATTTTGGGAATAGTTGAAGATGATTAAAATATTTTAAGGGCCAATTTTTGTGATTAGAAGCAAGTGTAAAAATTTGGTAGGTAATGGATTTTAAATTAAAAAATAAATAAAAATAAATACCCTTATGAAGAATGCTACAACAGCTAATCCATCGTGTTTATCAGATGCCTCGGCAAAACTTTCATATTTTGAATTGTAATGCACTGCATGGGCTTCCATTGAAAATCTAAAAAAAAAAAATAATTTGAAAATACATTATTATCCTTTTCAATAACTAAAGATAGAATATTTAGAAAATAATAAAAGTATAACTTTAAATAATTATAATTAGTTAACTTTAATTTAATATTTCTAATATTATTAATGAATTAGTTTGTTAATATTGCATTGTCATCCCGTTCTGTGCTATGTTTAAATTTTCAAGTCTCTAGCTCATTGGGTAGTTAGTTTAAAATCGATTGTAAAATTCGCAAAAAAGCGTCGTTTTATAAGCTAAAAGATGAATTTAGTTAAAGTGTTTATTATGAAAACGGATCTAACGATAAGTGTAATTCAAGTGACTTGAAAAAAAAAAACAATAATAAATTTAAATAATTATAATGCATTTAAGAACAATCATTCAAGGTTAGATTAGGAGGAAAAAAAATGCAGTTTTATGAACCGTAAAATAATATTTATTTCTTTATGAAATCATATTAATTTTATTATGCATTACATTCGCGTTGAGAATAAATATTAAAGAAATTGTTATTATTTTATATAACTATTTCAATTAAATATTTATAATATTAACACAACAGTGTACATATTATATTTTAATATGCTATTATTTTTATTTATCACATTTAAATATACTCTAAATACTCTACATATATCGTCATTAGGAAAAACTATACAAATGACAAATATAATAAATAAACGGAATGTAACATAGTAAAAAATCTTTCAGAAATCATTATATTAAAATAAAACTTATTTAGGTTAAAGTTCTGTATTAATATTTATTTAAAATCGGCCTTTCGACGTATCTCAACGTCCGTCTTCATCAGGATAAATGATATTTTTATTATTATTATATATTGTATATTATTCATCCTGATGAAAACGGACGTTGAGTTTCATCGAAACATCGATTAATACAGAACTTTAACCTAATACAGAATATAGAAACAAGTTACTAGATAGATTTTTTACTATGTTAAAAAAAATATAATTCAGTAATATTTCGATTTTAAGTTCAATGTTATAAACAATTAATATATTTTTTTTACTTTCATCAATATTAATTTTATTAATAACCGTATAATTATAATAATTAGCAACACGAACTTTTCATATTATTAAAAAATAATATTTCATGATTGTGTGCGGTTTGGATTTATAACATGCAGCAATAAATAACAATAATAAAATTTTTATGATGAATAATTTATTTAATATGTTATACCAAGTATAAACAAAGTTATTTATATTGAACGTTCAATATTATAAAAATATTGATATAATTACAGTTAACCTTAAATCGTTGTTATTACTGTAAATTTTTATGTTCAAAGTTAAAAGTAAATGTTATTGGTTATATTTTAAAAATAATATAATGCGCTTATAAAAATTAAATGTACGAAAAGGTTTTCTTAAGGTCGGGAAGTTGATGTGACCTTAATATTGATACTTAAAGCTTCATTCACATTTATCGATGCTCTATAGTCTATACCAATACAAATGACAAAAATTATAAATAATATAAAATTAATTGTAAAAATAAAACGGCTTTAGGTTTAATTTTATTTTTTCTTATTTTTTTTTTTTAATATTTTATAGCAATTATCTTTGAATATTACAACATAAAGATTTTCTAACGCATGTTGAGTAATAGCAGATTTATCTGGATGGTTTAGACGTATTGACCTCTTATACGGAACTAAATTCTTTTTATTTTAATATAAGTAAAAAAAATTATTTGTAGTTGGCTAAAACTGTATCTTCAGAATAAATCGTTAAGTTTTTTTTATTTTAATATAAGTAAAAAAATCATTTGTAATTGGCTAGAAATGTATCATCAGAATAATGTTGCTAATTTTAAAATTATTCCAAAGATAAATTTATTAGTTCCTTCTATATACGTATTTATTTATAATTTTTAAGATACTTTTTTGCTTTATAAAAAAATATATAAATTTAATGCGCAAAATTAAAATTATAAATTCAACTGGTGTGTTAATTTTGCGTTAAGAATACACTGTTTAATATTTTTATTATTAGTTTATTGAATAAATTAATGCATTAGTTTTTTGTTTCACGTCCAATAAATGTCTAGTTTTTGAAATATGTATTTTTATATGAAAATTTCATTATATATTAAATATCTATAAGAGTAAACAATGTAAACGCGTCCTTAATACAAACTAAAAATAAAAAAAAACCAAATAAAAATTCTACTTACGATTGACCCTCGAAAATATGTTCACAGCCACTGTGATCATCTTCACTCCAATGGAAATGCAATTGCTCAAATATATAGCTGTCATCGTGCAATGGTCCACCTTTTAGCATTGGCAATTCACGATCAATAAATCGTAGAGTTGCTGTAAATGGAAAGAAACAAAAAAAAAACAATTGAAAATAAATCGAATTGATATTAAATTCTTAATTGTATTTATGCGATTGTGTGGTTTGTACCTATATGGATGTATTAATAATTGTTTTTACGTGATTGAATGACAACAACTGAAGATATGATACTATAATTCTTGTCTTTAATGATTTCTGAACAAGAATTAATTCTATTTTAATGGTAATGTGTTTTCTATATCTGGTTGATCAGATAAAGTAATTGTTATTTTACAATAAAAATAATTTAATATTATTTTAATGTTAAATTTTATTAATATTAAATCGTTTATCAGATTATAGAAGTATTTAATTTGTAGAACACGTACAGATGTAATCAGAATACATGTTCATGAAAGTTGGTAGTACTTGTAACTCAAAAATGGTAAATATGAAATAAAGTTACAAAAAAAAAGAATGTGAAATGGTCCTAAAGAAACTACTTTTAGTAAATTTACAGAACTTTAGTAAATTTGCTGTCAGGAATTTTTGATAAATAAATAAAATTTGTTTAGTTCTGTAATATTATTGTTGGTATAATTACATACGTTTCTAAATTTACGTAAAGGATGTATTTTAAAATGAATGAATTACACTTAAAATATTTTATTAGTATTATTACACAAAATATGTACTAAGTCTCATTATTTTGATGAATTATTACAGATATTAATATGCAAGCTGTAATATTACATAATTTCAGAAGTTATACCACCAATATGTAATTCTATATTAAGTATATGATGCAATTTTCAGAAAGTAAACAATTTTATATACTTATTAGTTCTTTTTTACTTACTTTATGTGAATATGTAAAAATGACAAAATTTTGAGGTAGAAATTCAGAATATTTATAGTAAAATGAAATTACAGATTTTTTATAGTATACTTTTTGCACTATTTTTCTGTAATATAGCTTTTTTTTTGTTTTTTACAATGTAGTTAACATAAAATCATCTTCTTGAGTTAGATTCCGTAGCTAAGCAAAATAAGTTTTAAATTCCGTGAAATTGTTTCAACATTCGTCGAAAATGATACAATGATTATTTTTCCTGATAAAGACGTTGAGTTCATCGAAACGTCGATTATAAATAAATATTAATACAGAACTTTAACCTTAAGCAGTTTTATTTTAATAACAAACATATTTTAAAAACTACAAATATTTTAATCGGTCATATTAAATGCTAAATACCAAAACAAGTGAAAAACCAGATAGTCTTTTGTTTATGTATGCTTGACAGATGACTTCCATTGAGTCATGCGACACACACAACACATAAGGTGTGCTCTTTTTTCGCAAATAGAAAAGTGTTTGCTGAAAAACCTATAAAATGTTTAGTTATTCGAAAGCCAAACACTTTTATACACAATTTAGCTGACGTATGTTACCTGTTGCACTACTTTTGCACCTGACTTTGCACGAACGCTATTGAATAATAAAATAAACACAAACACATAATGATAATCACTGAATGACGACAATATAAGTTTAATGAACCATGACCAGACATTATTGACGGTTCAAGTATATGCGTTGTGTCGTGAATTAACGTTTGGATAACATTCAAAATTTTTGTTTACTTTTATGACGACAGACTGATAAACAAATGAACTACATTTACAATAATTTTAAATGTGAATGTTTTCGGAGATTGATAATTTTTTTGTTTAAAATAGAAATTAGAACTATTGTTATGTAAATTATATGATAATATTTATTATAAATAAGTTTCCATTAAATGTTTACTGTATGAAGTCTTATTGTATTCTGACATTGGTCTATAAGTTTTAAATATTTTTATGGATACTGAGGAACCACTAATTTACGTGGTATGATTCGATTCTCCGGAAATATTATTTATAAAAATATAAAAATATTTATAAAAATATAAAAATATTATGAGTGTGAAAGTGAAGAAAAAAATGTTGTAAAAGTTGGTGTTAAGTCAGTTCGATCATCTTGAGCTAATGAACGATTTTGAAAGTATACGTTTGCCAGTGGACGTCTGATGAATAGTTGGAGTGGTATTATTAAGAGTGTTTTGCGTGGGCGAAAGTTTCCAAGTAGTAGGAATAGAAAAGCATGTATGAGAGAATATAATTATGAATGTGGATGAAGCTAGAGTTGCTTGTCTGAATAGGGATGTTTGGAGGAAACTGATTTCGAGATAGTGGAAAGAGTTTGTGCCACACCCTTTTAAGTACATGGCGTGATTGTGTATGTATGTAATTATGTATAAATACTAATACTGGCATGAATTTATAAATTATTTCCTGAAAATAATAAATAGTTAAGTAATATTAAGTCGAAAATAGTTTCAGATTAAGTTAATCTATTTAAGAGAATCTAATATAATAGGTTATTCCTAGAGTAACTAATTGGAGGATTAAAAATATGTAAGTATGTATATTATTACTAGCAAAATATACTCAACAAAATTAAACAAATTAAACTGTTTAATAAGACACTATATTTAAAAACAACTTCAGTTTAATTCATACTTTATTATTTGTTTGAATATTATTAATAAAAAAATATTTCAAGTCATTGTCAGTCTATATCATGACCTCAATATATATAATTTTTGTATCTATTGATATATGAATTAATAATAAATTGATACGTCGCCATTATTTTCTCCAATTTTTAATTCATACAGTGAAAGCTAAATTCTGCAAAATTTTCAATCTGTTCATAATTACTATGCATTCCTAGCCGATTATTCATTAGCTAATATTTTAATAATAATATTCTTTAAACAACAATTACAGTATTAAATTGAGTAAAAAATTTGAAAAATTAAAAATTTCTTTAATTCACTTTATAACATTAAACAATTATAAATATATAAGTAGATGTAAGCTTCAAAAATTTAACTGAAGATAATTTATATAATTTTCTTGAAGCTTAAAAATAAAATTTGATTTTATAACTATAAAAATGATTAAAAAATTAAAATAAGTAGAATCCATTGTTTCATTTTATGGTTCTGTTTATCTGTCCTAATCAGTATAAATACTGACATTCATAATATTTAAAAATAGATCTTGATATATTACAGTATTTCCTGAATATTTAGAAGTAGAAGTAATAGAAATGTATGCATTTTCCTTTAAGTGATAACTTTTTATAATCCTTATATTTATTTTTATCAACCGTCATATCATTTATGATATGAAAAATAATATTTTTTAAGACACATGGCCAAATAAAATAGATATTTAAACTAAATAATTACAAATAATATTGTATTATATTGTGTCAATTACACAAAAATCTGTATGATTAATTTTAAATAACATAAAATTACATCTTTAAAAACAATCATTCGAATAAAAAAAGATAAACGATTTTAAAATAATAAACTATAATTATTTTTTTTGTAACAAATATACCTATATTTATTTCGCATTAGAAACTTTTTTCAAATTTTTTTCATTAAAATTTATGTTTTAATATGTGAAAAAAGTTTAAAGCAGAATAATGTTTTCGATAAATTTCAACTTCCTGTAAAGAACCACATATTTATTTTCTTTCACAATCTTTTGTAATTTGTAATTATGCCGTACGTAAATGAATCAGCAAATATTTCTATCAATTGTTTTTTTTTTTTTTTGCAAAAATTTCATTTCATATTTTTTCAATAGATTTTTATTATTGTAAAACACAGGTTGGTATGTAAATGTACATACTCACACATTAATGGAAGCCAAATTTTGTTTATTTTTTTTAATTAAAAATCTATAAATTTTATGAACTATTTACTTATTTGTTACCTAGTAACTTGTTTCTATGTTCTGTTATTTACTGTAATGTCATTTGTATCATTTATCCTGATGAAGATGGACGTTGAGTTTCGTCGAAATGTCGATTTTAAATAAATATTAATACAGAACTTTAACCTAAAGCAGTTTTATTTTAATATAATGAGTTCTGAAAGATTTTTAACTATATTAGAACTTCTCCTTCTAACTAACAAAACATTGTGTTGTGTTCTCTATCTATATTATGGTTGATCTGATATTTTGTATCAATTCTGTTAAAAGTAACGGCTTACTAGGTGTATTCTGTATCGTTTCCATTAAAAATAACGGTTCGTTAAAATAAAATTTCTGAGATTCCGTAAGAAATTTGGTTATATAACAACAAGATTTCTTACGGAATCTCAGAATTTTAATTTCAACGGATCGTTATTGTTAACAGAAACGATATAGAATACATTAAAATAAATATTCAAAGATTCCTTAAGCAAACTTGTTGCACATATAAAAGTATTTTCCTTATAGAATCTCAGAATTCTTATTTTAACAGAAATGGTACAGAATTCACCCAATAGTAATTTAAGTAGAACATCTGGTATATGATGTATTATATAAATTTTTAATTGTTTATTTTCTTTAAAACAGCAACAAAAAAACAAAAAACAAATAACTTTTTCAAACAATACCAATTATATTATAATAATGACTCATACTGTTTTAAAAAGGAGAGTTTAAAAAAAGCAAAAATTTCTTGATAAATTCGAGAGAAAAATATAGTAAATATAAAATGAATCATTACACTTCCTAAATTAGGAATTAGATATGAATATTTATATAGTATGACAAGGTAAATATCAACAAATAATATCAGTTAATTGCGCAAAAATTATTCGAATACTGTTTTCAAGCTATTACGCAGATAATTGTTTTTCGTTAATTAGTTTTTTAGCGAATTTGTCCTTGAATTTTTAAAAATAAGTAAGTAGCCGTATTAAAAAAAAATCCAATTATTTAGTTTGTTTTGTTGCATTTTGTTAATTTGTCGAAAAAAGCATGACCTATGTTAATGTGATTTTTGTAAATATGTTTGTTTAATTATTTTTTAAAAATTTTTTTTTTAATGGTTTTGTTTTTTTTAAGAACGCAATATATATAGTGTGGGCTTAAACACTTTATGAACTGGAAGGTTATAATTTTGTACGTAGAATATTATAAATGAATAATAATAGAACAATACAATTATTAATTATACGCGATATTTTGATAACAATAACAATAAGGTATTTGAAATAATTATTTTAGATGAAATTGTTTAATATATTTTTTTTTCAAGCGTTATCATAATACCATTATGTTACTAGTACAATTGTTACATTATTATACAGCAGTTAGTTACTATATACACTACTGGTGGCAGCATCAAACATAATTACAATATCAAGTGTATTTAAGTTTAGTGTGCCAAAACGTCGAATTTATAATTATAATAAAACAGAACTTAAATTTAATTTTTTTATTTTAAATATTAGATTATTAGAAGCTTACAATAAAATTATAAAATTATTATGGTTTTTGGAGTTATTTATAAATTTATTATTAAAAATAATATAAATTTATAAAAAAGTGTTATGCATGTTATTGATACATAGTACATGAAATAAATTTGTCGATACCACGTGCAAACCACGTGTTTATATTATGTTTTCTTAATTTGTTTGTTATTTTTGTACATATTAATTATAATATAATTTACATTTTTAATTTAAATAAATGTAATTTTTTGTACTAAATATTCGAAAAAATGAATTAAGGAATCTGTTATTAAAACAGGAACGTATCGAATAAATTGTTATATTTATAACCAGAAATGAACTGGCGCAAATGATGGCACTATGATTTCTTAATCATGAGAGAGATATTATGAATGTGGATGAGGCTAAAGTTGCTTGTCTGGATAGGGATGTTTGGAGGAAACTGATTTTGAAATAGTGGAAAGAGTTTGTGCCACACCCTTTTGGGTACATGGTACATGTAAATTTGTAGAATTCACAAATTATAAAAGAACTAAAATTTTAGAGAAAAAAACTGTGTAAATTATGGCAGTAATAGCTTCCTTATAATGACAAATATGTAATTAAAGATGTAAAGACGTGCTATGCACTATAATTTGATCAATAATTGCAAATAATTGATGTCTGACTCATCATAGGATACGTAGATATTTTTTTCAAAAGTATTTTTTTTGCTTATTTTTACTTAACACAATAATATTCATAGAAAAGTACTTAATCTTTTTCGAAATCTTTTGTTTTTAAACATAAAATATTATAATAAATTTACTTATGTAATAAAGATAAAGACATGTGTTGTTAATTTATGAAAAAATATACATAAATATGTTTGTAACTGAAATCATTTTATGTACGTTACTGAGCAAAACATTTTTTTTTCTACTTAGTAACTAATTTAATGTGAGATTTTATTACAGAAATAAATTTTATGACATCATGTTAATAGAAGATTAAATTTTCAAATATATGTTTATTGCAGGTTATTATTTAACTAGGAAAAATACAATTTAAAAAATAATTTAAAGCTGATAATTTTTAAAATAACTGCATAGAAAAAAATACAAGTACAAAATTTAAACTAAAGCTAATTAACGATTGAGTACCAGTGTGTAAATATAAAATTTATGTTAACGTAATTAAAAAATTTCAGAACTAAAACTCAGAAATAAAAAGGCTTTAGTATTAAGTTCTGTATCAATTTTAAATAAAAATCGACGTTTCGATATACTCTATTTTTATAATTTTTCCTGATGATGCTGTACTTAAAGTATGTCAAAACATCGACTTTTATACAGAACTTAATTCTAAAGCCTTTTTATTTTATTATTTGTGTTATTTTATTTTGAAATATATAAATATTTAAAATATCTAATAGTGGTGAATGATGAAGTTTTTTATTTAACAGGAATCGCATGAATGGCGCGTGATTTTGTCACGTTTCTCGTTGAATGAACTATAAACATTAAAATAATGTATATTTCTATTTATTTTTTTATTCACATGTTTGTAAATATGTGATTAATCGATAAAAACATGCAAATACAGACACATATTTTCGTGATTGATAACATGTATTATTATCAATTTTATTTATAAACTAAAAAAATATGTTGTAATATACTATTTATATAAATTTTGTGCTGTATCTAGAGAACATAAACTTACATAAATAAACAGTATTGAGAAGAACTGTTATTAGGTTTGAAGGGAATTTGTACCTAAAATATCTTGTATACACTAAAATATTTAAAAATATTTTCGCAAGACTTTAAATTCTATTGAATTCTAAACTTGTGAGATTATGTTCTCTGGACATATTATATAAACTGCGTTCATTTTTGTTAATATGAAATTCACGGCATCTTTTGATTCACTATGCCAAAATCTCTGAACACACCATACATATGCTTTTGCGGATTCAGAAAAAAAATACAGATTTTTAACACGTTGACTGTTATAATAATTTTCAGAATTCTGGGCTCAAAAGCCAATTTAATTTAATCATATTATATTATCATATATCATATTATATTATTTATTAATAAATTTTCTGTTCGTTTAAGACACCCTTGATTTTTATTCTTTACCCAGAAGCCATCTATCCATAGTTACGCTTATATACTACAAGATAACTTGAATAAGCACAAATATGGCAAGTTAAACAACTACGAGTTAACTCGTAGTCAGCGCCTTGGCCAAGTACGCAAACTACGAGTTATTTCGTAGTTGGGCAGACAACGTGTTAAATACCAAAAATTAAAAGTACCCTAATATTTTATTTAAAATCAACACAGGATCTGCTCCTGAATCTACTACTGCATATAAAGGGGTGTTCCAAAATTCATGCAAGAAGTAATTTTGATAGAAAATACAAGTTTATAATTTTATTAATTATTAAGAGGTATTATTAATTAAATAATAATAATATAATTAATTATATTAATAATTTAATAATTTTATACTTTATTAATATATTTTTTTCCGTTAACAATACTTTACCGCACAAATGACGTAAATTTTAAATCTTGCGTGAATTTTTGGAACACTCTATAGATGCAAATAAGAGAAATCGATTTAAATCCGTACCTGTATAGCCGTTGTTTGTGAAGGTAGCCGATCCTTCATTATCCCAATGACCGTGAAATTCCAAGGGCTCGAAATGATCGTATTCGTTGCTCTCTTCGTGCTTGAGTTCGATGGGCGATTGAACTTTTTGCAAACGCCATTCGGGCACCGCCACGATGTGCGCGTCAGGTTCTGCAACACAGACACACACAGTCAGACTAAAATGTAAATTGCGTCATTGCTATACATTCGACCACGGTGTTGTTAGCGTTTTTTGCTCTTCGGTGACTTTGAATGCATATGTTTATTAAGAGTGTTAGAATGACGTATATTTGTGGTTTGGGGAATTAGAATAACTACTATATCGGTATACAGAACATTCGAAAAAAAATATGTAACCAGATGGATTTTATTGTAATTATTATTAAGTCTTATTTATAGCTTTTTTTTTTATAAAATAGAACTGCTTTAGGTTCAAGTTCTGTATTGAAATTTATTTATAATCAACGTTTCGACGAAACTCAACGCTCGTCAAATAACCTAAATCAGTTTTATTTTATATAATGAGTTCTGAAAGATTTTTTACTTTCAGTTTTTTCATTAAAAAATTCCCTAGGATAATAAAGAGATTGCTTAAAAACAATTGAATGATTTAGGGCCAGTATTTTGAGTTTCGGTTAAAATAATTTAGTAGTTTAATAACATTTACACCTTCAGTGGTTGGCACTCGAGACATTTAAAAAAAATTAATAAGGAATAAAAAAAACTAAAGATTATTATTCGTTAGTTTCACAAAATTCATATTATTCAAATGACCGTTTTAACCTTTTGGCTATCTTCAATTTTATTATATACAAACGTTCAATATATTGGAATAATAATAATAGTTTTAAAAATCTTTGTATGTAACCCTTGAAAATATCCGAAAGGTTGGAACAATCATTTGAGTTACATTAGATTAATTCACCGAACGTAATCTTCAATTTAGATGATTTATCTGAAATCATCTATTTTTAGTTAAACCGTCTAAAACATTAAACAAATCATCTAAAATAAAAATTATATTTATACTAATGCACAAATATTCTTTATATTTGACAAAAAATTCCTGCTAAATTAATAACTAAATTTGCAGGAAATTAGATTTGAATCGTTGCAAAAATATAGTAACAATTGATGGAAAAATATAATGGAAAATATTATTTATATCCTAATAAAAAGGAAATGATTTTTTGTGTATTTAAGATTGGAAAGCAATGTCCTTCTACTATACGTGAAGACAGATACTTGATGGCCTTTATAAGAAACGGATTATTAATTAAAATTATATTCTTCTTTTAAGTTTACATGATTAAACATATTTTTTTGTTTAATTTTTCGAATAATTGTATGATTATCGCTCCAGGTAATAAGTATATATTTTTAACAAATTGAAAATAAAATTTCAACGAAAAAATTTCGATTAATTTTGACATTTATGTAATTTATTTTTTCAAAAATAAAAAATAAACAGTTTCAAAACAACAAAAATATAATGAAATTTTATATTCATTAGTTTATCACACACAATCTTAGATCAAATACTGATGTAAATATTTATTTGTAACTGAATTCATCTAAAAAATATAAACAAAACTCAAAATATGAGCAAAACTACATAATACTATATATAATTGTATTTATAATTGTGTTTTTGGCCTTTATGACCTTTCTTACAGAATTTAAAAGTACATAATTGTATTAAAAATTGAGATTAGTTTCAAACAAATTATAATTTCATTTACAATTGTGTTACTTTGCATTAAAAGGACGAAATTTTCAACAGTTTTAATTGGTTATAAAATTATTTTGAAGTTTCCGTGTTCCTCAAAATATAAACGACATTTTAGAAAAATAATACGTATGATAAATATTACATTACAATTTCCTTAGATAAAATAATTTGTAGTTACTTTTGAGAAAACACTTTTAGTTAAAAGCACTGGTTGACGTATATTTCAAATTATTTATTATTATATTTAAGAACTCTATTTGTTTTGTGTAGATTTAAAAATGTCAAATTATAATAAAAATAACTAATAATAATCAAATTATTTTTAATGGCTAATGGAAAAAGTAAAAACACAATTTGAAATATATACGTCAAATTGTATGTACTTGTAACTAACGATAAGTTTATACTGTGAATACTGCCATTAATTTTATAGTTTTCAATAAAAAAAAATGTTTTAAAATAAGTATCAAATTCATTAATGTAAAAATCAAAAATACAATTAATTTTTGTAATTACTTCTTATGTAATTTTAAATTTTAATTATAACTTACTAGAATTATTATTTCTTTAATAATATTTAAGCATGAAATATTTTTATAGTAATTAAAAATTTTTTCGGAAAAAAATGAATAATTATTACTTAGGAATAAATTTCTTACTAATTTACAAAATTTGCAAATAAATTAACAAATAAATAGGAAAAGATGTTTGCTACACGTATTGTTTATTGCTAAATAATATAATTAGTGTGTGACGCGTTGAAAAATATTTTCTATTCTGTTATTTTTTTTATCTTCTATTTTCATGATATAACATCGTGTTAATTTGCTATATTACAGACTTCCCATAATTATACAAAGTTATCATGATTCCTTTTGACACAAAACAAGTGGAAATAACATAAAATATATCCTTCCGTTTAATTTTGTTTCTTCCTTTACATATCAGTTTGTTTACATATTTTTTTTGTGGCTTCATAGTGGGTGATTCATTCAACAATATGTTTTTATGCAGACCCGAACTCAGAACTGAATTTATGTTAAGGCAAAATATACTTTATTATAGTGGTCTTCAAACTATGTTCCGCGAAACCCTGAGTTTCCGCACATATTTGCAATATATGCCTAATAATTTATTGTTTTATATTATAGAAACTAAACATTTATAATTAAAATTGTAATTGTAAAAGGTTTCTCAAGTCATTAAAGTCTGAATAACACTGCTTTATTATTTGCAATAACAGGGACTATTTGTGTTCTGATTGGTTGAAATTTTGACATTGACCGATTTTACCGGTAAATTTAGCTTAAAACTGTAAAGTAATTAAGTACTTGCATACCCTAATCAGATGTATTATTATTTTAAAAATCTTCAAGCGGGATATGGATTTAATAAGCAAGAATTAAAGTTCGTAAATAATTTTTTTAAATATTTTATAGAATTTCTTATGTAAAACGAATAAAAAATACGAATACTTTTTTCTATCATTTAATATTAATGATCAAACTTACTTATGAGTACATACGAGTGTCTACATAAGGGGTAGATGACCCCATAAAACAATAAATAATTAATAAAACTCGTAAATTTTATTTTTAATTGGGATATCTTAATATAAAACAAAATTTTGAAAAAAATTACAAAACAATTAAATATAGAGTAAAATATTAAAATTAAAAAAAAAGTACGTTTACACTTTTGTTGTAGGATGCATAGTTTTCGAGAAAAAAATAAAAACCAATTTTACTCTAAACTTTAGGGGTTATTTGTACCCCCTAAACCTTGACGGTTGCCGATAAAAAAATACGCTTAGTTTTTAGTGTTCTACTTGAAACCGAAGTTTATTTAAATCGGCGATTAACACCTCGATATGTTTGCTTGTAAGTGGTAAGAAACTGTAAAGAATAATTACGTATATCGTACGAAAATGTATACTTATTGCATAATGCCGTATTCTTGTTGTATAGACTATTCAATTTGAGACCCCGATTATGAAAACTTTAAATATTGTAGAGAGTTTAAAGAAAACGTATTTTTGAAAAAAACAAACTAAATTGTCATCAGACACATAATTATAAATTAAACATTTTTACTTGTCTATTGTTTTTATTATACGTAACATTTAAATGACGTGTTATTTGACGCAGATCAAACGTATTAGTTATTCAAATACATAATTTTTTTCGATAAAGAAATTTGTCTTGTTAAATTAGGATATGTTTTTGCAAAGATTCCTTGACATATATTTATATAATTTTTGACTGTTTTTGCGTTTATTCTAGTTGATAGTTTATTAGTTCTGTAGTTTTCTAGTTTCTAGTTCAGGGTTGTCCACTCAATGATTTACAATGTTTAACTATAAAGATTTTTAAATAGGTAAAAAACAATGATTTTTATTTTAATATTATAGAGTAAGCAGTATTACAAGGGCATATTGTTATTTTTATATAAAATAAAATTATAAAAAGAAAAAAAAACTAGTAGTATATCATTTTAAATTTTGTTTGTAAGTTTTTTTTTTAGTAAATATACAAATATTAAAATATAAAGGCTTTAGGATTTAGTTCTGTATTAATTTTAATTAAAAACGATGTTTCGACGTACTATATGTACATCATCAGGAAAAATGGTACAAGTGATATATACAGTAAATAAACAGAACATAGAAACAAGTTACTAGATAACAAAATAAGTAACTAGAAGGTTATAAAATCGTTACCTAGTAACTTGTTTCTGTGTTTTGTTTATTTATTGTATATATCATTTGTATCAGTTTTCCTATATAATGATGATGTACATAGAGTACGTCGAAACGTTGATTTTTTAATTAAAATTAATACAAAACTAAATCCTAAAGTTTGTTTATTTTAATAAAATGAGTTCTGACAGATTTTTTTGCTATATAAATATTAATTTGCAGAAAGTGTGAATTTTTTTAAAATTAAGGGTAGATTTGTAATTTATGCTGACTTTACACGACACATTTTTCTATACAAAAAATGTATAGTTTTCTGTGCAAATTAAATTTTCGGTACTGCACGATCCAATATTCTATTCTATACAGAAATCTGTACAGAATATTTTCTACACAAGCATGCTCAATTTTTGCGTGACAGTCTATAAGTAAAATATGTGAATTAAAACACATTTTCGACGCGAAACTGAATGCGCATTGGTATTAGAATCGTCAAACTATTTACTTTAAATTATTATCATCAATTTATATTTATGTGTACAGTTTATTTTTAATTTCTTATTTAGTTGAAGCAGTGAATATTATTATTGATGAATATGCAATTTTCAGATTAGATATATAGTAAATAAATTGTCAAAATGTAAAATATCATTGCGCATGCGTCTGTACATTTTATTCTATATCGTGTGTATATATAATTTTGTATAGAAAATTTCATTAGATTTAATTCATTAATAATTTCAAACAATATTGCAACAGTACAGAAATTACCGAGAAAACCAATAAAATCTTTTATTATAATATTATATTATTAAAATTTTACTGCCAATCTTAATGTTTTTGTACTTAGGAAATTGATTTGTTATAAATACGCAACAAGTATATTATAGAATAAAAAATTATAAAAATAAAATATCACCTAATTTTAGAATAAAAAGCTATCTATTCCACACCAGTGTGGCATGATTCATTGAGAGATATCTTTTATAGAAATTTATCAGACATGGATAGTCAAAGTGGGCTGTGTGAATCAATCATGATTCTGTTTAACAAGAGAGGAAGATAGAGAAAAAAAAAACAAAAACTATACGGTCAAGGTCGGCTTTAATCAAATTTAGTGCAATCGTATATATATTTATATGTGTACGATTTCATAACCTTCAAATTTTATTTGATTACTATTAACTTTAAGTACGTACATTTACCTAAGTCTTAAGTCACATGACTTTTCTTACGTCATCAAATTTTAAGACTTTTTTTTGTGCGCCGAACGAGCGTCAACTGTTTAATTTCATATAATTTTTGTTTAAATATTATGATTAAGATAGTAAATTTTCAAAAAATTATAGAAAGTATTGAACAATTATTTATTGTTGATAAATATGATAAAATTCTTGCGAATTTGTTTAATTTTTTTTTTATAAAATTGAATATCCTAGAATATTATATTGATAAATAATGTCATTATTATTATTTATAATAATTTATGGCATTATTTATGTAATATAAACAAAGAATATTATTATCGAAAAATTTTATAGTTGATAATTTAAAAATTTATGGTATATTAACGAAACACCCAAGTAGTTTTTTTTTATTTATATTATTTTTTAAAATTTATTTATCATACTACAAAATAAATAGGTTATTATTTGAATAATTCGTTATATCGGGATAGTGGGCAGAGTTTGTGCCACAGTATTTTGAGTACATGGCGTGATTGTGATGAATCAGTGACAGATTATAACAATTATTATTATTTCCTTATCCTTATTCAGGGAGAGATGACACATATTTTTTGGACTTTCTTAGATTATAAAATTTTAATAATTTATTAATTTGAACAGTAAATTAATATTTAGAAATTCCTTCTTTTTTTGAAATTTTTTATTTACCAAATTACCCAATATTGAATAATTAGGATTTTTGATATTTAACTACGTCACTTTCATTAAATTAGTATTAGGAAATCTCCTGTTAGACAGTTTTTTTTTTTTAAATAAATATATTTGAAATTTACATTTTTATCCGTATATTTTTTATTATTTTTCAAATTGCGTTTAATTAAATTTAACAAACACAACTTTTTTTAAAACAATAAAATAGCAATTACCATAAAAAAAACGGAAATAACAGAATTAATTTACATATATTTTAATTTAATCAGAAAAAAATTAAATTTAGCAATTACATACATCGTTAACATTCCCAAAAATATTAATAATTTATTTAATATTTATAAAAATGGTTAATTTACAAACATAATTATCAAATTTCCCATTAGAAACACAATAGAATCTAATCAGATCACAAATACGAAACTATCGCTCTTTAATAGTCAAGTGGCACATGGCTGTGTTTACATTTGTAAATATAAAAAAAACTATTAATCGCTTACCTGGCAATGTGATTTTCGGCCTCAGGTCTTCACAACGGCAATCGTTCTTCGATATTCCTGTAATGATATCAGTCATTTTTACGATTTGAATATGTATAAATATTCTTGAGACACAGAATAGGTTTTAGCACACTGAATGATTTTGACAAATTGCGAGTCAGGCGCGATCTACAGTACGAATGTTGCGCATGTCTGACTTTTTAGTACTCGTGCTCAGACGGATTATTCTCATTGCGCATGCGTAGAGGTGGATGACACGATGACAAGCCGGCTAACTTGTTTCCCACCACTTTTTCTAATGTTGACGTAAGGCTGGGTTATAATATTTCCGTAACTTAACGTAACTTAGATACACGGAGACTATGCCGGACCGCAACGCATCGCAATTATCCGCCTGGATCGTTTTCAATAAACTATCGCATATTCATTCAGGCGATGATAGTTCATTTAAAATATATGAAATATATATACATATATATATGAATATATCTTAATAACTTGTTTCTATGTTTTGTTTATTAGTTAAGTCATTTGTGTATATTTTTTTCTGATGATAATATAATTACGTTTAGTATATCGAAGCGTTGAATTTTAATATAAAACAGAACTTCAAACTAAAGTTTTTTATTTTAGTAAATATTTTACTATTTTACTTCATACACGAATTAACGAATTAAAAAGAAATAATTTTCTGACGTTCGTTAGCTTACACCTTTTTCTAACTAAATTTTAATTAAACATAGGTATTAGAAAGATATTTTTACAAATTTTTCAAATCATTGTATTATTTTTTAAAACTCTGGCTCGCACTGAATAAAAGCTCTATCAATTTATTTAATTTTGCCCAGACAAAACAATATATGTGAATAATTTTGAAGGTATATGTTTGCGTGGACGTTCGTTTGGTAGATGGAGTAGTATGATTGAGAGTGTTTTAGGTGAACGAATGTTGCCAAGTAGTAGAAATAAAAGAACATGTATGAGAGGTAGTATGAATGTGGATGAAGCAAAAGGATAGGAATGTTTAGAAGAAATTAATTTCGGTATACTGAAAAGATTCTTTATGTATGTATAGCAACAATTATGAAAATATCTGAGTTAGAAAAATATTATTTAATTATATTAATTTAAATATAAATTATTTAAATTAAATTATTAATTATTAAATTATTTAAATAATTAAATTAATATATTTTGTTATTTACATTATTATGCTATACATATAAACAATCTTATAATGTACCCAAAAGGATGTGGCACAAACTCTTTCCACTATCCCGAAATTAGTTTCCTTCAAACATACTTATCCAGATAAGTAACTGTTACTGCAATCACATTCATAATTTTATGTGATTAGAAAACTGTGTGAATTAATTGAAAATTAATTAAATTTCTGCAAGTTTGAGCATTTATAAAATAATTAAGAAATTTCGAAATTAGGAAATTTGAGTTAAACAATGTCGAATTTTTTTTAAATTAACTATATTTATTGAAAAATAACTGAAATATCTTTTATATGTAATTACTTTTTTTAGAAAAATAATTAATGAAAATAAAAAAAAAAGATAGATACTTATTAAATTCGTGACTGGGTTAAAGCCCAATGTACAAAATCTCACCGAATTAAATCCTATACCTTAAGACATAATTATAGTCTGTATTACATTAGTAGAGTTAGTAGTAGAGTATGCATTATCTTGTTATGTAAACATTTTAAGATGATGAAAAATAAGCCTAAAGATTTATCTATTACTATTTAAAAATGTTTATATTTTGCTAATACCATGATAATACGTACTCTACCACCGTACTCTACTAAGGTAATTCAGGCTTAACTAAAGTGAAAAGATTAGTAGTCAATTGTTTATAGCTTTTCAATATGATGAGTTTTTATGATAAGTTATTATCTTCAAAAATTAAACTTTGTTTAAAAATATAATATTTCAAAAGTATACTTACTCATTTTGGTTTAAATATAAAATAGAAAATTATAAAAAAATAAATAATAGTTTTAAATCTTCAAAAATTAAAACTGAATAAGCTTATACTTAGCACGAATTCAAACTTGCATGAAATTTATTCTAATGCGAGCAACACTTATATACCGAACAAAAATTTAAACTAAAAATTATTACTAATCTGTTAATGAAGGGTTTTTAATTTTATTAATGAATTTTTACATATAAATAAATTTGTTTTTCATTAAAGTTGTACATAATATTTAAATTAAATATTTATGTTTCCATGTTGTATTTTGTATTGACATGTTATAATTTTTCGTCAAATATATTGCTATGCAATTTAAAAAAAATAAAATTGTATACATATAGAAATCATTTATTTAAATAAAAATTACTTATAGATACGAATACAATAATGTTATAGCAATTGAAAAAATGATACACAGTAGTTCAACGAAATGCTATTAAAGTTTATTTCATATAAGTATGTAATTTAGAAAATTTAAGTGGTACTTAGAAACATATATGTACACAAGTACGCAACTTATTTGTTGATAATGTTAGAAAACTAAATTTGTTTTTATTACTTATAATAACATTTATTTAGTAACTTATTTAACTTAACTTATGATGATGTACGTAGAATATTTCGAAACATCGATGTTTTTTATTAAAATATATACAGAACTTAATCCTAAAGTCTTTTTATTTTAATATAATGAGTTCTGAAAGATTTTTACTTTGTTAAATATTTTTTATTAATTCTGCGCAAGGAATAACTTTTAATAAATCCGGATATATAATGTGAATATTTTTAACGTTAGATATAGTTCCTAACTTTCTGTTTATATTATGTTATGATAATATTATAAACAACTTTCAACTATGATGACTTATTGTCACATGCTTGTCCAATTGGAAATTGAATAAGATTGTTTACATTGATTAAACTAGATTCACGTGATTTTTACGTAAATTAAATACTATATTGTTGTCATCGTTCAAACTTTCGTGATAATTTTCATTAACTAGATAAATATATACTCATTTTTGTGTCACATTTATTTAGATAGATATACTTTGATATGCCGAAAAAATCGTATTAAACAATGAGATTTTTTTACTATAATCTGTAATATTATACACACAATTATATGTAATTACTTATAAAAAATATACATACTTATTATCAATTTATGATTATCTGTCATGATAAGAACAATTGAGATTGTCTGACATCAGGATTAAAATATATTTTTTATTAAGTAAATTTCAATTATCTAAAGTATTATAGAAGTGATAAATATTTACATTTTAAAAGTTAATATTTTGTAAATAAATAAGTTGCGATATATTACGGAAAATTTCTATAAATTAGTATATAATGAGTGTAAAATTGAAAAAAAAATGTTATTGCAAAACCTGGTGTTTGTCAGTAAAATAGTTCGGTCATCTTAAGCGAATGACTAATGAACGTTTGATTAAAAGAATATATATATGTGAATGATTTGGATAGTATACGTTTGCGTGGACATCTGATAAGTAGATGGGGTGGTATGATTGAGAAAGTTGCTAGCGGTAGCGAATGTTTCCAAGTAGTAGGAATAAAAGACCATGTATCAGAGGTATCATGAATGTGAACGAAGCAAGTTAGTTTGGTGTTTGGCCTAAATTAATTTCTGCATATTGGAAAGAGTTTATGCCACACTCTTTTGGGTACATGGTATGATTGTGTATGTATGTAAAAAAAAATGTAGATATGGAAGAAAGTTTTTAAATGTCACAATTTCATGCAAACATTTTTTCAACTGAGAATTCATTTCCGTAATTAAACGTAGGATTTTTAATGAAATATTGTACTGTCATCAAAGTATGTAAAGTTTAAAAAAAAAATCAGTTTAGAATTAGTGGTTATAGAGGTCTTTACACACTAGCGTAAATGTACGCTAGAAATATAGACCTTATATAGACCTTATTACTACGATTATAAGGTTTATACATTTGTTTTTATTAATTGCATCTACGCTAGTGTGTAGGGCCTCCTAAAACTTGATTGTAAAATTTAAAGATAAACAAAAAACAAGCAGTATTGTTAAGTTTAATAGAATAGTGTTAAAATTAAGTGATCATATTTGGATTCACCAATTTGTAATGAACAAATAGATTTTTTTAAGATTTTTTTCAGATTTTGAATTCAGTAAAATGAGTACCTTGTATATACATATTTTTTGTAAAAAATATTTTCAAATTGATTTTTTTTAATTCTATTTTTTATCAAACATAATTAGTTATTAATTATTTGATATTTGATATAAAGTTCAAACTTTAAAGTACTTAGTAAGTGTTTTTAAATAAACGTCAATAGTACTTTTGACAAAAAAACTATCTTTACTAATGAGTTGAGAATACATGCTTTTATTAATGTAATTCTAATAATCGATGTGTTTTTTTATTATATTTATAAATTATAACAAAAATAACAAATTCTTGTGAACATTTTCTATAAGTTTTTAATGTAAAACTTATAATAGATTTATAAGAACTAATTAAAATATATTGGTTTCACCATTTTAAAATGTATTTCCCAGTAGATTTGGCTATTTTAAATTCAAGGCCATATTTGTGGTCTCGTGATGTAAACATTTTTTATAAATGCAAAAGAAAAACAAGAATATTGAACCGCAGTATTTTTTTATAAGGAAGGTTTTGCCCATGAAATTAATTTCGATTATAAAAAGATAGGTTATGGTTATAAAAAAAATCCACGTCAGATATTTACATTTTTTGATAATAGATTAATCTAAAATATTCTTCATAAATAAAGCAAATACTTCTATTAATTCATTTGCAAATTTAATTGTTTTTTTATCGTAATTTATACTTAAGAATGTTTTTTCTGGTTTTTACTGATAATGACTTGATAATAATGATAATGACATGATTGTGACGAAAGCAGAAAGGAATTATATTTTAGTTTAATTTATTCAAAAATTAGTTTATCTTTTTAAGTATTAGAGCAATAATTCAAAGTAATATTTACGTATAATCTTTATTTGTTTATGTAGTTGTAAATATTTTAAATATTTATATTATTTTTAATATAATAATTAAGAACCAGCAAATTCAATTTTGTGTGTTCTTAAGATAAGTAAAAAATCATTTATGGACTAAAAATGTATCTTTAGAATAAATGATAACATTTTATTGGCTAATTCAAAAATTTTCCAAGGACAAATTTATTCCAATATTTGGAAATACTAGGCCTAACATAGTACGATTTTTTTTGATGATGATATACGTTTCGTATATCGAATTTTATTTAAAACTTATACAGAACTAAAATCTAAAGCTTTTTTATTTTAATGAAATAATTATAAATTTTTATATTGAAATTTTTGTGATTCTGTATATTGTGTATATTTATACACACTGCCATTTCAATAACGTATGGTAAATGTTGTTAAATATGTTTTCATTAATTACATATTTACTAGAAACAATGGTGTTATTGTAAAATTTCTAATTTGAATTTTTATCAAATTTTAAATAAAATTATTTATTTCAATGTAAATAAATGTTATAATTTTAAATATTTATTGGGATGCCGGGACATCAGGGCATTGGGATAACGAAAAGACTAATATTCTTGCAAATAAAGGGTTTGGGCTTAACCAATCCAAGTAATTACTTTTGTAGCTTTTTCTTTACATGAAATTTAAAATATAAAAATATTATGACAAATATTGAGTAAAATAAGGGCCATTCTAAGAAATCTTGAATAATTTCTATTTATTTTATGGACACCCGATATACATATTTAAAATCTAAGTACAAATTTCAAGTGATGTAGTCTGCAACAAATTATGTTTACTTATTTTAATATTATTTAGAAACAAAAGTAATTAATAAATTACAATATGAAAAAATATTTTCTTCTGATCAAAAACTTGCGATTTTTTTATCTATATAGATAAAATAAATTCTGTCACATAGTGTTGATAAAATATTTTATTATGTAATTTCAATAATAATTTTCAATTTCAATTTCAATAATAATAAACAAATTTGATTTATTACATTTTTATTTTAATTAATGAAACATAAAGAAACACATAACAAAAAGGTAAAATGATTTATATTTTATAATGTAGGTTGAAGATTAAATTTGACCTTCAACTTGACCTTGATAAATTGACACGTATGTAAATACATCGTTTAATTCTGTTTCCATAATTCAAAAATATATTAATCAAATTTTATTTGTACTTAAATACTTATAAGTATTGATTATTGATAATTTACTGTAAATGTTTCATAATATATGGATTATATATTAATAATATATACCTACAGTTTATATGGTATTTTTTTTTTAATTTTGAATTTTTAGTTTAATATAAATACGTAACAGAAGATTGTTTCAATCGAATGAAAAAAATCTTGGTTAAGAAATGTATAACACATCTATTTTTATTGCACGCAAGTTTTTCATCGCAAGTATTTGATTGACAATCAAGCGACTTCTCCTAACAATCCAAGTGAACAATTAATTCTATACATGTAATAAGATGATGATACAAATTTATAAATGACACTATTTAATTTACTAATGAGACCAATGTAATTAAGCTAATAGTTTTAGCTACTAGTAGTAACATTAGTAATTTCATTTATTATTGTATTTAGTTAAACAAAGAAAGTAATTTCTTCTACTCATGACATTGTGACTTTACTAGTTTTTGTTCAGAATCAAATTACAATTATTATATTATTTTAAATTTAATTTATAAAAAAGCATATTTATCAAATTTGTAAATTATAAGTACAAAGTAAATTTTTTACATTATTTTTTTAATATTTTCATAATTTTTATTTCGTTATGAAATAACTTTAAATGTGTTATAATTTTGTTGACAATCCAAAGACATTATTAAACAAAAAAATAAATTATTTTATCTTTTTTGTAATTACAAATGTCGTACAGTTTTTGTTTTCTTGTCTTCAAAAAGGAATTATATTATTTATTTTACAACATTATATTTATAAATTTAATCTATTTTTCTTAAATATAAACTTAATGACGATTTTCCTTATCTAGGAAAAAAATCGTATAAAGTTTTTAGACGATTAAAATATAATTTGCAGTAATTGTATTGCTTTGTTATCAGAATTTATCAGTATTATTGCAATTTTTATATTACGTAATTAAATATTTGTTACATGAAAAAATTTAATTGGTGAGACGATGATTAAACATTCATAAATCGAAATTATCAAAGTTTGTGTATCTGAGAAAAAAATTTAAAATTTTTTAATACAATTTCGTAGAAATTAGATATTTGTAATCTTAAATTCAACTAAACAGAATATTTTAAATATTACTTCGTAATACGCCTAGCAGAAATGAATTTTGGCGGAAATGAATTTTTGCTTCATTAAAAAAGTTTGTGCCACTTTTTTATGGGTATATGGCGTGATTGTGTATGTATGTAGTTCGTTTGAAAAATATATTTCTTCTTTTGTGAAAGAATGTACTTATTAATATACTAAATAGTATTGTTTATTATTTTAGTTTTGTAAATAAAAATTATTGAAGCAACTTTTTGATAATGTAAAGTAAGTTAGCTTAATTTTTATATTTAATTATTTTCTTAATTTTTTATTACAAGTATAAATGATGTAATATTAGAAAAATCATTGAAATAAAATAAAATCATTTGTATATATTTTTTCCTGATAATGATATACGTTTAATATATTAAAACATTTAATTTTAATAAATTTTATTATAAAATTAAACAGAACTTAACCTAACTTAACAGAACTTAAACCTAAAACTTTTTTATTATCATATAATGAGTTCTGAAAGATTTTTTACTAAGAAAAAAACTGTATAAAATTAACATATATGTATATTTAATTAAAAATTGATTCATATTTTTATAAATGCGTTTCAAATATTTTTGTTTTATATCTGACTCATTAATTAATGTTTTTTAAAATTAACATAAAAATTAAAGCCGTACTTATTGTCAGATACATCATTCAATCAGTTGGTAAGTTAACGAGAGAGGTAACGTTTAAATTATATAATTTGGCTTTCTTTAATTAATGATTTATAAATTTTATAATCTAGTTACTTGTATTTTGTTATCTAATAACTTGTTTCTATATTTTGTTTGTTTATTATTTATGTTATTTGTATATTTTTTTCCTAATGATGATATACCTACATGCAGTATATCGAAACGTCGAATTTTAATTAAGAATTATACAGAACTTAAACCTAAAGTTAACAACTAAATCATTATTAAAAATAACTGAAATTTATTTAAATATGAATAATTTTACAATTATTGACAAAAATTATAACATACAAATTAAATAATTAAACATGCATAATTATAAGATAAATATGACACATATTTATTAAGAAAAGCGTATAAATCTAGACTTTATATTTAATATTTGCAACAGCTAAGTAAACTTTGACGTAAAACTGTTTGTTTAAAAATTTGAACATATGTAATATTTATTTTTATTTACGTTTTATAAAATATATGAATGACGAATATAATAAAATATAAATTGTTAAAAAAAAAATGTTATGTAGAAAGTCCGTATTGAAACAAGGTGTATTAATAAGTTAACTGTTTTACGATTAAAATTTGAATTTCATTTATCATTTAGATTATTTGAGGTCAATGACCGCGCGTATTTTAAAATTGGCGCAATGAAAAACTAGTTGCAATTTTTTTTTTTTAGAATTGTATTATAAATTATTATTATTAATATGCGTAGATAACATTGCGTTATGTTCTAGTGAGATAACTTATCGAATAGTTTAAATGCAATTTTGTGATTGGGCACAAACCGTTGAGTTTTGAGCTTACAACACTTTGATTGCTCGCAGGATATTGGCGTGAGTAATGAATTGTATTACTTATTATTTATTAAGAAACATGGATAATGAATGTATTTAACAGGAATGGTAAAATATCGTATATAATATCTGCACAAAATAATTGTGTTAAATTAACACTACCTATATGTTAATTTAACAAATTACAACATATTGACATATTAAATTAAATTAATATGTTAAATATATATTTTAATACTTGGCGATTTCAACATAATGTAACAACAAATTTTGTGGTATTTTAAAAATTTTTCATTAACACACTTAAAAATAACATACAAATATCAACATTTCTTACTTTGTGAAATATTAGTTTTGAAAAATTGTTTTTAAATATTTTCTATCCGTACACACATTCATACACAATCATGCCATAAGAGTGTGGCACAAACTCTTTACATTATGCAGAACTTAGTTTTTGCCAAATATTTTTTATTTTAAAGTAGTTTTAAATAAATTTCAACATAATAATAGTTTAATAGTTTCTAGTATAGTATATTGATATTATGTAAATATTACTGTTTTATTTACAGTCGAAATGTGATAAATGATTATTGAAATTTGTAATTTAACTCAATGACATATACACAGCATTTATTGTAAATGAAGATCTGTAAATAAATCAATTAAATGTGATCAAATATAGTAAACAAATTAGAAATGTTTTATTAAGTTCGTGTGACATGATGCATTATTTTTTTTAGAGAAACAACACGCCGTAGTTAAACTTTCATCAAAATTATTTAAAAAAAAAAAAATTAACTATTGCACACTTTAAAAGGTTTTACACACTAGCGTAGATGTACACGCATTCAATTTTATATACATACATCTACACTAGTGTGTAAGGCCTCTAACACGTCATTTCTCTATAGAATTATGTATTGTTTTACATAGTTTTTATAAATAAAAATTTAAGAAAAAAATTCTGTTGATTTTTACAATTTGCGAGTAACATTTACATGCGTCACATTTAATTAGTGCGTCTGCGCACAATATATTTTATTTTTAATTTATATTTGTAACGATTTCATACGTTATAAATCTAAGAATCAAATTATAACTATTATATTTCCAGTTCTAATTATTTTTTCGGAAAATATAATTTTATCACAATAATTGTCAAACGTTTAAACATAAAATTAAAAAGTAAAATTAAAAGTAAAATAAAATTTGTCTTTACAAGAATTTGTAAACTATTATATATTTAAAAAAAATGCATTTTTATTTTCGATTTTTGAGTAATTGGCAACATTAATTTTAAATTGTTTATAATATATAAAAAAAAAAATAAATTATAGTTAAACGTAAATTGAAGCTATGAACCGAATTATTTATCTTAAATCTCGTATGAAAATCGATTATATTTTTTAAAAATACCGATTTTAATGTTATTTTTAATAATATTCGAATTTATAAGTTTTATTTTTATAAAACTGTTCAATCAAATTGTATTTTACTTCTAAAATATATAAAAAATTATCATTAAAAATCTAAGGACTGTTATAAGAAACTAACATCAACAGATGTATGAAACTAAATTTATAAATATTATACATGTATGCATCATATTTAGAATATTCTAGAATATAATAAATTAAAATAAACTTACGTCTTCTTCCAACTCTGACGCATTTAAGAGATTCATTTTTTTTAACATTAAGATCTCCTTTACGCCTTGTTTTGAGATTGCTGCATTTTCCTTTCGAGTTTTTCTTCAGTTTTGAGATAAATACGATAACAAAATATACGTTTTTATTGCACATTATATCTGGAATGCATAACAATAGAAACACATAAACATTTTATTGTTTATCATAATTACATATCGATAAATAATTATTGATTTTTTGTTATATATATAATATATCAAGAAAACTATAGAATGTTACAAAACTTTATATTTTTTCTTTCATATAATTTATATATATTTTGTTTATAATGAATAGTTTGTGGGGAAATTGTTATTGAAAATATGAATAATTTAAACGCCTGTATATATACATATGCGAACTGCACAACTGCTGCGTAATGTTGGTTGCATACGCATTGGAAGTACATGTTTAATAATTTATAGTTTATTGATTTTTACATTTAGCATTGTTACTTTTAATTTGAAAATTTTTAATTATGTTACTGCTGTAAAAAGTAGCTTATTTGTATTTTAGGGACCAAGATGACAATCTAGTTGGTTAGCTAATTATCCAATAATTAAGTTAACAACCTTTTATGCAACTGGATCTGAATATTAAGAAACTTGAAAAATAAGTTTGAAAATTGCTAAAATATTTTGTTACTTGCACGGGAAATATTGCTTCCACAAGAGCAGTATGTACACAGAAAAAATATTTTGATAATTTTTCTAATGTTTAGTTATTTTATCTTATAAAATTGATGATTTTTCAGCTTGTGATCATATTATAGATGAAACGTATTATTCAAGCGTGAATAATTCCGAAAATTTATCTAATTTCTTTTTCTAGTTTGTATATTTATCTATTCTTGTTCGTTGGGTTACCCTGCATTTTTCGATTATTTATCTACAGTTAATTTGAAATAACAATTTGATTTCAACTAATTTATATGTAGATGAAATACTTAATGTTATTGGAAATATCACCTAATTTGAATTAAATGAAATTGCTATTTTGTTTTTTCTTTGTAACTTTATAAACACAAATTTTTGTTGATATAATTATGGTTACAATTTAATTTTAAAATACACTGTGTAATTTTTTTTAGCAAAATTGCATATGTACTTTTCCATTCCGTTGGTAATATATCATATTACATAATGTTTGTAATACTTCGGATATTATGTATTTTTAAACAATTACGTTCAAATTACAGCAGTTGAGTAATTATACCTAGAAATACTGTGCATCATAGTGTCTCATTGTTTGTAAGTAAAATTACATAATTTCTTTTTAAAGTGTAGCAAAAACTGTCAACAGTATATAAAAAAAACGTACCTGTTACTATCGCGTGTTACTTCACCAATGAAGTGTGTTTGTACACAATGCTTCGACGCACAGAAAGACTTGTCGAATGGAACTAAAAATCGACACAAACTAGAGTAAAGGCAACTGAACATAATCAATATATAGTAATTGTTTGCTTTATAAAAAATTCAGCGGAATGTACCACCAATGACGCCTGACTAATAGATATTTTTTTCTATATTAAGTTTCCTAATGTTTACTAACAAATAACTCTTCGTACTACATAATTGGACAAATTTAAATTACTTAATAAATTTCATAGAAATAAATTGCTCTATGCTATATTTATTGAGAAATACAAAATCGAATTGGAAGTTATTTTAGTTGGATAAAATTTATGTTTAATCTGAAAATAATTATAGTATTTAAAAATAACTTTGTTAAGTTATAGAAGTTTTGCAATTTTTTTTTTTTAGTAAATTTTTTGCTTTAGATCCAAAGTTTTTACTTTTAACTCAAATGTAAACGTATTTTGAACTTATGTTTTTCTAATAGAAATAAAAAATTTAATAAAAAAAAGTAATAGTTAAACAACAGTATAACTATTTTAATAGATTTTTACAAAATTATTTACTATTTAATTTAGAAACATTTCCAACTCTTTACCTCTTTTGTTTATGAAAAATGTGCTTAAAATAAATTTTTACTTCTACCTCTTATCAAATATGAATAGTATTTCTATTTTGGATATAGTTTTTTATATCTAATATTATGAAATTCAAATAAACTGATTAAAATTGCTTAATAACTAATTCTAAGTAAAGGTCAAAAGTAATTTTGACAAAAATCACTATTAAAAGTTAGGTGAGAATACGGGCCATAATGTTTTTCTGGAATAAATGTAATAGTAAAATTATTATTTATAATTTTCAGTTCAAATGTAGTTTTATTTTTAAATTGTATATCAATTAACATCATACAAAGCTTTGAAAACAGTTTAGTATTATTTTTTATTATTTTTTCTATAATTTTTTAATTTTATGAGAAAAACAAAAACATGTTTACTTTTGAGTTCAAAGTAAAAACTTCGGATCTAGAGCAAAATTTATCTCAGTGTACGGATCTATTCGATCAACGAAATCAGGAGATTTTCAATTTCTTTGTCTAATTTATCAGATAAATTAGTTTGATTGATGTTATAGCTATTTTTATGGTGTTTTAGGTCAATTGTGTAGTTCTATGGCAGGATTTTGTAGCTAAATTGAAATTTTTGTCGAAATCCGACTGAAAACAATTACCTTACAATTTTATTTTTTAGTCACTTAATTATAATAGAACATAAAAAATATTAAATAAAGAAATAACGGCTATAGGCCGAAATAATGAACAAATGTGTAACGATTCAAATATTACCATAGATTAAACTAAACTATTTATTTAACTCTTCAGTGCAATTTTAAATAAAATCGTATAATTTTAAATATATTTATTATACAGGGTGTTTCATTGGTAAACGGAAATACTTAAACGGTGAATAGAGGTCACCGAGGCGGTTTTAGAAATACCCCATTTATTGGACCTGACGGTCTTTGTAATCGAGATACAGGGTGTTTTATCGATTTTGCTTATTTCTTCCTGAGGTCATAACTCTCGAACCACCCCGTATATTTTTTTGATATTTGGTACACATGTTTCTCATTCAGAGCCCAAATGAGCCACTTACTATTCACAAGAAAAATCCAGGTCCGGATTAACAAAAAAATAGATAGCAATTGTGACTTTGAAACAACATCCTGCATATTGAAATTTTCAAAATCCGTTTGCATATTTGGAAAGAGCACAAAAAACTAAATTAAAATGTGCACTTTAAATTTTTCCGCAGAAAATTTAACTATTCACATTTTGAACTTAAAGTAAAATTTTTAAGAATTTAGAGCCAAAAAAATAGTTATTATTAACTTTTAATAATAAATTATAAAACTTTTGAATCCACACTTATTTTAAAATTATTGAATAACTATTAAATACATTGGTTTCTATTTTTATAGTTAAAAAAAAATAAAATAATAAAAAAATAAAAAATAGTAAAAAAAAAACAAAAAAAAAATAAAAAAAAAAATAAATAAAAATAAAAACCAATGTATTTAATAGTTATTCAATAATTTTAAAATGAATATGGATTCAAAAGTTTTATAATTTATTTTTAAAATGTTAATAATAACTATTTTTTTGGCTCTAAGTTCTTAAAATTTTTATTTTAAGTTCAAAATGTGAATAGTTAAATTTTCTGCGGAAAAATTTAAAGTGCACATTTTAATTTAGTTTTTTGTGCTCTTTCCAAATATGCAAACGGATTTTGAAAATTTCAATATACAGAGTGTTGTTTCAAGGTCACAATTGCTATCTATTTTTTTGTTAATCCGGACCTGGATTTTTCTTGTGAATAGTAAGTGGCTCATTTGGGCTCTGAATGAGAAACATGTGTACCAAATATCAAAAAAATATACGGGGTGGTTCGAGAGTTATGACCTCAGAAAGAAATAAGCAAAATCGATAAAACACCCTGTATCTCGATTACAAAGACCGTCAGGTCCAATAAATGGGGTATTTCTAGCACCGCCTCGGTGACCTCTATTCACCGTTTAAGTATTTCCGTTTACCAACGAAACACCCTGTATATTTATTTCTTCTAAAGGATGTGTAAAAAAGTAGGCTGAAAATAAATGAACGTTGACAGTTATTCAGCTCACGGATGTAGTTTAAATGTTAAAATTTTAGTTAAATTTTCTGTTACGTTATTTTTAATTTAAATAAATATGTGTTTGCCGTCTTTATATAGGTAAAACTATTCTTTTATTAATTAGAAGTTTATTAAATAATAGAGTGATAATTTTTTCAGCGTATTTCTACTGATATGTGGAATTATCATATTTGCACTCATTTTAATCATTGAAATCATTGATATTAATGCAATATGTCTATATATTGCAAATAAAGAAGCTTCAAAGTTAGCTTATGGATATGATGATGACAAAGGTAAATTTCAAATTAAAATTTTAGAGCTCAACCAATATCAATTATATTTGTATGATTTGGAACCTATAAAATAACTTATTAGTTATAATAATTTACTAGGGTTTTCTATTTTTTACTATTAACTAGAGATATTTTGTTATAATTAGCTAGGAAACTTTTGTATTTTGAATTTTTCACAATCGTAAAATATATGCATAATAATGACAAGTTATCAGTGGCGTAGCCAGAAACTTGTCATGAAGAGGGGTTACTAAAGAAATGATATAATATTAATCAATAAAGATAATACTATAATTTGTATAAAAAATAAAGAGCAATAAAAATTATTTTTATAAAAATGAAAGTAAAACAAGATTAGAAGTATATGGGTAAACCCATATATAGACTACTTTGACATTTCTCGGAAAGTTGGCAACACTGTATTTTAATAATATTATAATTTATGTGGGCACTAGGACATACTTTTCTGAAAATTTGATCAAAATCGAATAAATAATGTAGCCACAATGAGTTTTTTAAAAATTTTGTGATTTTTTTTCTCGATAAGTTGGCAACACTGTATTTTGTTAAAATTGCATAATTTATTTAGGCACTAGGAAAAACTTTTATGAAAATTTGATTAAAATCGGTTAAATAAAATGGTCAAAATAAATTTTTAAAAATTTTACTAATTTTTTTCTCGGAAAGTTGGCAACACTGTATTTTGTTAAAATTACATAAATTATATGAATACTAGGAGAATCTTTTGTGAAAATTTGAGTAAAATCGGTTGAATAACATGGCCATAATAAAATTTTTAAAACTTTAGTAATTTTTTTCTCGGAAAGTTGGCAACACTGAATATTAATAAAATTATGTAATTAATGGGAGCATTAGGGAAATCTTTTCTGAAAATTTGATCAAAATCGGATAAATAACGTAGCCAATATGAATTTTTAAAAACTTTAGTAATTTTTTTCTCGGAAAGTTGGCATCACTGGAAAAAAACAAAACCACATGACCATCTTGGGCACTAGACAAATTTATCCTGAAAATTTCATTAAAATCGGTTGAACCGTCTAGGAGGAGTTGCGCCCACAAAATTTTGACTTACGACCGAGCGAGCGAGCGAGCGAGCGAGCGAGCGATCGAGCGAGCGAGCTGACGACGCACATCCATACACCCACATAAACTAAGTTCAGATTCGTCATCTAGAGGCTATATGAAGTATTTCTATACAATTTTTTTTTTTTTTTGAAAATGTTACAGACACCGTACCAAACGCTATACTACTTTTTCCTTGCAGTCAAAGTAGTAATAACATATTTCGTATTTGACATACGTATGTTTTTGGTCGTTCAGGTTCTTGGGGTGGGGGGTTAACCCCTCTAACATCCCCCTGGCTACGCCACTGCATGTTATAATATATAAAATGTGTATGATATTTGAAAATTATTATATTAAAACAGAAATGAGATACGATAAACTTGTAATATTATTGCTAGGTCCCGAAACATGGCATGAACTATTTCCAGAGTCTTCTGGCTCTAAACAATCACCGATAAATATTTGTTCTAATCAATGTATGGTCGTACCTGCAGTACAATTATCCTGGTCACAAGAATATGCAGCATTTCCTTCTGAATTGGGAATGAGCAATAATGGACATTGTGGTAAGATGGTTCGGTCATCTTGAGCGAATGTCTAATGAATGTTTGGTTAAAAAAATATGTATGAATAATTTTGAATCTATATGTTTCCGTGGACGTCCGATGAGTACTTGAAGTAGTATGATTGAGAAAGTGTGTTGCGTGTGCGAAAGTTTCCAAGTAGTAAGAATAGAAGAGCATGTATGAGAGGAATTATGAATGTGGATGAAGCTAAAGTTGCTTGTCTGAATAGGGATGTTTGGAGGAAACTGATTTCGAGATAATGGAAAGGGTTTGTGCCAAATATATATATATATGTATGTATGTATGTATGTATATGACTTTAGTAACAGTAAAGTCCCATTTAGACTGCTGTTTTAGTTTTATGCACAAGCACAAGAATTTGACTGATCCAAACATTTGATACACTTTTAGTTTTAATGTCAAGTATTTGGATTGGTCAAATTCTTGTGCTTATAACTAAAACAGACAGTCTGAACGAGATTTAAGTTCTAAAAATTATTGTAAATATGTATTTTAATTAGTTTACAAAAATGTTTTTATATCCGGTATATTTACGGCAACTAAAAATGTTAATATACATTATTAAAAATTGTCGTCATAATGAGATATATGTACTTATACTTATACGTAGTAAAATAAGTATATTATTTACAGAATTTTTTTACGTCATATTTATGAATATTCTACAAAAATTTTAGGAGTAAATATTATCAATAAAAGACTTGCTTAAATTATTATTTGGCTTTCATAATTATCTCAAAAAATAAGAGTCTGTATTCACAAGCTTTTCGGAAGTCTTTTTAGCTAAAATTGAAACTGTAAGATGTTTCTTTATTTGGATTTTCATTTCTTTGGAAAAATTTTAAAATTATATATTTTTAGCTAAACTAACTTTTTGATGTATATTTCTAATTATTTGTTATTAATTTTAAGAGTTTTGTTTTGATTTAAAAATTTATTATACAATGAATTCCGTGACTGTTAATAAAACTAATTGTAAATATTTCAATATTTTCTATAATTAGTGACTTTATACATGGGCTATCCGCAAAATCGACCAACTATATCATGTGGTCCCTTGAAAAATGCCTACGAATTGTACAGTATTAAATTTCGTTGGGGCACCTGCGATATGGAAGGTTCTGAACATACAATTAATTATAATCGTTACGCTTTTGAATTGCAAGCGATTCATGTTCGACAGGACATTAACAAATTTTTGGATACGGAAGATAATGATAATATTGTTATTATTAGTTATCTTTTTGAGGTAATTAGTTTTTGATGAAATACATACACAAATTTCATATAATACATATTATTGATCAATTTAAAAACATAATAGAGTATCACAGAAACTTAATTTTCCCAAAAAAAACTACATTTTGAAGTTCATAATTGTATGAACTAAACAGTGAATGCTTAAACATATAGTACATACCTCGGACACTTCTGAACTGATTCAAAACTGATTTAATGGTATATTTATTATTTTTTAATTCACTAACTGATTGTAAAATAGCCATTAAAATATTCAATTGTTTAAAAAGTTTCTATATTATCATACGGATCAATAAGAAATTTGATTTATATTTCCATAATTTTGAAGTATTCTAGAAGAATTACTACAGAATAATACTTATAAACAAACAACATTTCAAAATAATTCCAGATAACTCCAGTAGATAATCCTTACTTAGAACCCCTAATATCTAAACTGAAAAACATTTCATATCCTGGACAAAAATGCACTGTTGATCCTTTTCCAATATGCTGGTTAATGCCAGCCTTTTTCTACGAATATTATTGTTATCAAGGATCACTAACTTATCCACCATGCACTGAAGGTGTTACTTGGATTGTTCTGCCAGAATCTTTAGCTATTTCTGCCAGACAGGTAGAAATATTGTTAAAATATTTATTTCTACGTTTAAATATATTTAATTTTTTTCATTTTAAAGGTACGAAAATTTCGTAAATTGTACACAACAAATGGAGATAATTTGCTACAAAATGCTAGACCGCTTCAGAAAATAAATAACAGAGAAGTTTTTTACTATTCTAAAATATGAAATATGTTGTGAAATTTTTGTATATTTGTAAGAAAAGAGATGATTAAATAAATGATTAGTATTTGTATTGCAACTGGAATCAGTTTATAGTTATTTTAGGTCAATTTAAAAATTAACTAATAATTTAATTAGTTCATTAATGGTGATTTCAGCATTTAGATATTAAAATAATCTACGTTAACACGCAAAAGATTGAAACATAAATTGGTAGTTTGTTTTTAAGTCTTTGTTTTTTCAAAAAAAATTGATTAGGTAAATAAAAAACAAATTATATATAAAAAAGCAGTGACATTTATAAACAAAATTTGTTATTAGCATTTTTTTAAGTTTCAAGTTAGTGTTTTAAAATTTTACTTTTGTCAGTATTTATATGAAGAATATAATTATATGTCTATCTCGTTTATTTTCATAAATATTTCAATATAATAAAAAATAAAGATAGGCTAGTTCTACACCAAGGTGATGATATAATATTTCGCAATATATAAATAATGTTCAAATATCAAATTATATAATATTTTTAATAACTGCAATTTGTATATACCAAACAAAATTTTCAATATATTTTAAAAGTTATTTTTTCAACAATAACCTATTATTTGTATATGTTTATTTTATTATATTATTATTTTATCAGAGTGTACTTTGCAATTTACTTTATTATTTGATATTACTGATATTAATTTTATTGCTATAAAAAAATTCATGTAGGAATTTGTATTTAAAAATACATCATCTCTCCATAAATATGCAGTGATTCAAGTGATTCTATTGATAAACATACAAAGAACTTCCTGTTTGGAAGGATACATATAAAAATGCAAAATATACGCGTCAGCTTTATTTGTTTGTTACTGTAACCATTTTTGCGTTAGTTACAAAAATGTGTCTTACAATTAATAAACCACCACTAACTATTTTCGTATTTTTAACGATGGTTTTAATATTTTATACCGTCTTTGCTTGGGTAAGTATTATACAAAGGAAAAAATACTTATTTTTATACTAAATACAACGAAATATTTCTTACAGCAAGGAATTAAGATAATACAAGATGCTTCTGTAAATGAATTTGATGACTCAGTAATGCTATGATGATTGTAATTAAAATAATAAAGTTAAATAATTGTAATAATATAAATATTATTTTAGGTTGTGGTACACTTTTTATTTGTATGATAAAATGTGATTGAAATATTTGTAATTATTACAATAAAAATGTATTGACATTGACGCATATATAAATATTAGTGTAATTATTGTCCAATCATTAATTTGTTGAAAAATGTATTTTAAATATAATTACGCGGATAAATTTGAACAAGATATTAGACTATAGTCGGTAACGTAGATTCCATTAGCTTGTAGGTTGCGTTTAGTCATACACAATCATTCTAAATAATCAATACTTTAGCTTTAAAAATTCCTAAAATTAATTTATATAAGTAAAAAAAAATATTTATAAATACTAAAAATGTATTAAATTTTGTCCAACTGATTTTCTTTTATATAAAAAAATAAATATAATTTTGAAAATGTATTTGGCCTTGATGATTTTTTACAACTGAACGCAACTAAATTTTCCTTCCGAAGTGACAAGTGTCAAAACTTATTTGAAGCATTACATTTCATACAAATATTATAAATTCTTGTTATAATATTTAGAAAGAAGTAGAAACAATTAAATGGCATCTACGTCAGCTATTATTACAAATTGGTCGCCTGATAAGAAGCATAGCGACAGAGAAAGGTAATATAACCCTATTGTTTTAACATACTTATATTAACCATATGCGAATATTTCCAGATGGATATGCTTATATCCAGCGTATATAAATAAAAAGAAAACGTTAGCCGAAGGTCGTAGAATACCGAAAGAAAAATGCGTAGAGAATCCATCGCCACAAGAAATGCGTGATGTTTTATCAGCAAATGGCTTTAAAATCGGAGTTGAAAATAAACTTTATTGTCGCGAAAAGAGCAAGGAAATGTCGAGCAGAGGTAGAATTCGTATACAGTTAAAGAATGACGATGGTTCTTTGTGTAATGCATCGTTTCCAACACGAGAAAGTATTATGTGTCACTTAGGCGAAATGATTCCGAAATTGAAATCACGACAAACTAAACCGGAACAGGCTCAGGCACAAGCCGGTGGTAAAGGCAAGGGAAAGGGCAAAGGAAGACGATAAATATTATATTTATTTTATAATTTGTTAAAAGTAATTTTATATGTTTAATACTTGTCACATTCACGTAATTATATGTGTTACTAAATAAAAGTGTTCATTATTTACGTTTTGTTTTTATTGATTTGTGTGAAATCGAAAGAATTGACTGATAGTTTAGATGTATGATTGATTTTTTAATAGCAGTAGTAATATATTTTGTGAAGTATATATCTATAAAGTTAAATAAAGGAGAAACATGGTTAAGCAAAAATTAATTTTGTTTTGAGAAAGATTAAAACAGATAATACTTATATTTAAAAAAAAAATACAATAGTTCAAAATATTGATATTACAGAAATATCGATTCTCTAAAGAAAGCTTTGTAAGATAATCAATTTATTAACTTGCTAAGTGACCATTCAATGAAGCGAATTGAAAACAGTTAATAATCCAAGTTCCTAGTAACTAATTAATTAAGTTAACAATGCGTTTAGCAACCGAGTTTAAGTATTATAAACATGAATCAGTAATTTCAATTCTATGATATATTTGTATGATCATAAAAAAGTATAATTATAGAAATAATTTGTTTTGTAATGATATATATAAATATATATTAAATAAAAATCACACAGTTATATCCTAATTCGTATATTTAGTTACAAAATGGAATTATTTACAATAACAAATAAATTTTATAATATAAATAATTAAATCTAATATGTACACACATTTTTTTTAAAATAATAACTAGTTTTATAATAAAATGCTAATTATTTAAATAATTGAGATCTTTAACATTTTATGTTGTATTTTGTTCATAAAATTAAACAAAATCGCATTGTTTTCTGAAGTCTAACTGATGCGATGTTGTTTTGATTTACAAATCTATAATATGTAAAAATAAACAGAATTTTATTGCAATTTTTTTTTTATCTATGTAGTTGAATGTAATTGTTGTCTACGTCTTTCAACCAACTCATGAATTCGTTCTCGTAATCTAGTTATTCTTTCAGAATAATTTTCCCGGTCAATCTCATTGTTTCTTAATCTATTTCTACGAATTGTTGGACGATTAGTAACTGGTGGTATATTATTATTACGAGGTCTGAGTGTTGGTAAAGGTGCTTTCAATATATTTTTATCGTTGACTTTTTTCGGGATTTTTGCAATTTTTGGCGGTGCTTGTAAACGAAGTTTCGCCTGTACGTGATCTTTAATTTTATGCATTTTAGTTTCTGTACTCTGTACGTGATCTTTAATTTTATTTATTTTGTCTTTAACTGGACTAGTTTCTGTAGGTGGTATTTCTGGTTGCTTTTTGTCTTTGTCCTTGTCGCTAGTTGAAATTTCTCGTTTGGAAAGTTTGTGTTCTCGTGTTTCTAAATTCATGCCGATTATTTTGGCGTTTCGTTTGATAATTTTCCAGTCAATATCTGGAACTAAATATAAGTTGGATAAATTTTATTGCTAATTGCAAATTTATGTACAAATTTTATTGGGACATATTAAAAATTAATAATAATATATTAAATACAAGTGTAATTGAGTATAAATATTTAAAAAAGGTAAATTACTTTATTTAAAATTTTGATATAATTTATAAATACAAAATAATATTAATTTTGTAGTAATGTAAGAAGTTTCGGATATGACGATGGTAAGCCACAAAATTTTTGAGAAAAAGTATTCTGAAATTTACAACTAATTAGCTATGTATAATGTTTTTCGACATATATATATATATATATATATGTATATGCTATATTTTGAAAACCTTATTAATGATAAATACGATTAGTGAATCTATTGAATATTATTAATATTACAAGTATATATTTAATATTTTTAAAAACGAATTATCAAAATGAAATCATTTTCAGGTTATTAGTTTAATCTGTACTAATATTTTAATACTCACATTATTATTTATGTTTATCATCACTTCATATTAATGTTATTCAAGAGTACTTTTAATAATTTATCTGTATCTGTAATATTTTTTTAATTGCGGCATAAAATATTTGGTGTTTTAAAATATAATTTTAAAAGTTATGATTTTATTAAAATAATAAATAAGTTTCTTATATTTTAAAAAGTTCTCAAAAAGTTTTAGTTTTTTTAAATCCGTAGATATTAATTATAAAAAAATCTTATACTTTTTGTATACTTATACTGTTTTGTTTCAGTACTGTTTTAAGTTTACTGTTTTTGATTTTCACTTTATTATCTTGCAAAACATATAGAAACATATTAAGCTAATAAACCTGTAGAAATAACAATAAAAATTCTTACCTGAATTTAGAGTGTCTATGTCACAAATACAAGTTGAGTTATTGGATTCGTAAACTGGATTTCCAAGGCTCATTTCGCAAATTGTTTTACACTGCCACTCCAGATCATTTTCATTAAATTCGTTTTCGTTCATTATCCATGGTGCGGCCAAGATTTGCGTCACTTTAAATAATTAATATTCATTAAAAATTATATTTTAGATTATAATATAAAATTCTTACCTAGGACAGCAATTATCACTATATGAAGCACTTGATTCATTTTTAACACGAATACAATTTTGTTTAATAGATTTTTAATTTATATAAGTTTATATATTTCGCTGACTTGGTATTTAGTTTTGTGACATATATATTTAATAATAATAAAAATATTATTGTTTATTTTTATTATGAAATGATCACAAAGATTGCAAGAATTTGAACATGTGTGAAAATGTACTAGATGAAAAATACAAATATGTATTATTAGAAATTATTTTAAATTAAAATATTTTAACATTTTTATTTTGTAGATATTTGTTTAGTTTATATGCAATTGTAACGTTTATTTTTTATGCAATAATAATATATTATTACATTATAATTTTATTATAAATATTATAAAATGTTGTAATGTCGGTTGCAGAATATATGTTACAATGTTTAAATTGCTAATCGCAAAAATGAATGGTTTTCATTAGCACATGTGTGTTTATCAAGTGTTTGTCACATAGTTTGATTAAAAATAATTAAATTGTTATGTTATTTATTTTTGATATTATGGAAACTGAAAAAAGCCATGTTTACAATACTTTCACCTTGGAAAGTATTCATTTTTATCTGCAAAAAAGTACATTATCTACTAAACAAAATATATAAAAAATTAGTTTGAATACGAGATAAAGAAAGTTCAATCTTACTGTTATTACCACTATTTATTTGATCAGTTGAATCAGTTGATCAGTTGTTAAATTCTCCATGCTTTTATTATAAATGCAAAAGATATATAACATAAAGATAAAACAATGCAACTTTGATTTACATTTTACAAATGGTCTCAAGAATCTTCAAAAAATATTTAAATTTTACAATAGATTAGCTTATTGTAAACCTATTAGTAAAATTCAGGGCATGGAACTAGTACAATAAACTAGTTAACCGGTATTTCAAAATTCTTCTAAACCGGTAATCTCTAACCAAAAAAATAACTTTTATATAAAGTATATTTTTCAGCAAATTTATTAATTTTAGATTTAGTTACCGAAAACAAAGTTTGCACACACATTTACATTAGACAATTTTAAAGCAGTTATACAAAATTATATTTTTATTTCTGCATTAAGAAAATAATATTTTAGAACTTATAATTAAATTTAGATTTTATGAAAATAAATAATGATATTTGTTAATAATTTTACTGTATGGTTAAGTACATTAAAAATATTTTTAAAAAATAATAAAATAAACTTTCAGTTTGACAAAAAACATATACATTAACATAATTAAATATTTTTCAGAACTTGTTGTATTAATATAAAAACTGTTCTAGGATAAAATTCTGTTAATTATTTATATAAAAATGACGTTTTGACGAAACTGAACGCTCGTCTTCATCAGGTAAAAATTTAGCAATGACATTAATATACATTATTTATACAGATTTATTTTATGAAATTCACCCACAAATTTACCGGTTCAAACTGGTTATATATATATATATATATATATATATATATATATATATATATAAATTGGTTAAAGAACGAAAATCAATATTAAAATATAGTTCTCGATATTGGTTAACAACCGTTAACCAATATTTTTATCGGTTACACGTCCTGGTAAAATTATTTCTATTACATATATGTACATACACGTAACGTTTTAGTAATTCTTATCATGTAAACTATTTTATTCATTCACTAGTCACCATTCTCGAATTGCTGATAGTGTGTTAGATGGTTAGTGTCTTATGTGGCAAAAGAGAACTGTAGAATTTCGACTAGAATCAGTTGAATACCAATAATAGCATTGAGTGTCTTCTGTCTTCCAAGGTATACGGCGGGGTAGCTTCGTTTTCAATGCAGAATACAACCTGAGACGTAAATCAATTCCGGGGTAGTTTGAATTTCTCGAGTTTGCCACTCAGTTATTAAATTAGAAGTTCCTGACTGGCGAGACTCGTTTCTGTCGCAATCGTACGCCCGCGCTGCGACGCTTCTTTCAACTTTTAATTATTTATGTGACTTGCAAAGTAATTATTACCGGCGATTAAAATTTTTCACAACGACAATCTCGAATGGAAATGTTGAAAGAAAAAACTAAAGAAAGATTTTACTGTACACACACATAGTTATTTTTGTAGGGGAAATGTGTATTTGTCTTTTATAAAACCTGTTTTACTGTTAAAAAAAAGTGTTTTTGATCACTGAGTACGTAGTGTTTAATTGATTTTAGTTTACGGACACCCGTGGTTAACGGGCTTCCCGAATTGCGGGGTTTTGCGTCCAGAACTTACGCTAATTATTATTAGATTCATGAAACATCTAATTCAAGAGTAGATGATTAGGTTTGGTATATTTATCTAATGTAATTAGATATATTTTTTTAGTATGTTCCATATTCTGTTCTTGTTCGTTGATTTATTTTGCAGTTTTTGCTTATTTATCTAAACTTGATTTGAAATAATGATTTGATTTTACTTAATTTGTATGTAAATGTTATTGGAAATAACATCTAATTAAATAGATAAATCATCTAATTTGATTTGAATGAAATAGTTATTTTAATTTTTGCTATGGAAGATGTTTCATTTAATATTTTCAAATAGACCCATTTAGTAATAAACAGATTTTAAACAGACAAGAAAGCATAATTTTATCGACAGCAAAAATAATTATATTACTAGAATTTAAAATTGATGCTTTTTTGGTAGCTTAAACACGACTTTAGTTAATGTGTTTATTATGAAAACTGGCCTTAATGTTTGCTCGGTTTTTGGGTGTTTTAGTTTATTTGTTTATGACAATTATGTTGTTTTAAAACCGAGCTTGTTGAACCTGCCAAAGTGTTTTTAATTATAAATTTATTTATTACTGGATTCTAATATCTAATATGTTTATGCAAAATTTTATCAAAATAAACATAAAAATATATGGGTATGCATACTTTGTGGGGTGTAGTTTGAAGCTACCATGTTTATAAATAAAAATTCTGTATTTGTATTTTAAAAATTTATATTACCTGTATTATTCCATTATATAAAACATTATAAACTTACAAATATTGCAAAAATCAAAACATGTTTTAAAAATATCAAACAACTAAAATACTATATCAGCATAAACAGAACGAAAACAAAACAAAAAAAAAACAATCACCCATAATATAAAATTTCCATTCGCATTTGCTGCATACACAATAAACACAATATATACACATTTCACACAAGCCTTGCGCGTAATCCAGACACAAAGTGCAAGCCCCTAGCTTGTATACCTTGGGCAATGCGCGCGTGTCATGCGGGTTACAGTAACGCGGCACTACCCCGTGGCGCATTCTCGAATCAATTTGCATAATAAACGATTCGCGTTTGTGTGCACGGGGGATGTGTTTTTGCAACTTGCACCGACGACGATGCTCTGTTTTATCGCACCCCGCGCGATATGTTCTACATGCAGCTTTAGTGTACTTACGCGATCTAACACCTCCCTCCTCTCCACGTTGACTAACTCGTAAATATTATTCTTTTTACTCACGCTGACTATCATATGCGGGGGAGATTCTAAATCGCGGATAAAGAATTGCAGTTTAATTGAAATCGTTGCGAGGATTAATTTATGAGGGGTTGAAAGTGTTGTAGCAGAAATAATTAAAATAGAACAGCTTTAGATTGTAGTTTTCTGTATTAATATTTATTAATAATCAGGAAAAATTATACAAATGATTTTACAGTAAATAAACAGAAGACGTACGTTGAGTTCGTCGAAACGTTGATTATTAATAAATATTAATACAGAATTACAACCAAAAGCCGTTTTATTTTAATATGAGTTCTGAAAGAATTGTCACTATGCGGAAATAATTGATTATTTATTATTCTAAATTATATTGCATAAAAATACCAATTAGATGATTAGTTTATTTAATTAGATTTTATTTTCAGTAACACTACTACATTTACATAAAAATTAGTTGAAATTGATATTTCAAATAAATAATCGAAAAATAAATGAACGAATAGGGATAGATAAATACAAAATAAAGTAAACTCAAGTATCCAATTACATTAGATGAATATACTAAATAGAATAATAAAACCTTGAATTCGATATTTCATCATGAATCTTAATGAAGCAAAAGTTGCTTGTTTGGATAGGAACTCAACTAGCACAAATGCTCAATTATAAAACTAAATTATTCCACATATGCTTTATAAATGCGTTATATATAACATTTTTGTTCTATAATTGTTTCATTTTTTGTGTTAGTTGAAAATGTTTGGCGGAAACCAATTTCTGCACAAGGAAAGAGTTTGTGCCACACTCTTGTAGGTTTATGGTGTGATTATATATGTATCTATGATTAGAAGGTTGAAAATTATTATAAAATTATCTAAAGATTTTTTCTGTGTACATGTTTCAAATAAATGAGATTTTTTTTTATTATTTTATATGAAAATAAATATTTTAAAGAAAATTAATTAAATAAATTTGTAGTTTTCCTATTATTACACACTAAAAAATTTATTGGGCTTGTTATTAAGTATAAAAATAACAGCAATTTTGTGAATGTCAAAAATTCTTTTAAGTACACTTCAATAATTGCTTCCGTATTTTTAAATAATATAAACAAAACTCTTCGTATACAATTTTCAAGTTTGCTTTGTAATAAATAATTTCAACAAATTGCGCAAATCTCTTGTACCGTAATTCCGAAAATAATAAATAATTAGTAACAATTAAAAATTAATTTCTTTTACGGAGCGAGGATTCTAGAATTTCGACAGACAGCGTGCACGCAAAATACCGAATCCTCGAAACCTGGTCGTCATTTTTGCATTATCCTTGGAGCATAAATAATGGCGGAATATAGCCATTCTCAGCCGCACAATGACGGATCAGCGAAATAATTAAAAAAGGTTTTGCGCTTGTCAAATTATAATTTGTTTTTTTCTTTCGAGTTTTCCATCTCCTACGTCTTTCTTTTACGACTGCAACTTTTAATGGAAATTAATTTTGTTGTATTTTTGCACTTAGATTTGTTTTGTTCTGGTTTGCGTTTTAATTTTTTCTTTGGTTTCTCATACATTACGCATGGATTATTATTTTTAATTGTCTTTGTTTTTCTTTTGCCGTAAATGAATTTAATAACATTATGTTTGTAATAAGTAATTACCTATATGGTAACTAAGAAAATAATATCTATCTAAAAAAAAAACTACAATTTCGTTCAGCATTCAACTGTTTCATCAACCTAACCGTACACTAGTGCCAACAACACGGAACCTATTCAGATTTATGTTTGACAAGATGGCCTCTGCTCGAAACAACCCGAAGCAAAACAAAACAAGACTCCGTAAAGAATATCTTTCCTTTCGGTGGCAAACCACTCAATTTAATCCCAGCGTCCCGACGACGACGACACACGCAACACGGAAAAAAATACGAACACGCATGTTCGACGCACAGTGCTACCAACACAACGCATCAAGTCACACAATGTTTCCATTTGTTATTTTTCGTTTTCTGTAGGTTGGTATAGGTGCCCGTGTTTGCAATGCCATGTTTGGAAGGCATATGCGTTCTGGTCCATACTGTTTTCCATTCGACTGAATAAACATATTTTCTTTCGTTTTTTTCTTCCGTGTTCGAGGTGATTTTTCATTCGTTTTTCTATAAATATTTATTTTCTTTTTGTGTCAATCACGTGAAATAAAGGTAATTTGCCAAATTGCTTATAGAAGTGTTGTGTTCTATATAGAAAGAATATTATGTTTATAAGGTTGATTTAGGAACAAATTAAGGGGTAGCCCAGTTATATTTTAACGTTTTTGGCTATAACTTTGTATTTTTTTCGAATTCGGGAAAACTGTTTCTGTCACACATTCCACTTATAGCATTAATTTAATGCAAAAAAAATATTTTTTCGATTTAGAGAACCAGGAATGTTGAATAATCCGTTTTTGTTGCAAAATTATTAGTATTTTTGATGATTCTTTTTCTTTTGTAAAAAGTACAAATTTTTTTTTTATCTAACTTATCTTGCATTGAGAATGACCAAAAATCATCAAAAAATACTTACTAAGAAACTGGATTATTCAAAATTCCTGCAATAGATTTAAAATGCGGATAATATTTGTTATATTTTAAATATGTTTTCTCTTATAGAAATATACAACTTGTATTTTTTTTCTCGATTTTCTTACTCGTACTAGATTTATTATACTAATGCGTTTTCATAATTATTAACCTATTAGCATTAATTATTTAAGATTATTATAGTCAATTAGGCAAATAGTAATGTTTCATTTCATAGGTTACTTTTTTGAAATACTTCTAAAAACAGATTTTACTAAATAGCACAGAATTAATTGTTATTTCAAGCATAAAAATCAAACAAAACTTGAATGAAAATCGAATGAGAAATCTAGTATGAAAAGTATAATATAATTCAAGCCAACCTGATTTAGTTGTCAATCAATGAGGCGCTTTGTAGACAGTTGAAAATCTAATTACATTGTTATCCACTGATTTAGGTAACAACGTTTTATACAACTGCCTTGTAGAGTCGTTTAAATAAAACATCATTCGTTTTGTAAGTTAACTCTCTGTTGTTAACTGACCAATGAATGAGGTGCTTTGTAGACAGTTGACATTCTAATTGCATAACTACTGATTCAAGTCACACTGTTTTATATAACTGGCATTTAAGTTTAATTACATAAAGGATTCTTAATTTAATTAGTGAACTAACTAGGCAACTAGATTGTTAACTGTCTTTGAATCGCCTCATTGATTGGTCAGTTGGCAAGTTAAATTATAAAGCGTTTAACTATGCTTTGTCGGGCTTTAGACATTTTGTGTTATGTTTATCCTGATTATACGAGTATAATAAACTAAAAGAATATTTTATTTCATATCTGGGAAAGTAAATTTGCATAGTATAAGTATATATAATATGTTATAAGATTTATATTAGCGTAATCTCCGTAATTCATAAAAATATGATGTTATTCTATAATAACAACATAAGTCGTATATTCGTAGAAAAACACGGTCATTCGGTAAAGTATATATAAAAATAAAATTTAAAAAAAAATTCATAAAATCCACTTTATTACATTAGCGTAATAAAGTTGAAACGAACAAACATCGCATAAAATTCATAGGACACTATACTACAAGTAAATAAAGTCCTGTTGCCTGGTATAGTATCCTGGTTACTACATTTTTGACATAAAGTTTTACACACTCACCCCTGGTGACTTGGTACTTGATTGTTTGCAAGGGATAATAAACTAGTCTAAAATGAGACGAATTTTGTGACACTATGAAACAAAGATAGATTGTGATGATGCAAGTTATATAGTAAATAAATAAAAAAACTAAATGTATTTCAGTAGTGAACAATTTGTTGTTTTTGATGAAAAACAAAATAATAAATTGGTATGTTAACAAAATTTATTTACGATCGAGTTAATAAAAAACACTAAGTAAAGTTGGCTTTAAATCGATAAAAAATAATAATTTTGCTGTTAGAAGTTTGAAAAGTTCACGAAAAGTATAGGTTTGATGACAGCAATAATAATTATAGCAGTGGAATTTAAAATCGATACTTTTTTATCAGCTTAAAGTCGAATTTATTTAAATTAATATAGTTAAAATAAATCTTTCAGAACACATTTTATTAAAATAAAAAGTTTTTATCGGAATATCGAATTTTAATTAAAAATTATACAGAACTAAAATTTATTTATTTTTTATTTAAATTGTTTATTGTAAAACCGGCCGAAAGTTATTTAATTTTACATTTCTAACGACCGATTTTGTGATAAATAATTTAAGTTAAGTTAACTTTAATTAAAAAAAAGAACCTTCCAGAACTCACTACATTAAAATAAAAAACTTTAAGTTTAAATTCTGTTGTAGGTATGCTATTTGTGTTTATTTTTGTGATGATGATACATGTGTATGTGTAGTGTATCAAAACGTCGAATTTTAATTAAAATAAAATACACTCTTACGCTTCATACAACAAAAATTACATCTATTACATACTTAAAACGAAAAAATTGCAAACATTCAACCGTATACCAGAAAAAATAAAAACATTAAAAAAAATAATAATATCAATTAGCGATATATAATTTTTTTAAATTATTTTATAACAGAATACAATAATATAACAGAATATTAAATAACAGAATTTAAACCTAAAGCCTTTTATTTTAAGATGTCTTTAGAAAATCGAAAATTTAGCAAAAACGTATAGTTTTATTGATAGAAATAGTTATTATGCCATTTTTTTACTATGATTATTTATTGTTTGTAAAACCGGGTCTTGTAGTTTAAAATAAAAAATAAACTTTCACATCAGTTTATATAAGAAGCTATATTTCATAAATATTATATAATATCCGGTGCATAAACTTATTATAGTGTGTCCTTATTCAATAGAACATAAAGTTATGCAAAAATGTTTTTAAATCTTATGTGTTTACTTATTATTTTACGTACACATTTCCTTCAAACATAATACAATACAATAAGTTTATAAGGTATGAACAAACTATACAAAATAATCAACATTTTCCTTAAAAAAAATTGCAAACTTCAACTACTATTTCTATAATAATAATATAGTGCGCGCAAAACACTCTTCACAACATAAAACCTCGTTGAAAAACACTTCCTAACGTTGGACAAGTATAGCGAAGACAAAATTTTCCAGATCTTATTGTATGTGACCGTGGTACACTGTCGTATTGTAAATCCTCCGTTAATTAACGTTAAGCAGATGGTCGGGAATGCCTTTATAAATCGAGGCGGAAACATTGTAACGTTTCACGTTTAGCGGTAACGGATAGCCGGACCACCGGGTTGTCGTAGCTTTAAGGCAGGAAATTCGCTGATGCAGAAAGCTGAAAGTCAAAGTTTTCCCGTCTATATATATTGTTCCCGTTACGAAACTATGCATTCTGGGTAATGTAAAGAGATTTTTAGGTTAACTCTTTTTTTTTGTTGTGATGGAAAACTTTGCAGAATTTTCTCACGACTGGGTGATTTATTATGGTTTTTTTTTTCTTGGATAATTGTTTCAAATATTTTTAATATATCAAAAAATAAAATAGCTATTTCATTTAATTCGATTTATAACTGTACCATCTTTACTTAAATTATATACGTTTGAACAAATATTTTTTGTACAAAATAATCTTCAATGAAACTCAAATTAAAACAGTTCTTTCTACATCAACTATCGGTATCTTCAGGAACCGCTAGCGTGCACAAATCGTTTAACAGTATAAATAGAAGGCAGCGAATCGGATTGAGAAGTTCGAAATTAATTGTTCGGGATGAGAGGAGTAGGGGGGAGGGGGGAGGGCGTTTACAAAAGTAGGTAGTCGAAATGTCGTTTCAACATCGGTGTGCGACAATTACATAAATTTAACTGTGGGTGAGCTATGTGTCGCATTCTCTTTTCGTTAGTGTGTCACACACTAACACACACTCTAGTACTACCGCAGCCGCACTTGAACTATTCAGAATTCCAGATTCCAGACGCCGTCGTGCCCTGCTTTAAAGCTACACGGTGAGTTCAACGGCTGTTTGTCTCTCTCGCCAGCTTTCAAACACCAACTCGCTATACTGTCGCACGCCATTCGGAAATTCACAAATTGAAAGAGGGAATATAAGATGGGTTTTCGTGGGGTTGGCTATACTGATTTTCAAGATATGTAGTGGGCTCGTCAGGTTTCTTCTTAATTGAGGAGTGACTCTTTTTAAGATTCTGAGAAAATAAGTTATAAAGTTTAAAAACTCAATGTAAAATAATATGGGTATAAAATCTAAAATTTTAAGTTCCTGTTTCAATTATTAAAGCTATCACTTTTCTGATTTATATTCTAATATATTTTAACTTCTAGATTAAAAAAGAAAACATGGCTTTAACTCAAAATATCCAAATTTGTCACATTGAGTACACGGGAAAAATCATGACAAATGTTAGAATGAGCAGATTGAAAGTAAAAAGTGTATGATTGTTTGGAACAAAATAATTGAACTTAAAAATAAGTATTGAAACTAATTGAGAATAGTCTATGAGATTGGTGATAAGTTTAAATAGACAAATTATACAAAGAATTGATCTTTGCAAAGGTAAACTATTAAAAGAAAAGATTGAAAGAAGTTCAGAATAAGAGATGAAATTAATAATTTTGGATTAACTTAGGCATGACTATAAAATATGTCGATTTTAAAATTTTTGTTTTTAATAAAATTACTTAATAAATTATCTAACGTTATTTAAAATTTCAAATTTTGTGGTGATGTCCTGATGTTAATGCTATATTACAAATATTTGTAATTCAATTTACTGATTTGTTCCCACTGGTTTCCACTCGTAAATTCTTAGCTATACTATCATCAGTTTTCCGATTGCATTATACCCCTCGTAAATCGATTGTCGCCACAATGTTTCTTCGTTGAGGGGGGAAGACATCGAGCGAGCGACCGACACCTGGACCATCCATCACCGGGGCTAATTACGACCGCACGTCCCCGAAGATGATGCGCCGCTTCGTACATTTACAAATTACCGAAGTTGCTACTTCTGCTTCTGTTCCCTGTCTCCGTTCTGTTTTTGGCGCGCAAGCGGTGCGAACGTGTCCTACTCCTGATGCTGTGCGAGGGCCTGCCGCTGTTTCGTTCGTCGTGGCCGTGTATCTGTCTCTCTAGTTCAGTTGCAATCCGTTTTCGTTTTGTCGCGCGATAGAATAATAGCGGGGCTTCAAGGCCGCAAACTTACGACTATGTTAACATGCTTGTTGGATGAATTGCATTGTGGAAAAGAAAAACGGAATTGTAAAATTAAAAATTGGAAAAATTATATATTTTTTACGACTGCTAAAAAAATCTGTTTTACGATCTTTACGTTAGTAATATCTATGTTTAGATTTCGCATAAATCAATTCTAATTGCAAACAGCCATAGAAAAAATATTGTATGGAATTTATGCATAAAATGTCTTTTTTTTCATTTGCGAGATTTAATCAAATATTTAGTGTAGATGTTTTTAATGTCCAACATTATTATTTCAATAATAGAAATACATGTAAATTAATTTGTTTAGGACATAATAACATAGTAAAAAATCTTTTAGAACTCATTATATATAAATAAAACGGCTTTAGGTTTAAGTTCTGTATTAATATTTATTGATAATAATGGATGTTGAGTTCGTCGAAACGTTGATTATCAATAAATATTAATACAGAACTTAAACCTAAACCCGCTTTTTTTTTTTTAAGATATAATAGTTTATTAAATATTTTTTTCTTTTGTAATATGTGTGTTTATTTTCTTATTGTAATAACGAAATCGGTTACAAAAATATATTGAGTGTAACATTTTAAAATAAATATACAATTTTTGGTGTAGAACTATGGTAAATATTTGGAAAACTTTTCAAAACTTAGCAAATTCTTTAAAAAGTAAAAAGTATACAAGCTTATTTATCTTTATCCGAAAACAACTTTGAGCACAACTTTTCTTACTTATGTACTTAAAAATAATTCGGTGTGAAACAAAATTGGTGGAAAAATTTAACAGCGATATACTTTGATTCATTACTTTACAACTTTTAATAAATTATTTTGAAAACTTTTTTCCCTCTGAATTTTTTTTTATTATAAACTTAATACGTTTATAATATTTCTTTATATAATTAAGTTAGTTATTGTTGAGATTATCGAAACAAAATAATGTAAATTGCATTAATCCATTTTTAGCTTGTAATAAAATTTTCACTTCAGTATGCAAGTAAAAAACAGTTTGTTGAAATTTTGATCAGGATCAACTGATGAATTTAATCTTGATACTAGTGCAGCATTATGTTATATTTTTCTTCAAATCTATGTTTGTAAAACTTTATATTCGAAATATGTAGGTCATGAAACCAACTTTACAAATAATTTAATTGTCGTTAATATATCCGCGTATATCAATCAATAAATGAATAATATCAAACACGGAACAAAACGAATTACAAAGCAATAAATTTATGAAGGCAAAACTTTTCCGTTCTGCGGTTTTTGCAATTTCCAATTTGGAAAGCAAAGCCGATGGTGTTGGCCAGTGCCAACTTTTCGCTACGAATGTACAAAGGAATTTCGTTAATTATCAAGCTGGCGAATAGGTACAAAAAGCTTAACGTACCGTTACACAACTTTTATTCGCTTTTAACACACACACATACAGAGGGACACACGCACACATCAGCCCACGTGGTGGGTGGCAGAAGAACGAGGTAAATTCGTACGACCGCCATAACCAACCGTCAACGTTCGAAGGAAATTACGATATTTTATTAAAAAAAAAAAGACGACGAAAGTTTCAAAATAGCCTTTGTGCGTGTGTGTTTCACTGCTTGTTTCAGTCGACGGGAATTGTTTTACTTTTCATAGATTTATTTCGATCGCACTGGCCCTTTTTCCTCTTTTGTCCAGTTTGATGCAGCACAAGCTTCATTCACATTGAAAATCAGATCTTATTGTAACGTGCAATTGGATACAAAATTTGCAAGTGGGAATTCTAAATTTGTCTGTTGGAATTCTAAATTCTGCAGTAGAAATTCTAAATTCTATTAGATAATTTGCAGTGGAAACTATATATTTTTACGGATGATCGCACAAGCTATATTCAAATAATTAAGAATCAGAACTTATTGTAACGTGCAATTGCATACAAAATGTGCAAGTGGAATTCTAAATTTTGTTATGGAAATTCTAAATTCTGCAGTGGAAATTCTAAATTCAACTAAATAATATCTAAATTCTGTAGTAAAAATTCAAAATTTTGCAGTGAAAACTACATATTTTTACGGATACATTTTTTAAAATGATATTTGACAATATAAATAAATATTACAATATTAATTTATATTATATAATGGATTTGATGTGTATTAAGTAAAAACTTGAACAAATTCAATTGTTATGTGATATATTTTTATATTGATGCGATTTTGTTTTTCATTATATATATACTTACAAAAATGTAATTGAAAATGTAATTATTTAGCTTCAAGCTTTGACTTTTCCTGTAAAATTTTAAGCGGACTTTTTTGATTTGTATTTAATTAAAATCTGTTAACTTCTCTGTAACATTATGCCATTCAAGTTGGCTATTTTTTATGTAGGTGTACACAGTTATGCTGGTACGATATATTAATATATTTTTAAAGAAAATTAGATAATAATACAACTGAATACTTACATTGTTTTCTTGAAATATTGAACACAAAGAATAATTAATATTGGTTCATATTGTATTTTTTTTTTTAAATCATCATGTTTTGAATTTTTGCTTGATGTTACACATACATTCATATAGTGCCAGTGGTTGTGGATTGTGGCTACTAAATTATTTGGAAATATTGTCGAATGACACACATATTACAAAAGCAATATTTGGTGATAAAATAATTTTACAAAAGAATGCAATAACCAAACGGTAAATTTTCAGTATTTCCGTAGAGAATGTATTTAGAGAATTTCACGAATTGTTAGATTTTTATTAATTCTCGTTTATTAATTGTCGTTTTAGTACAATAGTATACTATGTTACGAGGAGTAGAAAACGATAATTATTATTGTGTTGAGCACGGATATTTGTGGCCGAGGCAGAAATTAGTTTTTGCTAAACTTTCCTTTTGCTTTATTCACATTTATGTTGCTTCTCATACATGCTCTAGTTAAATAAACACAATAGTGATGGTATCGTCAGTGACAATGAACGATGCATCTTCAATGTGAATGGACCGAACAGTGGTCCGGCCACTCAACATTTCCTTGCTTGATTTATTTCCAGGCGATTGTTTTGTACCAATTCTAGATGAGATGCTGCTACTGTTGTCTGCTTTACCATACTATCTACTACTGTTGATGTTCCTCTCTGTTTGTTGTATTTCCGTAGCAAATCCATTCAAAAGATTCAAGTCTTTCGCCATCTTTTTCTTCTATTTTTCTTTTACATCAAACGGGAACGATGCAAACGGGTTTCGTGTTGTTTTGTTTTCTCTCTCGCTCCCTCTGTCCTCATAGAATTGCACTTGATTGCACTTGTAAAGAATTTATTAATACGCTGCGCGCAGATTTGTATTTTATTTCGCGTATTTTTGCAAATTGATTTTCGCATTTAAAATGTGTGGCAAATTTATTTCACACTCTGCTGGTTTTGTTCGGTGGGATTTAAATATGCAGCGTAACGAGAAAGTTTACGATTTTATTTTTCTCTACTTTGTGATTTATTAATGTTGATGCAAAATTTATTTTATATAGGTATACGCTTTTTTTCACACAAGAGATGATTATATTAAAATAAATATAAATAAATATGCAAGGTAAATTTATTGACGGAATAATATTAATTCTATATTTTATATATATATATATATATATATATATATATATATATATATATATATATATACTATAAAACAATATGTACTACAAACCTTGAGACACTATGATGGTCAGTATTTCTAGGTATAATTACTCAATTGCTGTACTTTTACATAATTGTTTAAAAATACATAATATCGGAACTATTACAAACATTATGCAATATAATATTACCAACGGAATGGAAATGTACATATGTATGTAATATTACAATTTTTTTTTGTAAAGTCTCTTAGTAAATTTACAGAACTTCAGTAAATTATTGTCTTTGCTATTAGTTATTTGCTATTATTATTATTATTATTATTACTATTTATTAAAAATCAATTAGATTTAGGGTCAAAAAATTACACTATTTTGTGTAATAAATAACATTAATTTTTTGATAAAGTACACTTTACTATTAACATCAACAAGTGCATTTTTTGACAACTGATAAGTCTAGGTTACATTAGTAGAGTATCTTATTATTAGTTGAATGAAAACATTTTAGAATTAGTGAAAGACGAGTCTAAAGATTTTTTTTTTACTATTTAAAAATGTTCATATTATGCTAATATGCATACTCTACCATCGTAGTTTATTACTAACTCTTACTAATTTAATTCAAGTTGTAGTGTCAAATATTTTTACTGTGTAATATTATTATATACTAATTGAATAATATACTATTACCAAACACTAAAACTCCAATTTAGTACACAGCCAGTGCCCCCACTTTTACGTCAACTGAAAAAAACATGAAAAATTTCGGGAGAAGGGAGAGGTTATCAAATTTAAGACACCATCAACATCTATTATTCGAAACATTTACATTTTGTATTCCTCATCTTCAGTTTGTGCGGATATCCGGCCTCTCTCTCTCTCTCTTTCTCTCTCTCTCTCTCTCTCTCTCTTTCTCTCTCTCTCTATGTGTATGTGTGTGTGTTTGAACTTGCTCGTAATGCATACACTTTTAAAATGGATTCCCAAACTCGGGGGAGGTAAAAGTTTGTGCATAAGATCCGCGAATTGTAATTCGGCCCGTGGTCGTTTCTTGCTTCTTTTACCCGCCTGGCTCTTGCTCGCTATCGTTTGGCATCGTTGAACAATCTCATACATATTTCATGACCTCCAGCTAAAGTGCACCCCGCCCCCTATTGCCAAATTGGTGAACTCCACAGATGTTTTATAACAGCTAGATGGCGCACCTACTATTTGTACTCAACACTAAATTTATTATATTTGTTTTAATTTATATTTTAATCATAGATATCTAGGTATAGTTATAGAACAGCCTCCCGTTTTTGCGGTAGGCACGCGAGTTGAAAAACCAGTGACTGTCAAACTATTCGACATGACAAAATATGATTTTAAATGTGTCTTAACGGTCTTTAAAAAACAAACTCCTACCTGAAACCTACCTACCAAACCTACCCTAACCTACCGGACTTCTTAACGGTCTTTAAAAAACAAACTCCTACCTGAAACCTACCTACCAAACCTACCCTAACCTACCGGACTTCTTAACGGTCTTTAAAAAACAAACTCCTACCTGAAACCTACCTACCAAACCTACCCTAACCTACCGGACTTCTTAACATAACATAACAAAAGAAAAATTACTAATGAAACACTTTGAGGTTCACTGGTTTTTATACACCAAATATGGGCGTTCCGATGCTCACGCATGCGCAAATCTGACTTTTTTAAAATTTGTGAAACGGGAGGCTATTCTGAAGTTCAGCCGATATCTACATATAGGGCCACTGCCTTAGGGCGCCGAGTCCTGGGGGCGCCAGAATTAAAGCATTTTTGACAAAAAATTGAAATGATTAGTTTATCAACACTTTAAAAAATTATGTAATTTTTACTTACAAATCATGAGACACTATAATGCTCAGTATTTCTACATAATTGTTTAAAAATACGTAATATCAGAACTATTACAAAAATGATGTAATATAATATTACCAGCGGGATAGAAAAGTACATATATATGTAATATTACAGTTTTTTTAATAAAGTTTCTTTTAGTAAATTTACAGAACTTTAGCATTTGAGTAATTATTCCTAGAAATATTGGGCATCATAGTGTCTCATAGTTTGTATATAAAATTATATAATTTTTTTTAGAGTGTAATAATAATTATATTATTAATGATAAATATTATAAATAAATATAAATAGATAATAGAGTAGGCTACGATTATTTCAAATAACAAAGGCTTTAGGATTAAGTTTTGTTATATGTACAACTTAATCCTAGAGCTTTTTATTTTAATAGGTATAATAAGTTCTGAAACATTTTTTATTATATCAAACAATATGTTCAATATTTAATTTTTTATATAAATAATTAAATAGAGAAATTCTATTACCTGACCGATTTGAACCCACAGTCATTCGATGTCAGATGGGACGCAGATGTTCGCATAAAAATTGAACGAAATTAATTTTGTTGACTGGCTCGAGTTAGTGGACAAGACTTTCGATTCGATATTGGAGAATTACGTATTCGATTGCCTTCAAGTGACAGACATTTTTAATTTTTCAAATAAAAATTAAATATTAAGAGACTTATATACGAGGGCAAGTTGAAAAGTATAGGAATATTAAAAAAAAAATGCATTTTTTATTGTACACATACACACAAAGAGAAGGAGAGAGAGAGAGAGAGAGAGAGAGGAAAGAGAGAGCGAGAGAAAGATCTAACTTAAATTTTTTTATTTCTGTGTGCATTTTCTTTTTAATATAGCAACAAAGCACTCATTTTAAATTGTTATAAAGTCACTAAAAAGTTAATGACACGTATTCTCAACTCACATTTAAAAGTAATTTTTGTCAAAATTACTTTTGACATTTCATTAAAATTATTTAATTAACAATTTTAATCAGTTTATTTGAATTTTATAATATTAGATATAATAAAAATATATCAAAAATAGAAATACTATTCATATTTGATAAGATATAGAAGTAAAAATTTATTTTAAAGCAATAAATAAAAATACTTTTTCATAAACAAAAAAGGTTGGAATACGGACCTACGTTATCAGGTTCAAAAAAATAAAATTTATTGACTTATTATCTTATATAGTTTCTTGTTTGAATGGACACTAAATATATAATTTATTACTATTTCATTTAAATTATGTACAAAACTGTCTAATGCTGGCTTTAAACGATGCATTTTTCTATACAAAAATCTATACACAAAATTATATATAGAAAATATACAAAATACACAAAATTTTTTTTGATATTTTACATTTTAACAATTTATTTACATCTAATCTGAAAATTGCATATTCATCAATAATAACATTTACTCTTTCAATTAAATAAGAAATTTGAAAAAAAATGTACAAATAAATATGAGTTGATGATAATAAAATGAACATAAAACATTTCTAATACCGATTTCCAGTTTCGAGTCGAAAATGCATGAAAAAATAAGACGTGTTCTAATTCATACATTTTTCTATATCGTGTATAAAATATTCTGTACAGATTTCTATATAGAATCGAATATTGGATCATGTAATACAGAAAATTTAGTTTGTACGGAAAACTGAGACATTTTTTTGTATAGAAAAAAGCATTGTATAAAATCAGCATAAGACAACTGTGAACTGTGCTCGGTCTAGATACACATGTTTTATTCTTGTCTCTGGTAGAAACCTATTCCTTGATATCATCCCCGTATGAAATTACGAAATTTTTTCCAACAATAACGCAAAAAGTGAACTGGATGTCCTGGTTATATCAATTGATTTTTGGATGTAAAAACTTGGGAAATATTTTTTATTTACAACTTTTTAGATGTTCAAATGTCCTATTGTAATTTAGATAAAGGTGGATCTTTGAAACTTTTAGATGCATTCGATGAATAACTTTTTGATGTATAAAACAGAATTGTGATTTGTATAGAATAATTCTTCTTGCTAAATGTAAAAATAAATTACAAAGAAAAAAATATGTAATATTTATATTTTTGTCATAATTTCACGCAGGAGAACGTGAAAAATGTGTTACATGATATGCGTTTGATTATTTTCATTTTCACTATAATGAAAAGTGAAAATTTAATTACACGCTGTCAAAATTGACGTTTGAGAAAAATTTGAAATTAAAAACGTAATTTTGAAGGAATTTTTTTTTAACAGCATAAAGAGTTGTTTGATTAAATTTTGTTTGATATATCAACTTCAGTAACTTTGTTAATATAAGTATAACATTAAATACAGATTTTTATACGCGCTGAGCTTATTATATTTTGATTTGGAGTAAAAATATCTTAAAATTAATGAATTTCATTTCGATGTTTTTTGTACAATTTAAAATTCTAAATACAGTGCACAAAGTTTATTAAAATCACGGATATATTTATCATTCGTGAATTGTTATCATTTTTACAAATAACTGGTCCAATCTACACGACTACATAAGTCAAATATTGTTTATAATAATATTATAATTTTGGTTTATATTATCAAATATTTCTTACACGAAAGAATGAAAAAAGAAAATTGAAAGAATGTTGTTTTTATTTTTGGATTTTTTAGTTTGTTTCATAATTTATTAAATCTTGGTTGCACAAAACATTGTTAACACAGGCAACTAATTGACAAGTTAATGAAACATTAACAAAGCATTTGACAATGCTTTGTGCAACCGAGTCGTAATATTTATTTTTACTTATTTTCAATTAATACAGGTTTCTGTATATGTTTTTTTATATACCTCGAATCTAGATATGATCACATTAAGCCGCATACACTGTCCATAATTCCAGCTTTTATAAAAATTACTTTCAGTTCTTGTAATTTTTTTATTCTTCTGAACTAAAGTTAATTTTTTAACTTGCGTTATTGTTTTTTTTTATATAATATGCGATATGTTCTAAATACAACAAGAACTAATAAAACAAAGATGTTTTTTAATTAAAATTATAAATAAAATAATCAAAGAAAACATATTTGATGTTAAGTACGCCAAAATCCGTATTTGTTCAGTGACGTTTCATGTCTAACACGCGTACGACAACGCGATGATAAACGAACACATATATCCACCAACGAAAATCGCCGAATAGAAAGGAATGAGAGAGAAAAGAAATAAAAAGCAGTTTCAACACATAAATCTAACCAAGTATATCCATTCGGATTCCCCAGGACATAGCTGCCGGGCTCCGAACATTGACAAAGTAAACAGTCCGACCGAATTTGTTGCAGCTAGTAGTCGGGTTGATGGGGGGTTTGCAGCCAGACGATTTTTATTCAACACGGTTACTTCATGATTGCTTGCGGTTACATATAACTGCATTTTATTCTCATACCTGTGACGTCATATAGTAATGTGGAAAGATGCAGTTACAAGACAAAGTTAACCGGTTTTGTAGTTTGGTTACTTTAACAGTTAATATTGCTTTCTTTTTTTTTATATACAGTGAAACCTCGCAGAACGAGTATAATTCGTATCGGAGTCTTACTCGTAATGCGAAACACTTGTTAAGCGAAATAATTTTTACCATATAGACTAATGTAAAATACGATAATGTCAAAAAAAAAACTCAAAAAATTAATTTAAAAAAAAAAATACTCAAAAAAACGTTACGTGTAATGTTTATTCAAAGAAAATTATGTACATATAAATTGTTAAGGAGCGTGATCTTTATCTGTTCTTTTATCTCAGAATGAACCATTTCATTTTCTTCGGGGGAATTTTTACAAGGGTTATTAAACTTTGCACAAAAAAAATCACAAATAATGTCGAAACACAAGTTTAGAAAAATGTGTGATCATACACGACACCAAGATGCCGGAAAGTTTCATCGCACAATTCGGGGATTCCCCTATCCAAGTCATTCGTTATGCGAAACATCGCTCGTTAAGCGAGCCGTTTTTTTACAATTTATTTTGCTCGTTATGCGAATTACTCGTTATGCGAAGTATTCGTTAAGCGAGGTTCCACTGTATAATTTTGCCTTTATCTACTTTGACAAAAATAAACAGCTGCTTATATATATATATATATATATATATAAGTATATATATATATATATATATAAATTGGTAAATAATTATTACGACTAGTATATAATTTAAGAAATGATTAATGGGAATTGTAGTCAGATTTGGATGAAATCTAGATTCTTAGTCGAGCTTTCGGTGTAAATAATTTTTTTATCAAATATGTTTCAAGTAATCTCTTTTAAAACATGTATATATATAAAAATTTATTTTAAAATTTTTTTCAAAATTTTTACAAATAAAGTAAGTAAACTAGTGCATTTTTAGTTTGTAGTTCGATTAATTTACAATAAAACATTTTTCATATAAACAAACTGTAATTTTATTAACTTTTAATAGTAGCTCGCTTTGCCAAGTAAATTAAGCTAATTAAATAAAAAAAAATCGCAACATCTAGTTAATGACGTAACAAGTAACCGTATATCTAACCAAATGTAATTTTGAACTAACCCGGTTACATCAATAAAAATCTTCTTGGATGGTAGTTGCAGGACTATAGTCGTATAACAGGAATGTCGAATTTTCCAGCGACAAATTCACGATGATTGCAGACATTGGTGCGGGGGTTGAAGGGGGTGGAGGGGGGTTGGGGGTGGTAACACGGAATGGAATCGAAACGAATGAAGAGATTTGCGCGATGCTGTTTCTTTTGTATTGTCGTTGACCGGGGAGTGTGGTTCGGTTGTGCGGTTGTTGTGTACCGATTTTAGATTGAAAAACGGTTTTATGGCCTGTTGCACTACTTTATCGAATAGATTCATTCGTTTCAGCTGACGCTTGCCTGATGCGTTTCAGTTGCTGACTGCTGAAATTTCAACTCCGTTTCAATTATGGTTAAGTAGTTCCTTTCAGATTTATTATCCTGTAATGTATATACAGGGTGTTCGTTTGCCAGGATAACATGAGATACCGATAATATGCAGAATACTTCTTTCTGAAGTAAAATTCGGAGAAATACTTAGAATACTTTTCGATAGGGAATAAAAAGTTATATAATTTGGTTTTAGCTTTAATTTGCTAGCATGTGCCGTTTGACCGCTAGAATTTTTTTTAAAATGTTTTTTAGAATTTTCAATAATTTTTCCTGCTAAATCAGTATGAGTTAGAGAAAAAAGTTACTTAGCTATTATGTAGTTATTTTTGTTCTTTATTTTATTGATTTTTTTCAGATTTTTTCAAAATTTGCACAAATTTTCAAAAAAAAATTATTACATCACATATTAATTAGTTTTTATTACATTAATTTTTATAATACTAATTTATAATATATATATATATATTATAAAAAATACAACACTTTATTTTTTGTTTCTATAAATGAAACTAACTGTACATCCAAGTACATTTAAACTTCAAACAAAAATAGATATTGAAGCAAACTTAATACATTTCTTAAATGCGATATGAAACATCTTTTTTTTTTCAAAAATAATATTTCAGCACTACGACAAACAATATATTACCAAGTGACCCATATATTCTCTCTCTCTCTCTCTCTCACTCTCTCTCTTTATATATATATATATATATATATATATATATATATATATATAATATAGGAGAAAGATTAGTATATTACTTTATTTCAGTTGAGCGGAATGCGAAAGAAAAAGAATGGTCGCATTGCCATTTGTGTTGTGTTGCACATCACAGTCGAATTGAACGAAACGAAAATACGAAAATACTGAATTATGAAATAAAACCTTTTGGGCCGTAAAGAAAAGTAACTTATATATAACACAAGCGCGCAAGCAGGAAAGCACAGCAGATGGAAAAAAAGAAAAGAAAAAAAAGAAGCTCGTGGTGGCATCGCAAATAATACACGACCAAAGATACGTTATGTTATTGTGTTGTATCCCGCAAAGTGCAAAACCGAACGCTATTAGGTTCGATTCACATCCAATGGTGTTTAGTGCAGTCACTTATACTGACATCAAGATCAAACTGATGCGTATTGGTTGATAGATTTTACATCATTTGCGGCATAAACATCTGACGACTTTTAAAATAATAATAACTTTATGCTTGATTAGAGATATTATTTATTGATACGGAAAGTTTTGCAATTTTATAAAGTTTAAGATTATATATTATTTATTTTGAACAAAATTATTTTTATTTATCTCTAAAATCCGTTTTTAGACACCTCTAATCATAAATTTCATTAGTTAATTGTTTGTTTATTAGTTATGACATTTGTATATTTTTTCCTGAGTATATTAAAACGTCGAATTTTAATTAAAAAATTATACAGAATTTTCTATTTTAATATAATGAGCTCTGAAAGATTCTTCACTATTAAAATAAAAAAATCTTTAGGATTAAGTTCTGTATATATTTTATGCAGAACTTAATTCTAAAGCTTCTTTATTTTAATATAATGAGTTCTAAAAGATTTTTTACTATATTCTTTACTATGTTATATTAGTAGAGTTAGTAGTAGAGTACGATGGTAGAGTGCATATTATTCCATTACTAACATAGTGCAAACTCTACTGATATACTACTAGTGTAAACAGATTTATTGTAGTATAGTAGAGTAATGATAAAGTAATCGAATGCAAAACGTGTATTAATCTTTTTATTTATAAACAAAAGTTGTTGAGATTGTTAAATAATTGCTAGCGTTAAATAATATTTTATTTTAATACATACGAAACTAAAATAGATGGATGCTAAACTTTAAATTAAACTCTCCTCTACTAAACTACTAGCTTTGTGACAATTATTCTACCAAAATTAGTAGATTTGGAGAAAAAGTATGTTAGAGTACTCTACTACTAACTCTACTAATGTAATCTAGTCTATAAAACCTGATTTACATAATTATATTCGATTGCATTCGATTTTCGTTCAAGCTGCATTTTTATAAATTTAGTTTAGCCGAAAAGTAAATTATTTTAATTTAGTTTACTGATAGACATACAGAAAAACAACAATTTTAAGTTACGTCAATTATTAGCATTAGTCCATATATTGCAATAATTTTAGTTATTTCTGGTTAAAAAAAAATTATATGAATGATTTTGAAGGTATTTTTGAAAGTTTCCAAGTAGTAAAAATAGAAGAGCATGTATGAGAGGAATTATGAATGCGGATGAAGCTAAAGTTGCATGTCTGGATAGGGATGTCTGGAGGAAACTGTTTTCGAGATAATGTAAAGAGTATACGTGCTACACCCTTATGTATGTATGTATTTTGTAATACATTTTGTAAATTAATTTTATTTCATTATTTAAATAAAATTATTTACTAAATTGTTCAACCACGTTTCCGCTCGGACTTGCCGAAATCGTTTTTCAGTAAAACTTATAAATTATTATATAATTTTCATCCAAATTTTCGCATATGTTTTTTCGAAAGTTCGGACTGAGGACCTAAACTTGTAAGTAGATGTGAGTAAGTCCTAAAAACCGCAGAATGTCGTACACGAAGCAAGTTGTCGCGCACACATGCCGGTCCCAGTAGGCCGTAAGTAGAGAGTAGATCGAACGATCGACACGAAAGAGGGTAAGTAGGCGCTGCGCTAGGTTGCCTACGACGCATTTGATGCTGTGCGAGTCCCCTGTGCATCAGACGCGAGCCCCCCGAAACTGCGGTACTCTTCTCGCATTGCCGTTCGTTATACGTGCCCGACTCAAATTTACCGGATTTCTGGGGCCCGTCTTGCGGTTGATGGCCGAACCGGGGCCATGAGACAAAAGGCGAGAGAGAGATCGTAATGGATGCGTTCAAACTTAGTGTAGTTTAGAACAGTTTACTAGAGAAAGTTAAGCAGTCAGATCAATCATAAATATAAATACGTAATGCCTATACCTACACTTTAAAAAAATATTATGTAATTTTACCTAGAAAACCTTGAGAGGTATAATTACTTAACTGCTGTAATTTTATTCATAATTGTTTAAAAATACATAATATCATTATGTGATATGATATTACTAACGGGATAGAAAAATACATACCTGTACGTATGTAATATTATAGTTTTTTAGTTAAAATTTCTTTTGTAAATTTACAGAATTTACTGCCGGAAATTTTCCATAAATAGGTAAAATTTGTTTAGTTCTGTAATATTATTGTTGGTATAATTACACACATTTCTAAAATTTCGTAAAGGATGTATTTTTAAATGAATGAATTACACTTCAAATATTTTATATGTATTATTACGCAAAATATGTACTAAGTCTCATTATTTTGATGAATTATTATAGATATTAATATGCAAGCTATAATTTTACATAATTTAAGAAGTTATACCAGCAATATGTAATTCTACATTAAGTATGTAATGTAATTTGCAGAAAGTAAACAATTTTACATACTTACTAAGTCATTGTTACTTACTTTATGTGATTATTATGAATTATGTAAAAATTACAGAATCTTGAGATAGCAATACAGAATATTTATGGTAAAATAAAATTACAGATTTTTTATAGTAAAATTTTACTACTATATAACCAGTTTCATTTGCCAAACATTAAAATAGGTTATAATAAGTTCTACAAAAACAAATTTTTATTTTAATTCTTCAAATCGATGCAAAACTCCAATCAAATATATTTATTAACAATTAAATTTCAAACATTGTAATAAACAAAAGACAAAATTAATTTGGTTAAAGTTTGTTTTATTCTAAAATTTCTAGTGTTTAACTATAATAATAAAATTATTATTCATGTAACATATATGTAAAATCATATATGTCTATTATTCCAAAATTTAGTCACACACGAATATCTAGAAACAATATTTTACAGTTAATATGCTTCGACGGAAATGCCGTTCAAACGAAAATGCAAACAATTCAAAATAGGAAAACACAATTAGAATGCGGTAGTACTGTTTGGCAAAGTCAAAATTAAATGTTGGTACCCATTGTGCATTGAGCGCATTCAACAATCATGTGATGAACAGGGTAGCCAACCTTGCAATCATCAGTTGAACACAACGTTTTCATGCTGCAATGCTACCAATAGAACTAACCAACAATGAATACTGCTTTTAACTAGTCCGGTTTTATGTAAATTGCAAGTAGCAGAATAAATAGAAAATGCGGTTTTCTATTTACTGGTCATGAATTTGATTTTGTCTGTTTCTGAGCAATTGAAGTAAAAATATCTCACTTAGTAAATATAATAGTTTTTATTATTAAATTTAAATAATAATATATTACAATATAAAGGTGGTAACTCCACTTTAATAGAATCAAGGAAAGATGAAGATAAAAGATAAAATCAAGCTTTTTCACTTCCCGAGATCCTTTTATTAGCATAACCATGTATTGTATATACTATTTTTTGCACGATTTAGAAACAATAGAATAGATGAAGTGCTGTAGACACTCATTAACTCTATCAATTCAATTCTTTTCCATTTATTCCTCTTAAATTCCAAGTAGCAATTCACATTTATCCTACCATTTTTTTCATACCTTTTAAAATGGAAAAAGTTTTTTTTTTGTAAATAAGAGAGTTTGTGCCACAGCCTTTTGGGTATATGGCGTGATTTTGTATGTATGAATAAGTGCTTGTTTTTGGTTTGTTTTTTGCAAACGTCAGTCAAAATTTACAATAAATATATAAGATTTTTTACTATAGTAAAAAATCTTTCAGAACTCAAATGAAAAAGCTTTAGGATTAAGTTCTGTATATAGTTTATTTAAAAATCGACGTTTTGTATATCATCACCAAAAAAAACATAAATAATAAACAAATCTGTTTCTTTGTTTTTATTTATGTCATTTGTATTATTTTTTTCCTGATGATGATATATGTAGAGTATATCGAAACATCAATTTTTTAAATAAAATATATATACAGAACTTAATCCTAAAGCTTTTTATTTTAATAAATATACAGTTATATATACAATTTCTTACCACCTTAAGGGGTATAAATTGCATTTCTTGTACTTCTTCACATATTTTCTATAATCAAATTAAAACTCAAGCGAAAATAAATAATGCAATTGTCAATTAACTAAACTTAATAGTTTTTGTAATACGGCCGCCGAAGATGTCAGATTAAATACACTTGAAGTTGTAGGTATGTTTGGCGCTGCCACCATTATTGTATATGGTTAACTGCTGTATAATAATGTCATTATTGTACTATTAACATAATATCTTTCTACATAGGCAATATGGTAACGTAATATTAATATATGAAATATATTTGTTTATATTTATATATAACTATATTTTAAATTTAACTATTAATACTAAATACATAATATAAAAATAATATGTACATACGTACAGAAATGTATGCATTTGGAAAAAAAAGAAATCAAAATTTTAATATTGTTCAATATTTAAGCGTAATTATTTCATAAAGTAATTAAAGTGTAAAAAGAAAATTTAATATATCACTTACTTTTCTGCCTTGCGCAAATTCTTGTTAAAATAGGGGAGAACGAAACAAAATTATCTTGAAAATAATTGCACATTTTAAGTTGCGTAAATATGTTTAGAATTCTAAAAGTTTCGTTAGACCTGAAGTTAAAAGCTGCAAGTTTTCGCTAGCATTACAAGGTACTAAAGAAAATTCGCGTAGTTAATTTTCGAGTTTCTCTCGTGTTGTTATTGACGTTGCTGACGTAATAGTACGCCTCATTCGTATCTTTTGCTCGAGTATCTTATTCTTCAGATAGTTACAGAAATAAGTCAAGTGCAATCAGGACATCATATTCTATCTGATCTGGATGTTTATTTTAAGGTTCTACTTTGTTGTAGAATATTTTTGCCGTTAGAATGCATATAAAATTAATTTAGGTTATTGATTTATATATGTAGAACTTTATGCTATAACGGGGGGACACGACTCTGACACTTTTAAAAAATCGAATTTCTAAATATTTTCTGAAAGCATAAAGTGTGTATTAAAACTGTTTTCCGAAATTCGAACCTTTGGCGGAGTTACAGCGATCAATCGTACAGATCAAACTTTAAACGCGTTTTTCCGCAATTCTGACCAGTGGGAAATGGATATTTTGTCCGAGTTTTATACTATACCTACTTTTTCTACGACTATACATTACGAAATTCTAGCAAGAACACTAACTCATTAGATATTTCAAATGTAATATTTTTTTATACGGCTCTATATATCTATTATGAAAAAAGAAAAGAATTTGCAATTTTTATTTTATTTATTAACAATTGTTAAATAGGAGTATTATTTTTTCTATAACGTACATAATTCATTAACATCGAATAAAATAAAATATTTTCATGTATTGAAACTATTTAAATTATCTTATTTCAATAATTTTTATATGTCAAGCTAAAGTCGATTTTATCTTGACTAGTTTTATGTAGCAGTTTCATTATGTTGTTAGTAATTAGTGACATTACGCTGTCCTAATGGCGAAACTGCACACTACGTGTTGTCATAGTAACTTATTACATCAAATAAATCAACAAAACTACAATAAAAATATCCGATTTTTGTGTAGTATTACATAATGTACCACCACATATGCTGACCAATGACAGATTCGTAAATGACAATATTAATTATATAGCTTAATTGTTCAAAATTGTTGAAATAAAAAAATACGACATAATAGAAACCTAATACGGAAAATTCAAAAATAAGTAGCGCAGAACACAATAAGGTCAGTAAATAGCCACGGGGAAATAACCCATTTCGTAACAGCGTGGCGAGGGAACACCAAGGAAACACACAACTAGAAGAAAGAAGAAAGAAAAAAAGTGTAATTTCCCGTTTTAGATCAATGTTAAAAATAACAAAGCAAAGTTGCCCGCGATGCATTTCAGCCGAGGTACTTGTGCACACTCATTCCGCAATAAAAGAGTCCTGAAAAGAACTTAGGCAATCGAGCTTTGCCTTTCTCCCGGCGAGAGGTGGGCTTGGGCCCCCCGATACAAAGAAGAAAACAACCAACACATTACACGCCCAGATTTATATAGGTTCTCCATTCTGGAAAAGAGACTGGTGTTTTAAATCAATTACACTGGTCGCATTCTAAAAACCATACACAACACAAGCTGAATGTAGAAGGTTTGGATGGAAAAATTTCCAGACTTATTTATTAAAACCACTAAATAAATTAATACATTTAAGCTCGGTTTCATGAATGACAAATAAATTTACTACACAAGGAAATTTATTCGCCTGCTAATAACAAAAGTAATGTCAACAATTTACTATCAGCGTATTTTAATTAATAATGATAACTATTTTTTAATACCATTAGATTAAATTAATTCCCTCTTCTAATACGAAAAATACATTTACTTCTAAAGTAAAATCGGACCTTAAAATAGAATTTCTAAACCAAGAAAATAAAATAACAATGAATAAATATTTTGGAAGTTTAAGCTTCTTTCAAAATTTTAAATAATATAAAACGGCTTTAGCATAATTTTTGAAATTTATTTATCTTATTTCAATCAAAGTTTCATAAATAATAACTACATTAGTTTATTTTTGTACAGTGCTGGTAACTTTCAAAATAAAAAAAAAATATTAATTTAAAAAAATACATTTTAACAACAGATTTTTAAAGAATAAGGTAAAAATAATAAGATTTTTTTAGTCAAACAAAGGTGATAGTAAAAGAAAATTACTGATAACAACTTTACCTGTCAAATAACAAACATAATAACAATTGAACAATACTAATTAAGTAATAGATTATTAATAGTTTAAAACAAATTCATCGTTTAATGTAAAATCTAAAAGAATTATTATCCCGCTTATGAGACGACATTTACTAAGGCGTTTTAAGGTTTATCAACTCTTTTTGAGGTGTACTTTCGGTCCCTAAAAGGATACAGAAAAGACCGTAAACATACTGTATATAAATTCAATTTTTTATCTAGATAAAATTATTTAGATACATCTCAACACTGCAAAAGACTATATAAGATAACCAGACTTTGTAACTACATAATAGTATATGTAGTTCGATTAACTATTTGTCTTAAATCATCATTAGTTTAGATTACTGTTTGACTTGCAGTAAAACTATCTAAATGAAAAATCACTAAACAAGTATTTCGATACTAGAGGTCAAGGATGACTTAGGACTGTAGTACCAGTAATGATGATGATGATTATTATCTCATCTAGATAATAAAAATAAAAATACTGTATCTTTATCTAGAAATTAGTCCGTGAACTTTTAACCACTATCTTATCGGTATAACGCGATACCGCTAGTAAGCTTACGGTAGTAGCTTCACGCACACACACACTCACGTTAACGTTACGTCTTTTATACCAGGGCTCGGCTTTAATTACAAAAGAAAACCGAATCAATTATTGAATCGATATATTAAAGTTTGACGTGGCCGACGGAAAACTGAACCCCGTACCCACGCGGCAGAACTGTGCTGCTGTGTAGGAAATAGATGGGTTTTCTCAACTACGAACGTCAGCAATAATTCTTCCCATTGTGATGGCGCGAAATTTCTTATATATATATATATATATATATATATATATATATATATATATATATATATATATATATATATATATATATGAACGATGTGATAGGACGCGAAGATATTTTACATGCTGAAAGAAAGACTGTTTTGCTTTTTTTTTTCGCCCTCTTTCTTTTCCGTATAATTATTTCATGCTTCGATAATAAATTATCGCTGAAGGAAATTAAAATAATAAATTAATGTTTGGTTACGTTTCTCGTGCTAATGAATTATTAATGGTTATTGTTAAGGCGAAATTCAATTTGAATTAGATTATTTTGTATTATTTTTAATTGGAAACTTGGAAAAATGTGGAAATTTCAGTAGCAATCATCTGTTGTGGACAATGCGATAAATAGGTCAATGTATATAATGTCTAAACAACATGATTAATTGGACAATATGATAAATATTATATTTATTATTAATACAGTGGGTGATCGGTTAATGAACAGTTTGGACTATCACGAAAGATTTTTTGTGTTCGGACAACAAACATATGTTCGGATAACAAACTTTTTTAAACTTTTTATAAAAAAATAAATTAAAATAAAATATTAGAAAATCTCGCAATATTATGAGGATGATCGGTTAATGAACATTTCGTTTTACTACAAACTTAATCTACTCTAATGTATAGTACCAATTTTTATTAGCAATTTATTTACTGGTCAATTTAATTAATATTTATCATATATTCTGACTTATATTGTCCAGAAATATTTATCAATTTATCCAAAAACATTTACACAGATAAAAATCTTTAGATGATTTTTCCTATAATATTTTAGTTATTTTTACTAAAACTAAGTAGGTGTAGTAAAAAAAATCTGTCAGAACTCATTATATAAAATAAACTGCTTTAGGTTCAAGTTTGAATAAAATTAATTTATAATCAACGTTTCTATGAAAGTCAACGCTCAACTGAGTTTATCCTGATAAAAACGAGCATTCAGTTTCATTAAAATGTTGATTATAAATTAATTTTAATACAGAACTTGAACCTAAAGCAGTTTTTTTAATAAGTAGATGATTTTCAGCTTTTTAGTTGTTAGGTGAAACTTCTAATTCAAGAGTAGATGATTATGTTTGGTATATTGATCTAATATAATTAGTTATTTTTCTAGTTTGTTGTATATTTATCTATTCTTGTTCGTTGAATTTAAAATTACAATTTGATTTCAATTAATTTGTATATAGATAAAATAACTAGTGTTATTGGAAATATCATCTAATTAACATAGCAAAACAGTTTTTCAGAACTCATTATATTAAAATAAAAAAGGTTTTGGTTGAAATTGGTTGTCTAATTATATATTAAAATTCGACATTATTATACTAAACGCATATCATCAGGAAAAAATATATACAAATGACATAAATAATAAACAAACATAGAAACAAGTTACTAGATAATAAAATACAAGAAACTAAGTTATAAAATTTTATTTAAAAAACATAATTTAGTGTAAAGACAATGATTTAAATAAAATATGGCTTTTTTAATTAATATATTATAACATTTTGTAATCTAGTTACTTGTATTTTGTTACCTAGTAACTTGTTTCTGTGTTTCATTTGTTTATTATTTATAAAATTATTGTTTATAAAATTAAATAGAAGTTCAACCAAAAGCCTTTTTTAAAATTTATCATCTAATTAAATAGAAAATTATTTAACATTTATTTAATTCGAATTAAAATAAAACTATATTATTGTTTATGTGTATCGGTGCTGTCTTAGATGTATTTATAACATAGAGTAAAATATTTTGTAAAATTTTGAATAAGTTAGAATTAAAAGGACACTAATGTATATATTACAATTCATTGAAATTTAAGAGCAAATCCTTTTGCAGAGATATAAAATCTTCCATGTAAGAAAAACGTTTTTAGATTTCGTAATGATCGTTACGTAATCGAAATAATAAATCTGAGGTAAATGAAAATAATTAATAAATGCTTTTCGTATTTTATTTGGCCAGTTTGTTAGATCGAATAGCTATTTCGCGAAACGTATAGCTTTCGAAATGGCGTATAGATCGTTCGACTTGTAATTGAGACACGTACTGCCATATAACGAATAGGTTTTGATATGTCTGTAAGTAATTGCTCTATTGTGCCAAAGTATTACTGACATTCCCCCCTTCCCCCCCCTACATTTTATAGAAATATATTTTTTATTGTACTACAAATTGGATATTAAATGATTAAGTGATATTTGTACAAAAAAAATCCGAAATATATAATTTCATAATCAAAATTTGCTCATATTGTGATTATTTTAAAACCAGAAACAGAAAATGGGATGTAATGTATATTTTGCAGGTTAATGCAGACGTTATCAAAAAGAACTTATAAAATAAATTCAACTTATAATAAATCTCAAATCTATAATCTTATAAAGTAATAAAAATGATTTTTTAAACACTAAAATTCAATTTATTTATATTTTATAAAGTGTTTTTTGAAAATTAATATATATTTTAAATCTCAAAATGTACAATCTTATAAAATAATAAATATGTTTTTTTAAATACTAAAATTCGATTTTAAATGACATTTTATTTTTACTATTTTGCGTTTTCATATTTTATAAAATGTTTTTTAAAAATTAATATATATTTTTTTAAAATATTGAATAAATTGATTAAATAGTTTGTTTTTGATAAATATCAGTTTTTAATTTATGTTTTATCATTTCAGTATTCTGAATGAGATCATCAGCAAGCTACTCGCCAAAAATTCTTCAGATCATCAGGATGTAACAGTCACATTATTTTAATGTCAGCCGAAAATAGTCGATATACGAAGAACAGAAGACTGTTATCAAGAGCTATCGATCACGTAACAAAATACAAGCCGATTGCGTCAACCAACTACCCGTCGCTTTTCACTTAGACGAAAAATGGGTTAAATTCCATCCACACATGCAAATGATAATAGCGAATTTTTGCCCATAATGAAGATCATACCAATTAGTAGCCACGGAATCTACTTTACTGTATTTCGTATATGGAACAGTAAAAGCAATTTATTGGAAACACGATTTTGAAATTTATTTGTTTGCGAAGAACTACAAAGGACATAACTAAAACCAAGTGTTTCTTTTGGGCAAGTTCTTACCTTAACAAGTCACACACACTGGTAAATCTTCTGCGCCATCCCGAACACAGATTTGGGTACGATAATTCGAATGCCGAAAATCCGTAACTCTCTGACGTGCCTACAGCATTGCCCCATGCCGTCATCGAAATATCTCCGCATCAGCCAACTCAATTCGTTAGCTAGAGTAGGGTAGACCAACATTGCAAGCGAAAAGTCGGTTACTCGTATGCTTAAGTACAAATTGATAGTACTAAGTACTAGTTAATTGTACTTAAGTTTTAAAGGGGTTGAGATATGTAACAGCCACGGCTAATTATTATAATTTGGACGAATTTAACTTTTAAACGGAAGCCGTATGTCTGTTGTGCAAAATCTAAACTGAGATTAACGCTCTTCGCCGATTTTCAATATTTTACTAATATTGCAAATCGAACGGAAAGTGCCAGCCAAAAATGTTGACTTAACCAGAAATCGACTGTTCGCTTGTAAGAAGGGAACTTCATAAAATGTTAGTCTGTTTATTTTATCTTTATTAAAATAAATTAACTTTAACTGTATATTAAATTATTTTGTTTTAACTGTAAATAAATTGGTTACATTTTATTTAAGGGCAGTTCAAGGCAAACAAATGGCTATATTCAGACAGGTGGTGGAAGTACAAAAAAGAATAATTTTACATTCGATTTATTCGTTTAATACTACATATATACTATAACTAATTATTAGAAAAATTAACTAATTTATGTACAATTAATAATTTAATAACAATTTTTATATTTATATTTATTTATATTTAGAGAATTAACATATAATAAAAATTAATCAGATATTTAATTGTCAATATCCTTTGTTTACTATTATTTTGATTTCCAATAAATGTATATGTTGTTTATTGTAATAATAATTAATAATTTTTTTTTAATTAAAAAATATGTATGAAATAAGAGAAAATCGCATTTTTCAAGGAAAATGATAAAAATTATTTTTTACAAGTAAACTACACATAAATAAATTCTGAAATTAATACATAAGTACTATAATAACTAGAAACGTCTCCCTGATTTTTTCTTCGTTTAATAATAAGTGATAAATATAATAAAAATCATTTTCGATGCAAAAATCGAAAAGAAACTGTCTATAGGTAGTCTGTGCGGACATTAACTTCTCGTCCACAAGCTAGCTTGGCAATAACAAGTACCAGAGCAGTGGCACCTATATTTATAAATGTCTTTTTCTATTTTTCAATAAAGTCCTTAAACAAATAACTGTGTGTATATTTTTTTATTTATTTCCTGTTCCTCAAATATATTAAAAAAATTACAGCGCGTCCATATTAAATTTAAATAAATCTTTCAAAATTGTCAAAATTTGTTTAATATCTTTAAAGAATTGTTAGAAAACCAAATTTGTTATTAATTAAATCTCCTAAATAAAGCACAAAAAAATGCTTGATGTAAAACTGGTTGCGGGATTGTATAAGCTAAGGGGTTTTAACGAAATTTGTGTCAGGAAAGCGTAAAATGCAAGATTTGTTACAGGAAAGCGAAAAATGAAACATCTTAATGAAATTTTATCAGGAAACCAAGAAAAAAAAGATTTTTTTTATATTTTTATATCACAGTTTTGGGGGTTGACTTAATTAATAAAGGTGTGTTGTAGGGGGTTGATGTTTGGATATGTTGTAGTACGTACCTGGTTTATCTACGAGTTCGTATGGGGGTGGCAAAATTTTGTTATTTTTGCGAAATTCCCAGCCGTTTTCGAGATATTTGCGATTAAAGATTTTAACTAATTTTAAGGGATGAAATTGGGAAAAACATAAATACAACACAGCATCTGTTTTTAACGAACTTTATTCAACAATAAGAAAACATACATTTCACCAAAATTTCAATTTCAAATTTTTTTATCAATTTTGTTGTCGGTTTGACTTAATTAATAAAGGGGTGTCCTAGGGGGTTGATTTTTGCATATGTTGTAGTACGTACCTGGTTTATCCAAGAGTTCGTAAGGGGACGGCAAATTTTGTTATTTTTGCGAAATTCCCAGCCGTTTTCGAGATATTCGCGAATAAAGATTTTTTTTGCAAACATTAATAATTAATAGCCGAGGGCTCGTAAAAATGTATCAAAATGTATTAATGTATCAAAATGTATCAATGTATCAAAATGTATTAATGTATCAAAATGTATCACTTGCTTATTGGCAACCAGTTTAACATCAGTGCATTGCGGAAATGTATAAGCTAAAGGGTATTAACGAAATTGTATCAGGAAAGCGTAAAATGCAAGATTTGTATCAGGAAAGCGTAAAATGCAAGATTTGTATCAAGAAAGCGAGAAATAAAACATTTTAACAAAATTGGATCAAGAAAACAAGAAAAAAATTGAGTTTTTTTATACATTTTTTTTACAGTTTTGGGACGTTGACTTAATTAATAAGGGGGTTTCGTAGGGGGTTGATTTTTGGATAAGTTGTAGTACGTACCTGGTTTATCCAACGATTTGTAAGGGGGTGGCAAAATTTTGTTATTTTTGCGAAATTCCCAGCCGTTTTCGAGATATTTGCGATTAAAGATTTTAACTAATTTTCAGGGATGAAATTGGGAAAAACATAAATACAACACAGCATCTGTTTTTAACGAACTTTATTCAACAATAAGAAAAAATACATTTCACCAAAATTTCAATTTCAATATTTTCACCAGTTTTGTTGGGGGGCTTGACTTAATTAATAAGGGGGTGTCCTAGTGGGTTGATTTTTGGATATGTTGTAGTACGTACCTGGTTTATCACAAGAGTTTGTAAGGGGGTGGCAAAATTTTGTTATTTTTGCGAAATTCCCAGCCGTTTTCGAGATATTTGCGATTAAAGATTTTAACTAATTTTAAGGGATGAAATTGGGAAAAACATAAATACAACACAGCATCTGTTTTTAACGAACTTTATTCAACAATAAGAAAAAATACATTTCACCAAAATTTCAATTTCAATATTTTCTTCAGTTTTGTTGGGGGGCTTGACTTAATTAATAAGGGGGTGTCCTAGGGGGTTGATTTTTGGATATGTTGTAGTACGTACTTGGCTTATGTAGTAGTTCGTAAGGGGGTGGCAAAATTTTGTTATTTTTGCGAAATTCCCAGCCGTTTTCGAGATATTTGCGATTAAAGATTTTTTTTGCAAAACAATAATAATTAATAGCTGAGGAGTCATTCGGGGTCGGGAGTGAAATATGTTATAGCAACACTAAGTGTTTCGAGAAGGTTTCGATATTTTTTCGAAATTTGCAGCCGTTTATGAAATACTCGCAATTTTAGTTTTTGTATTTTTACACACAAATTTGTTAACTTTTTTACAACAGTTTTGCGCTTCATTAATAAGGGGAACCCAGGGGGGCTGATTTTTGGATATGTTGTAGCACATATCTGGTTTAATAGATGCTTTTTTTTTTCAAAAGTTTAATCTTACAAGAACTTTTTAAAATATCTGAATTCAGACAATATATATATAATATATATATATATATATATATATATATATATATATATATATATATATATATATATATATATATATATATAACTGGATTAAATTAGTTTCAAATTTTATACTAAACCGATAGATGAAAGTAGTTGCATTAATTTTATTTAAAAAAATAAACAAATCTGGATCAATTGACAGTGCGTTTATAATAATGAACAAAAATGAAATCTAATTTGGAATAGGATTTATTTAAATAATGCTCTTTCGACAAAAAGATTAATTAGAATTGTATTATAAACAACTGAATGTCAGTTTTATTTTTTGTTATATTATTGAAACGAAAACGTTGTCGTTGATTATATTTATAATACAATCGTCTTTTGTTATTTTGTCTGCTTCCTTTATTCGATGTGCCAAACAAAATATCAGTAATTAATTTTATTATTATTATTCTTATTGTGTTTTTGTTTTCCTGGATTTTTTGTTTTAAAGAATAAATGCTGAACAATATTTCTTTAATTATTATTTCTGATAAATGAACAAATACTAGAGAATAGAATATTAATAAACAAAAAGATTAATGAATTTATTTGGACTTATAACATTTTTTGAATATATTGTCTCACTTACGTGGTTGGGATTTACTGTGGATTTACTTATATATTTTTTTTACAATAAAATCCACAAGAAAGCTAATATTTGTAATTGAAAAAGTATAAATTATAAATACCTTTAATCGCTGAACGGTTATCGGTTGCATCTGACTCATTCGGAACCCACTATTGTAGATCCATTGTTTAGTTGTAGGCTGACGTTTCACTTCATTGATAATGTAAATAAAAATTGTTGATAAAACAATTTGATTCAATATTTTGAACATAATATTCTCATATTTCATCTAGAATTCACAAGAACTCATCAAATTAAAAATACATCACAAAAGTCTACATAAAGATTGTCTAAAGACAGTTTAAATGACAGTTATCTACAATAAAATATAGAAGATTATCTTTATTTTTCGTTTATGTCTAATGATCTTCATTATAATTATTAAAATGTAATTTTTTTATTAGTTCATCTAAAGTTCTTTGTTAGAAAATAATATTTATATTAAAATGGAAACAAAATTGATGTTTCGACGTAAAATTAAAGCATATATTTAAAATTGAAATAAAAGTTTATTCAAATAACTTTTTTTAAATACAGTTCTTCATCGTTTCTCATAAACATACAATACAGAAAAATCACATTTACATAACAGTGTATTTCTTACAACGAATAATCACTGATTCCCCCCTCCCCCCCCTCAATTTCAAATAAAAATGTCAGAAAAAGTTTCATTCTTTTCGACTTTTTGGTGTAACACTGTAATAATCAACAGATTTTCTTTGGTTTTCTTTTATCCTTGTTTTTTATTTATTAAGTGCTTACCTTCATGGCCAGATGTGTTTTTTTTTAAACGTTATTTACGTTAGTTAAAATCTACGTTTTACAGCTAACATAAGCTGGTTTTGAACCCTTAACCTTTGGCACAAGAAGTACAAGTCAATTTACATGATTGCGCCAGGTTTTGTATTTATTTAAAAATTTATTTACATAATACGTACAGTCACTGCAAAAAAAAAATCACCAACTATTCAGAAATCAGAAAAGATTTACAAATTTATTTTAATGTAGAGAGCTTGTAAGTTAGCAAAGAACATTCATATTTACATAAAGATGATGATTATTTCTAACATAAAATAAACAAAAAATATTGAATTTTGTATCCTGAAAGAATTAAAAATAAAATAAATGTGGAATGAAAAAAAATTGAATATACATTAACGTTAAAGTTTAAAGGAAAATATGTATTCAAAATTTAAGAAAATTTCAATCAATAAAATTAATTTTTGTTATGGTCGACTGACTTATTGTCCTTTATTAACATGCGCGTTTTTTAATAACTATTAAAATTTATTTTGCTATAATAAATATTAAAAATAGTTCATCAAAATTTTATATTCCTTTTCTAAAACTATATATTTGTTTTAATAAAAATTAATTAAGTATGTGCAGTATGATAAATTACAAGCTCAATCCACATTACGCATGCCTCGAACATTTGTAAACTGATTTTAAACTGATTCAATGATAAATTAAAACAAACCTTAAAATAGATTTTTTCAGTTATTGGCTAATGTATAGTTGGTGAATTTTTCGAACAATTTTTTTATAACAAAATAACCGAGACTATAATAATACCAGAGAAAATAAATAAAAAATTAAGTTACATTTAACACAAATTCAATAAATTGTTTTATAAAAATTGTTCTATTAACTCATATTTACATATATTTTTCAAATTCTCTAATTTTACTTTAACTATTTATATATATATATTTGCATGCATTTAGTAAGTTATTTTTAAATATTTTTTCACTGGTATTACTGTAATATTCGGTCAAAAATTCATAAACATTTTCGTGATCTGTACTCCTTCAGTTAAATAAAAGAATAATGAGGACCCTAATTCTTAAATCGTTGGAAAAGTCTATCAAGGATAATATTATATAAATGTGCTTGTGAAAATTAACAATCTTACAGTTATGTGGTTTTTTTTCTTTTTATGGCAACAAATTTTTATTATTATATAATAAAACACGTATATAAGTTATGTACAATTTTATTAGGTATATAACGTTAAAGAGGTAACACGATTTTTTTAATTCTTTCCTTTTCGTTTAATTATTTTAATTCATTAATTAATTTACTTGTCATTTGATTGTACTGATATGCATCTACTAAAAATAAAATTAATAATTTGTGATGTTATTCTTATAAAAAACCTCATTATTACTAACAAATTCTTAATGAAATTTTGTTAAACTAATTAATTGTTAAATGTATATTTGTTAAAATTGTATATAGTTAGTTTTCTTAGTAAAACAAAGGTATTAAGTTTCAGGAAATTAGTAAGTATTATAGATAAATATTTTATAACTCGATAAATATAATACAAACTTAGTTAATTATAAGTTTTAGTTTTGACATAGTTTTACAAACTTAAAATGTTAAATTTTCTAGTTAAAATTTTATGATAATTTTTTGACACTTCTGTGAAATGTAAAATGCAAACAAAACTTATAAACTTTAATGTTATTAGTGTCACATATGTGTTGAAATTTTTTTTTTATTTGCTTATAACAAAGTTTAGTATCTACATTTTTAGTGACATTTTATTATTAAAATTGGTAGTAAAATGAGGTTTAGTAATCGTATGATAAAAACTATATGATGACATCACTATATATTCTATTTTCTCTGCAATTGTTTGAAATTTTCAATTCTTAATGCATGTTTAATAATACGAAAATATTGTTACAATTTTTATTTATCAATTATGAAACGTAAAATCCTTGTTACTTTGAAGAGAGAATATAAAATCACGAGCATAATAGAATATGCAATATTAATGGTTGTCTAATTTGGTTTTCTGTCTAGTTTTTTGTGGTGAGATTTTTTGTTTACCGGTTTTCAAAACTCCCCCGTTTTTGTATTCAATGCGAACCAGTTTTTCATTATATATTTATGTGTTAAGGTTATTACCAACTGATATAAGTTCTGTATTTTAAAATTCGTAAAGAGAAACATAAAATTGGAAATGGTTTCCAGTTGTATTTGAAACAGAATAAATAAAATATTTCGAAATTTTATATTTTATAATTTGAATGAAGTATTATTTTTAATGTATAAATTTATTATTTGTAAAGTAATATATTATGTAAACAAAAATTAAATTTTACAAACCCTTGTAAAATATATTTGATTTTTTAATTTTGTAATAAAGTTTTGAAATTTGGAATATTAAATATTACAATACCCGTTTCATACCAACTGACAATTAAACGGCCTTAGTTTGCACTGCCGTTTTTTTTTTTTTTAATTTCTTTTTTTTAGTCTACTTTATTCTAACACAGAATATTATATATATTCATAAAACAGATTCCTTATTAGTTTGTAAATAAAAATATTTCTAATTTATTTTGATTATTGAATTTTCGTTGTATTAAAATTTAAATAAATTTTTAGTAATTTTAAATTATAATAGTTTAGCAAATGTTTCTGGTATAATATAAAATATACTCTTGCATACAGAAATATTAATGTTTCTTCAATACAAACAAAACTTTAAAATATAAACTTTATCAAATGATGAAGTATAATCTAAGAGTTACTTAATGTCCATTTTCATTACTATTCTTTATAATTTTTATTAATTCAAATATCAAATTATAAACGAAATATATTTCTATATTGACAAAGAAATTTCTGATTTAAAATCAATATAGAATATAAGGTTTTTCACTATAAAAATACTATATTTTATCACATCAGAAATTGAAAACTTCAAACAATCACACAATATTATCTACAGAATAATGACTTACATTTCGAATAAAAATAACTTAAGAATTGAGTGATGTTGTACCCATATTAGTAATAAACTGCGGATGACCGCCATGCGCACCCGCTTCGCCGCTCTGTATCGAAAAATGTCTGTACGATAAATATTCGGGCGGAATAGGCTGATCCCTTTTAACAGCGTTCCTCTGTTTCTTCACTTTCAAATATCCGAGCACCGACACCAACACAATAAACACTACAAATCCCATACAACAACCCACAATCAATCCGAGTCTTCGCGTTAAAATCGACGGCACATCGATACCGTGCTCAACACCATATCCGCCCGAAATTACATCGGGCGCGTCCAGTGTACGAACCTCCGTGCATTTGGTGGTCAGCGAATCGGTTAAGAGGGGTAGCATTGTTTCGCCGAAGACTTCGATGCCATCTTCACGGTCCGTGTCGTTTTCGCGACGTGCAGATAGTCGTGATTCGGCTGTTTCACCACGGCGTGATACCCAGTTGCCGAGCGCTAGTACGCAGATTAGGTACTGAGTGGTTGGACTCAGTTTGCTGAGTTTTGTTGAGCGTATTGTGCCCGAGAGGAGTTTGCCGCGCACCTTGAAGTTGGAGAAGAAATAAATAGTTTATAAATATAATAACTTTGTTAATTATCTGTTATTAAATCTTTCGGAACTTCTATTAAAATAAAAAGGGTTCAGGATTTAGTTCTGTATTAATTTCATTTAAAATTTGTCGTTACAATATATTAAAATGATGATGAAGATGTACGTAGAATACATCAAAACGTCTAATTTTAAATAAAATTAATACAGAACTAAATCCTTTTTAAATTAACTTTTTTGTTATTTAAATATTTAAAAAATGTTATTACGAAATAAAAGCAAATGAAATTAATTAAATAAAAACAATTTGTAGATTTTCTGTTTTATACATATAAATAACATATATTTAGAATTATTCAAAAGGAAAATTGATTTATAATTTTATGTATAAATTGAATAAATTCTGTTAAAGTGAAAGTAAAATCAATAAAATCATTTACAGTTTGTTAATATTTATTAAAATTGAAATATAACAAATACTATATAAATGATTTTCAGAAAGCATATTAATTAAATAAGCAAATTAATTAAATAAAATATATTAAAAAAAACTTTTTAAAAACGACGCTTATATTTAAACGCACTAAAACGGAAAATAATTTTTTTTCTGGTTATCCAAAATTTTTAGAAAGAAATAAAAGCGTGGAGCGCTTAATCATCATTGCGAAATATATAGTTTCCCGGCGCTCCACGCTTTTATTTCTTTCTAAAAATTTTGGATACCCAGGAAAAAAAAAAATTTCTTTTTTTTAGTGCGTTTAAATATAAGCGTAGTTTTTAAAAGGTTTTTTTAATATATTTTATTTTCTGCTTTTTAGTCTTGTCGTCTTGTCATATCTTGTCAAGTGCTTTTTTTTGTTAAAATATGTTGTCTCCTGGAATAAAACTACATGCAAAATTTCAGTGAGATCAGATGATAGGAAGTGGTCTAAAAATTGGTTACAAGATTTGACCGTGACAACAGTGTGATTATATAAGCGTGGTAATAAAACAAGCAAAATATTTATTTTAATAATTAGAGATAATTTTCATTTTTTATAATTATAAATAAATAAAAATCCTGTATACAAAAATTTGTTACGTTAACATTTGTTATCTTATCTTATTATTATATAATTAAAATATAAATACAAATTATATAAGTTTCGAATAATAAATTATGTTACTATCATACATTATATACTTCTAATTATTATACCTTTAATTAATTAATAATTATTATTATTCATATTATATTATTGTATCAATATTTATATAGTATGCTTATTATAAGAGTAAGAATAAAATGTTCTAAATTACAGTAGAAAATAAGTTTTGAATACAAATAAAAAATGAACCGAAAACCGAAAACAAAACCACAGATTAGATCTGTGACAAAACTATTATTTTTGGCGGAAGGAAAACCGGAACTAAACCGATGTATATTTTTTTAATTGAACCGGAACGAAAAATATAACGGTTCAAAGTCCTATCTGGTAACTACTACATCAAGAAAAACTCTGAAAAAATCTTACCTCGTCGTAATGATCCAGCGAGTAGTACGCCAGCTGAAATCCATGCAGGCCGGAATGATTCCTGCTCTGCCAGGACACGAGCACCGAATACGGTTGTATATCTTGAATGGCGAGCTTCATCACAAGCGGCACGTTGCAGAACTGTTCCGGTTCGAGATCGAGAAATACTCGGCCGCGAAGTTCGGCCGGTTGCTCGCAACGAAGACTCCGTGTGGCCGGTTGAACAAGCTTCTGATGATCGCGTAACCATTCCCAGAGTTCTTGCGATTCGCAACCACAATACAGGGGATTTTCTAGAATTGAAGATTTCTGTTTTTAGATTCGGTATTGTTTTGAAAGTGCAGTTATAGAAAAAAATCTTTCGAAATAAGAGAAGCAATAACATAAATCACTGTGAGGGCACTGAGTTGAATAAAATTTGGCTTCCATTAATTAAAAAACTGTAATTCCTTTGATCTAGTTACTTGTATGATATTTGTTGGTATGTACTTGTTATTTACTTTATTGTCATTGATAAATTTTTGACTTGATAAAGACGAGCGAAACATCGTTTAATAAAAATAATTAACAGAATTTAAACCTAAAACAGTTTTTATATTAATACTATGAATTCTGAAAAATATTTAACTATTTAGAAAATTTGTTTTTGTTGTTCTAGGCCCAGTGTTTCTAAATATTGGAATAAATTTATCTTTGGAATAATTTTAAAATTAACCAATAAAGTGTTATCATTTATTCTAAGGATACATTTTTAGCCAATCATGGATAATTTTTTACTTATCTTAAGAATAAATAAAATTGGAATTACTCTCATTATCTAAACAAAATAGTTAATGTTTAGCAGTCTAAACATATTAGATATAACATCTAATTTAAAAGTAGATGATGATATTATGTATCTTTTCTAGTTTGTCGTATATTTATCTATTCTTGTTCATTAGTTTATTTAAACTTTTAGATTAATATTTGAAATAACAATTTTATTTCAACAATTTTGTTATTACTGGAAAAATCATCTAATTGAATGTATAAATCAAAATAATCTAAACTTTAGTCATTTAATTATTTTATTTCTTTTTATGTAGTTTCAAAGATTTATATTTATAAATTTGAAGTTGAAATGTCTTACAGAAAAGAAGTTTTAAAATAAAATAAAAAAACTTAATCGTAATAAATATCTAATTTGTAATATTAAATTAAAATTATTTTTCAATAAACACACATAACAAATTTGCCTATATCGAGTTTTTAAATACATTGTAAGTTAGCGATTTTGTTAACTTATCAACTGAGCAATTAATGAGGCGTTTCGAAGACAGTTGACGATTTAATAGCCATAGTTAATTATTGTTAAAGTTAACAACGTTTTATGCAATTGGCCCTAAATGTTATGTAATATGTAAAATAAATAGACGGGTGATTTTTACACTAGTAAATGACAAAACAAATAATAAGTATGTTGCTAGATTTTTTTGTAAATGAAATTACATTTATATACATGAGTATTGAGTACATAAAGAATTATTTGTATTAAACTATAAAATGCACGTGTTTTCCAGGCTATAAGCAGATTAAAAATGATAGAAGCTATTGCTCACATATAAAATACATAAAAATATATATTTTTAAATGTAAATAAAAGAACAATGAAATCGAACATACATAAAATACATTCAGATTCTAATTTTAAAAAAAATCTTTATTTATTCTGAATATTTTTGTATTTTATTTTTTTTTTCATTTATTTTACAGTTGATAAATTTCAAAATAAAAAATTCAATTTTAGTATACAAATATTTTTAAACGTTATTTGAAATCGTATTTTTTTGTGATATAAATTATTAATTTTTTAAAGGAAAAATGTTTGCTGGAAGCATAAATATTGTATATTTATTTGAATACATTATTATAATTCTCGTTTTTTGAGTTTTTTACTATAAAATGAAATTTATTTCACAAGCTTGCAAAAAATGTTGTAATTAAAAAAAAAAAAAATTATATATATTGAGATAATATAGAAACTAGCATACCTTCAGTGCGAAGACTTCGTATCTGCGTCTCAAGTGGGCGAAACGCACTCAACGGTATATTTTCTAAGTAATTTCGGCTTAAGTCCAGTAGCCGTAACTTTTTTAGTGGTCTGAACGCATCCACTGACACGGCCGAGATCCAATTACCATACAAGTGCAATTCGACTAAATTGTCTAAGTGCTGAAATGTTCCTTTCGCAATTCTTCCTATTTGATTGTAGGATATGTCGAGCACTTGCAACGCGGTTAAATCCGCTGGAAATTCCTCCAAATCTTTGAGACGATTATGCGTAAGGTTTAGTACCCTTAAATGCGTTAAACCTTGCAATCTCTCCTGCGGTAGCAGTTCTAATTCGTTTATCCCTAAATCTAGGGTTATTAAATTCGGCAGACTCCCAAATGCGCCAGGCGAAACGCGTGAGATTCTATTTTGGCCCAAGAACACATGCAAAAGAGCCGGGAATGCTTCAAAATCTTTACTAGTAACTATTGTTAAATTCGTAGAACTAATGTGGATCTCTTCTAGAGAAGGATAACGGTAGGAAGACGAAATGTCGTGGATTCTCACTAAAGGATTACCGGTGAGATTCAGCCAGCCGAGACCGGGTAATGTGTGCTCCGATAGAGCTGCAGTTGGTATTTGACGGAAACGGTTTCGCGATAAGTCGATGCGACGCAACATGACGGAATGATGAAAGAAATTCGCGGGCAAAGCCGCCAGCGAGTTTCCACTTAAATCTACTGATAGCATTTGCGTTAGATTTGTCGATGCGAAACCGGATACCGAAGAAATTTGATTGTCTTTTAAATCTAGTTCACGTAAGTTTGGCAAACCGTTTAATCGAGAAAATTCGATCGTTGTCAGAATATTCCCGCCTAAATAAAGTGATTCTAACGTTGATATATTTAATAATGCTGTATATGGCAGTTCGGCGAACAAATTATAACTTAGTTTCAATTCTTTCAGTATGTTTAAGTTAGCGAATATACTGTGCCGTATCTCCGATAATCTATTAGCGCTCAGATCAATACGTAGTAAGTTTTTATTTTTCGAGAATATATTGTCGGGTAGCTTGGTGATGTGTGCGCCGTCCATGGCGAGTGTCTGCAGCGACGGTAATCCATCTAGTGCTGTGTCAAAAATATCGCTGAAATTGTTGGCGGAAAGTTTTAAAACTCTTAAACCGGGTATATCCAGTTGACTGAGGTCAGTCGCACACAGCTTATTCCTCTCCAAATTAAGTTCGTTGAGGTTGTTGAGACCGCGGAATGCGCCGCTATCGATTTTCTCCACCGAACAGTTCATAAGATTGAGCACACGAATGGGTAGACCCTCTTGAAAGATAGCATCGTGTAGCACGGCCAGTTGGTTGTTAGACAGGTCGAGAATCCTTAATTTTTTCAAGTTGGTGAGCGCGTACGCTTCTATTGTTTGCACACGGTTATCCGACAAGAACAATTCTTCCAGTTCGTGTAGTTCGGCGAACGTGCTGCGCGAGATGTGCGACAGCCGATTCATGCTAAGATCGAGGAATTTCAGCGCTTGCATCGGTTCGAACGCACGGTCCTCAATGTGCGCGATGCTATTGTTCGTCAAGTAGACCCTCTGAATAAGTAAGAGGTCGCTGAATAGTGCTCGGTCCAGCCGCGTGAGACGATTGTGCCCCAGCCACATAATCTGCACGCTGGATTGTCCGCGTAACGAGTCGTTGTGCAGCGAGATGATGCTGTTCGCGTCGAGTTGAATGGAGACAAGTGACGGCGACTCGTGCAGAAACACGTCGCCTAAAGCAGTGAGCATGTTGCCTTGAAGGTTAATGTGTTGTAAGCTTTGTAAACTTTGAAACGCGCCCGAATCGATAGACGTAATTACGTTATTCTGTAAGTGTAGTTCGAGCAACGAGGGCAGTGGCTCAAATACGCCTCGTTTTATATTCACAAGACGATTATTATGTAGACGAATCTCTCGCAGACTTGTCACACGGTCAAACGAGCCCGGTTCCAGATCGGTAATCCAGTTACTGTCCAGACTAAGCGATGTGAGCTTTTGATTCTGTTCGAGTAGTTCGCGCGGCACACGCGGAATAAAATTCGAACTGAGATGCAACTGAGCCAGATTGACTAGGGTAGATAGGGCCTGCGGATCGACACGACGAATTGCGTTCTGCTGCAAATAGATGACGGAAATAAGCGAGGAATCGGTGAAGGCGTCAGCCGGTATCTCCAGTATATTATTCTCGGAAAGGAACAGCTCGCGTAAATCGGGCAGATTGGCGAACACGCCGCTGATGTAGTGCACATGGTTGTGACTCAGATCGATCGTTTTCAACTTTTTGTTCAACTGAAACGTGTTCGAATCGAGAAAAACAATTTTGTTGTGGCTCAGATCGATCGATTCAAGTTCCTTTAGCGATATGAACGCGTCACTGTCAACGCTTTCGATTGCATTGTAGTAGAGCGATAGAGTGCGTACCGATGGACTGGGACGGAAACAATCGGCGGGAATTGCCTCAAAATTATTCGAACTAATATCTAAAAATATCAACGATTCTAAACGTGAGTAGCCGTCATTAGGTAACGTACTGATCTCGTTCCAGGCTAATCGTAGCGACCGTAAGCGTTCTAAACGACGTAATGCCGCCATCGGAAACGATTGCAGCTTATTCTCTGACAGATCCAGTTCGGATAGCGAATCTTCTAAACCAGCGAACGCATACTCGGATATCTTTTGTACCTGATTACCTTTCATGTTCAGCTTAATCAAATGCAGCCCGTAAAAACTGTAACTGGGTAAATCGGTGATGGCGTTCGATTCCAGATCGAGTGCGATTAGTTTGAGCAGTCCGCCGAATGCCTTCTGTGGTATTTCTTTCAATTTACCGGAGACGAGACTCAGCGATTCGAGTTCGGGCTTAAGTGTCAGCAGCGAATCATCATGCAGGTCTTCGAGATTCGATTGGGAGATTTGTAGATGTTTTATAATGGTTTTATCGGGGAAAAAGTCGGGCAAGAGTCGCGAGATGGTACGGTCCAGATCGTAGACGCTAAGCGACTGAATCGGCCCGTCGACGATTTGGAGCACCGCTTGTAGTGAATTGGCCGTGGCTGCGGGACATTCGAGAAAGATGCCATCCTCGAAATTGTAGCACGGACATGAAGGATTGGAGGCAAAACTGGGGCACTTGCTTTCCGCCTGCGATTGGCAGGTGGCCGGCAGTGGTAACAGCAAGAGGTGAAAGAGGATAAGCAGTGGCACGGTCCGAGCTGTGCCATCGCTCAGTATCATCATGTTACCGCCATAGCGCGTGGCCGCCGCCAACCACCATGGATGAACGAGTTTGCGATGCAATCATTCACTGAAACAAACAACAAACAACCAAGTTATATTTATTTGTCTTTAAAGAAAATTTCAACAAAAATATAAATTGCTCGTAAAATATCAAACTTAAGTTTGTTTAAAATATTGAAAAATATTTCAGAACTCATAGTAATTGTTACTTTTTTTTGTTTATTTATATGTCAGTTTTTGCTCTGTTGAACGCACTGTTAGTCAAATAAAATTTAAACAGAACGTTAAAATAAAAGTTGTTTTAATTAAGTATATTTGTTCAATATTTTTGAAATAATAATAGCTTATTTTGTTAAAATTATGAATTATTACATAATAAATATTAAATTTTAGTTTTACATAAATGTTAATTTTTCAACCATCTAGAAAAAATTAGTTATAATACCTTTTCCGATAAACTTGTATAATATTTTTCATTTTTTAATATTTTGATATGAAATTTTTATATAAAATTTAATCAGTAAAATTTTAGAAATAAATAAACTACATAAAGAATTAAAATATAAGATATAAATTTTCAAAAGCATTTTAATTTAATTTCCACAAAACTAAAATACGCTAACGTTTTATATTTTATTTGTAAAAATTAAGTACGGATCAACTTATTTTCAAAAGAGAGTTATTAAATATTTGTTTATACTGAAAGTTTTAAATAATAAAAATAGAAATTAAATTTAATATCTCTTTGTAGAAATATAAGCGTATAAATAAAACTATAGTACTTACAAAGCTACAGAAAAATATTCAATTTCATAAAAACATTTGAAAATGCACAATTGTTATTTTGGAAAGTTGTTCAATGGTTTCTATTTCCTGATTCTTGATCGGTTTGTAGAAAATTTTTACGAATTTTTCTTTAAAAAAAAAAGGTTGTAGTTTAACTTTGATATATTCAATAACTTTCAATATAACTTTAGAAATTTATACATTGTGCTGCGCAACTTTTTTACTTAAAATTGGTTTTCACATATTCGCTATGTTTACATTTCATAGTTGATTTAGCATAAATAGTTTGCTTTAAAATGCGATATTTTTCAATATTCTTCTACTTCGACAAAGTATATAACTCTAACTTTTTATATAAACAATTTATATTAAATTTATAATTTATTTTTTTTTTTACTGTTAATAAAACTATTTTATTTTAATATTTTTGTACATAAAATATGATTTAAATAAAGAATTAATTTTATATATGTAAATTTTACAATTCATCTTTATATTTCTGTAATGTCATTTCCAAAAATATAAAAACATAACTTATTTGAACATTTTTGAGATATAACATGGGCCTATCCTGCAACTTTCCCCGCGCCTAATTTTTTATCTAGTCCAACCCTGAATGCACGCCACTGATATAATATAAAACAATAGTTTATTATTAATTTAAAATCAAAATATTACAACCTCCATTCAAAATTAAAATGCATTTTCATCTACATAACTACAAACAAAAACCGCAAAATTCTCAGTCGAATTCAATTAAAATGAAACCGCATTTTACATGGTACGTGCAACCAAAACATAAAGATAATATGCAACCCTTCTTGCAACTGTTATTTGCAACCCCAGGCGCACGCTTGGTAAAACTTTTGTCTAAACCGAACGATGTTGCGACGACTTTAGTTTCAAATGAATGTACGTGACGCGCCCCGAATCGTATCCTAAAGATGTCAACTAATATGATAATATCGGGCGAGCTAGGCATTTGACTGGGCCCATCCGTGAGTTTTGGACAAATGCAATTTGTGTAGATGAATGGATCTGATTAGGCGCCTTACTTTCTGCTCGGGTTAGGTTAGGTTAGCTTGTTTTAACTGGTGCAACGTGAAGTTTGCTACAGAAAATATGGTTGGTACAGCGGGACGGATTTAACTAAATTTTAAGTTGGAAATTACATTCTAGTATTTTAGTGTAATTTGTATAATGCATATTAAAAAGAAAAAACTTTAAATAATTTTTCTAATAATATTATATTTACCTAATAGTTTTAGTTTATCTTAAAAAATACATGATTTTCAGCCTTCTAATCATGAGTAGATGAATACATTTGATGAATTAATTTAATTTAATTTAATTATTTTTTTTAGTTTGCAGAATTATAAAATCTTTTGTTTAGTTTTTGATGAATAGAAAATTGCATATATTAAAAAAATTAGAGCGTACAGAACAATACATAATATTAGCATAAACTATATAATTAGATAAAATTCGAATTACTTCAAGACAACACGTAAAATTTTGTACCATCAAAAATTATATTTATATCATCATTTTATGTTAGAATATAAAAATACACATATAACTTCCATCTGTTTTCAATTTATTAACATCACAGAACAAATGCAATTCAAAGAAAATAATAATTCGCATACGAACCAGTTTTACAAGTGGTAAAAGTCATAAACAGCCCGTTAAAATATTCATAGTAAAATTGTTCATAGAGCTTATATAAAAGACTAGTAGTACAGACAGCTCATAGCTAAATTATTATTGAGACAAGTCATAAAAAGTTATCATGTTAACTATATCGTCTGTGTCTAGCTTTATGTTTTATGATATACCTACGTTTTCTTATGCTGAAAAGTTCATTTTCTAAACATTAAGTGGAACTCAGGTGGTTACATGCAAAAGTTTGATAATAATTTTAACTATAACACATACACCTATGCACTAAACTTTAGTTTAGTATTAGTGAATAAAATAAGGAATGTTTAATTATGGTATAGTTTTAAGTAGATGAAGCAATTTTGTAAATTGTTCAATATTACGTCTTTTTGAGAAAAAGATAAATAAAAAGTTAAAAATTGAAAAAAAAAACATTATTTATAAATAGATTGGAGATTTATTTTTATTTTAAAATAAAAACTAAATATATTCCTATAAAATAAATCATTTTATTAACAAAAGTTATTAGTTTATTTAGTTATTTACATAAATTAACAGTTCAAAAACATGTTTACGTTGAGTTAAAAGCAGGGATGTGGGTAAAAACTAAATATTGATGTACATTTTCATTGTAAATTAATCTTAATAGCAAAACAAAATATAGATTATATCGAATAATATTTCAATTATTTTTATTAGGTTATTAATCAAATTATAGACAAGCTGTCAGAACTAATAACCTAGTAATAAATAGAATCAATTTTCCGTTTATTATCGCAAACAAAATGGCTTTATTCTCAACTTACATTCAACTATAGTTACACCCCGAAGTATAGTTTAGTTTTGGGTGGAAAACATCAGTAGCATCTACCTTCTAACTCTCTCTATTAATATGGATTTTATGGATGTAAATTAACTCTTTAATCAAAGACACCAGATGTGCATATGTTAATTAAAATCTGTTTCACTTCACGTGCCAGATATACGAGTATATAGTTTAGTGTTTAATATGAAATCGGTTGAACTAATATTTACATATTCATTTACATTATACTACTTCGCGTCTTCTATATTCCGGCAGAGAGTAGAAGTGTGTGCGTGTGTGTCGTCTTTACTAAATTACGGTTTTATATTAATTGCAAAATTAAACTCGTTAGCATTTTAACTGATATTAATGAGTAAATATATCGAGGATAATTTGATTTCGGTTTGTTGGTTTAAAACAGCAATTAAATCAAGTGAACAATGTTTAGAAAATGATCAAAATATTTATAGTTAATTAAAAAGTAAAACAAGATACTCAGAAATTTCGATTGAAAGTAGATTTTTTCTAATTTTTGTTAACAGTTTCTAATTTAAATATAATTTTATTTTCAAACTAATTAATAAACAATTTAATACAAAATTATATAATTTACTATTACTTGTTTATATTAAACAAATTATTTCCTTTAAAAACTATGTTTACAATTTGAAAGAACAAAAAAGAACCTTTCATAAATATGTAACATGTAAATGTAACTAGAGTTTTGAATGATATAAATATTAAAATATATTTGATTATTAAAGTAAAAATTTGAAAACATAAACAGTGGTATTATATACAAAATAATATATTGTTATTCTGCAGTATTATTTTGCTGAATACTGAAAAATGTATACATAATATAAATTTGCCATATAACTCATTGAAATAATATAAAAAATAATTGCATGTGACAACTAATAATTCTGACAATATTGCAAAAATATTTTACGTTATCGTATTTGCATGTTGTGTTTTGGAAATAATAGCAATAACCATATAGAAATTTATGTACTGAATAATTTGTAAAAATATATAAAAATCAAATTATTAAATTGTGCAAAAATGAAAAATATTTTTGTCATTTATGTAGAAAAATTAAACAGTGAAAAAATACGCGGAAGTAATATATTATATTTTTAATTAAAAATATAATTTATAAAAATTCAGGTTTAGTATTATGGCTTCTATCTAATAATATTAAATGACATATATTTTTTAATTAAAAATATAAATTAAATATTATTTTTATGTGAATGTATTCAAAGGAAATACTCAGAGTATTTCCATCAGAATTCAACAAGCTTAAAATATAAATTAAAATAATTATATACGATTCTATAAGCACATAAAATTCTTTAGATATATTGTATATAACATTATATATATATATATATATATATATATATATATATATATATATATATATATATATATGATTTTGAGACACATTGCATATTCTTGCCACACCCTTTTGGGTACATGGCGTGATTGTGAATGTATGTATGTTATTCGTATATAAAAACATATTTATTTTCGAATATAATGTACACTGTAAAAAATAATTGTATATTTACATTTTTGATTGTAATTTTATAAATTATTAGTAAATTTACAAAAAAAATTCAAAAATTACAACAAAAAATATAGTAACATTACCATGATTATTATATAAATTTACAGTAATTTTTTACAGTGTATAATATAACCGTACGAAAACAGGCGAGAAAATAAGGACACAGGAACAAAACATATTGTCGTATTGATTTTTTGAACGTTTACGTACGTACGTAAAACGTTATATGAGATTGAAATGATAGGATTTCATTGTTTGTGCACAAGGTCAAGATTCGATAAATACAATAATTTGGATTTATTGATGTTTTTTCTCTTTTCGTTGGAAGCAATTTCGTTTATTTTTCTCATCTTGACCTGACCTTATTTGTTTTTCTTTCGATAAATTGTTGTTCAATAGCATTTTGACGTGAGCCAGAATAAACAAACCTAATCTAATAAGCTTAAGTTATTAGTTTGAACATTTTTGAGATTATTTCAAATGTTATTTATTCAGAAATACTGCGACAGAATTGCGACATATTGATATGTGTTTAAAATAATTTAAATTTCATATCTATGTTTTATATTATAGTAGAATAATAAAAATGAGAATTAGTTCTGTATATATTTTATTTAAAAATTGACGTTTCGATATATTTTACGTATATCAGGAAAAAATATACAAATGATATAAATAATAAACTAACAAACAATAGATACAAGTTACTAGGTAACAAAATTACTAGATTAAAAAAAAATTAAATTATTAAAAAAATATACCTATGTAGGTAAGTGATTTGACGTATTGATATCTTATGTTCTGATAATCTAGTAGAAAAGAGCATTAGAGGCAATACGTCTGAACGAACCCGATAATTCGCTATTCTATTACAAAACAAGCGTTTCAAAATCTTCATGGTGTAAATTCAAAGATTACTAAAATAATTGCAAGACTCAACAATATTAATAAGAGAAACAATAGAAATTTACAAAAAAAATAATAACATCAATCAATATAAAGGCTACGAGTTCAATAAAATTTGATTTTTTATAATCATTTAGAGGCAGGTGCATTTTTTTTGATAATAACTTTGATTTTAATCATCTTTAAATAGTTTAAATGAAAATACATTGGAAAATATTTCAAGAATTAGAGATAATTTTAATTTTTTCTGATTATAGATAAATAAAAATCCTGTATATAAGAATTTGTTATCTTATTATTATATAATTAAAACGTACATATAAATTATATAAGTTTCGAATAATAAATTATATTATTATCATATATTATATACAAACTTCTAATTATTATACCTTTAATTAATTAATTAATAATTATTATAATTCATAATTATATTATTGAATCAATTTCTGTAGTATGCTTATTATAAAAGTAAGAATAAAATGTTCTAAATTATGGTAGAAAATATGTTTTTGATAGAAATAAAAACATTTAAAAAATTTAAAAATTAATCGTTCGGAACTAAACCGAAAACAAAAAAACCGTTATTTTTTTAATAGAACCGGAACAAAAAATATAACGGTTCGAAGCCCTGGTAAATTCTAATTCCACAGTAATAAAAAGTGACAATCCACAGTGTTATCTCACTAATAGTCTACAATCTATAGTTATTATTCACACAAATTCCAGTCTCCGTACTTGATAATTTTTCGGGGGGGACAACCCCCCCCCCTTCCAATTTATAAGACTAATAAAGGCCCTAACAATAGATCATTCTCGAACAAAAACTCGAAAGGGCGGAGTCCGAGGTCATCGCGTTATCTTGACAGCTTACAATAATGATCACCATCATAGGTACATACCTCCCAGGACTCGTGTTACGTACAATAATTCCTCCGTCCGATTTATTCATGAAGTGCGCATGCGTGTACATCACCCACAAACACAATATAACCGACAGATAAATTAATCCTTCAGTCAAAATAGCGTTCGCTATTCACCGGTAGAACAGGAAGTTCTATATTATGGTACGAGTCCCCGGCAGTTAGTCGTCGGCGACTTGTCTGATCTGATATCCGCTTATATTGCCTGGGAGTAAATTCATGCTGCTATGTACCACTGTCCATCTAATATTACGGCTGTAGAGAGTAGAGTGGTTGGCTCTAAAAATTCGTGGACTAAGGTGATGATACAGTAGTATGGGAGAATTGTTCTTAGCTTGTAGGCACGTCAAAATCTAGAGGAAAAACTTTGCAATATGAAAGTTTCTAAAGAACACTTTAAAGTTTGGGTGCATGGCGTGATTGTGTATATATGTATAAATATTTGAAATAAATCATGAATAAATATTTGGAATTGGTTTATTTTTACTAAATATTTGAGACAGATTTGTGAGAACATGCGCATTCATGGCAATGACGCATTTTGTAAAAAAATTATTATTGATAATATTTACTGCTTCAACTAAATAAATAATAATAATAAAAAAAATGTACATATAAATATGTTTTGATGATAATACATAACTTAAATGAGAGTTTGACGTTTCTAATACCGATGCGCATTCAGTTTTGCGTAGAAAAATAAAACATGTTCTAAATTCGTACATTTTTCACGGATAAACTCAGTATTTTGTGCAGATTTTTATATAAAATCGAATATTTGATCGTGTAATAAAGATAATTTTGTTTGTACAGAAAACTATATATTTTTTGTTTATAAAAATGCAGCGTATAAAGCCAATATTAGACATAAAATAAAAACTACTATTAATCAAGTTCAAATATTTTGTTTTTGCTTAAATCGCCATTAATTAATTTTGTTTAGACTGTAAACAATTTAATTTATATTTATATAATTTTACACAACTATTAACAGTAAAATAGCAAAATCTTGTAATTTTTACTGCGATAATTTACATCATATTCCATTTTTTCTGTAGAAATACATTTAGAAAATACATTACAGTGTAACTAAAAATATAATTAGTTAAACAAATGCCGATTTAAGCGAAAACAAAATATTTTAACTACACCATGTGTAATTAAGAATATAAAAATATATAATTGATCAGTTTACTCAGTCTGTCATGAAAAATAAAACCAAAAACGTTTAAAACTACTAGTAAAACTTGATTGTAAGCAATAAAAAAAAAATAGCATAGATGAAGCATAGATAATTAGACTATGGGGCAGTTCTAAATACACGTAGTGCATACTTAAATGTTAGTAGGCCTTTCTATATAACAAAATTATAGAAAAAAATAAAATAAAAATCAGTCCCGTATCCTTTAGAGCACATCCCATACCTCCAGTATATACATTATACGGTTTGGACAAATTATTAAACTAAATAACAAAACGAATGCAGCGAGTTAAACTTAGATAAACTTGACAGTTGCTTACAATGAAAGCAATGTGAGTTTTGTTATATACAACGAATATTATGATGTATGCATACAGATATATTATATAAGTGAATTACACCATTCTATTTTGTCATTCCTATAGAAGTATAGACCATACACACCACAGTATAGAAATACCGTTGGCTGTCCTATGAAGATAACTGCATGGACCATAGCTATTGTTTTCAGCTAATTGGTTGGAATTTACTGACCATTCAAATGAAAAAAGTTTTCAGCGAGTAATGCTGAAATTCAGCCAGTTGATAAAAGAGAAAATAATAAACTACGAATAGGTGTATGGAGATTTTTTGTATTGATAAACAAAATTTTATAAAATATTTTTAAATAGTTTGAATAAAAATCCTTTACAAATTTAATTGGTACATATACATATATATATATATATATATATATATATATATATATATATATATATATATATATATATATATATATATATAATATTAGGAGTAAAATAAAGGTAAAAAAAATTTATTTATTTAATTTATTATTATGAATCTTTTATTGATTTCTGGCAACTAGTTTTTATAATTGAATAAATTTTTTACACCTTTATTTTACTCCTAATATTATATGAATTCCATTGGTGTATTATGGATGATTTTACAATTAAATGGCCATATACATTTTGCTCTGTTTGTCGGTATACAATGAAAATATCGCAATATTTATATACAAAATGTTAAATAGATTTTGTTTTCAATTTATATGAATCTTGTATTGAATTTTGATAAGTGCAAAGAATTAGTTGTTTTTGACGACTGAATGTAATGTATTTGTTGATGATGCACGTTTAGAGCAAGTAGATGAATTTGTGTATTTGGGCAGTTTATTGTCTAAAGATAATCGCTTACATCGTGAGATTGAAAGTAAAGGGTTGTAAAGTTTGGGTACTTTGAGTAATTTTGTTAGAAACGTAGATGTTTCCAGAGAAGCTCGTTTAAGTATATACAATGCTGTTTAGGTACTTATGTTGACATATAGTAGTGAGTGTTGAAATTTGACTGCAAAAGAAGAAATCAAGTACGAAATAGATTAGTGTATGAGTGTGAAATTGAAAAAATAAATGTTCCAAAAGTTGGTGTTAGTCGCACATTTTGAGCGAATGTCTAATGAACGTTGGATTAAAGGAATATATGTGAATGATTTTTGTAGGTTACGTTTGCGTGGATGTATGATGAGTAGATAGAGTGGTATGATTGAGAGAGTGGCCAAGTAGTAGGACTAGAAGAGCATGTATGGTAGGTGTCATAAATGTGAATGAAGCTAGAGTTGCTTGTCTGAATAGAAATGATTGGAAACAACTAATATCAGGGTAGTGGAAAAAGATTGTACCACACCCTTTAGGGTACATGCCGTGATTGTGTATGTGTCATTGTCAAGAACTTATTAGAAATTTCAAATACTTTCCATTCATCATATAATATTTGAAATTTTATTATAATAAAAGAACTTTAAATATTACAAAAATAACTCGAATATATGGATGTGCAATTCAAATTTTAATTCTTGAAATATTTTAAAGATAAATTTCATTTTCCAGTGGATTATAATACGAGAAATAATTTCACAGTCATTTAAAGTAAAACAAACTCGAAATATAAGTACAAGCGAAGCGAGTAATTCGTATGCAATGCAATGCTTTGTAGTAATGCTGGTTTGGGCGAGAGCCGAGAGAGTACGTAGATTTTACTCCTTGCGCTTGAAATCGTTTCCTAACCGCATTGCAGATGAGAATCAACTGAATAAAGTGTTGGCATTTGTTTTACACCATCATTTGTTTTTAAAACAAAAAACAAACGTTAAATGTAACAGAAAGCGAACAGTGAATCGATACCATGCGCAATGGAATTTTGACATAGTACATAAATATATATATATTTCTTGGCTGTTTCAGGTTTTTCCTTATCAGACATAAAAAATGTTGGAGATTTTTTTCTTTCGCTTTTCTATTTCACGAACCGAACCGGTATTTTTCCTAACCGGTAAAAATCTTTCTCCTTTTTTTTCGATGAGAAATTTTTAAGCAGTAGCGGAAAGAGTCGTTTTTTTTTTCTTGTATATCTAAAAAGTTTTATTTTTTCGGTAAAGCCAATATTTGAATCGACATTGTGGATTTTTTGTGTAGTCCTGCGTTGATATTTTATGTAGATTTTTTTTGTAAAGACGCGAGCTGTGTTAAAGAAAGATTTAGGAGATCGGTAAAGTGATTTCAATTTTCTCACACTTTTTTGTGGTACGATGAACGAAATTCAAATTATACTAATTGTGTAGTAATTATTTATATTTATTTACAATAATAAATCAAATACATTAAAAAAGTAATGTAATGTAAAAAATACATTAAATTATTTATTCAATAAATGACAGTAAAAACATATTTCAGAAAATAAAAATACCTTCTCAGCTTTAATGTAGAATTCTTTTATAAAAATAATAAAATAAAATAAACTATACACTATATTGCTGATTTAGAATATATTAGTAATGTTTTTGCATATTTTAATTGGTAAATAAATCGTAAAAACACTGAAAATAAATACTACTAAAATATCTGTAATTTGAAAAAATTGCGGCGTTCTAAAATTGCCTCAGTTAACAACTAAATATCATATATCATATAATTTTTGTAAAAATAACAATGATTAAATACAACCGTTGAGGAAAAATATAGGCACACAATTTTTTCGAATTAAACTTCCGCAAATGTTCGAAAATAAAAAAAATGAGGATTAAATACATGGACAGTGAAATGTGTAATATTTGCTTCGAGGGTTTTACATAATATAATACAAAAATGTTCAAATGCGCGACATGCCATTGTTCGCTGTCTGAAAAAAAAACAACAACAACGAAATGTTCGATAAATGTGTCCAAGTTACCGCGTGAATGTGTAAAAATTTGTCATTTACCGATAGGATTTTTTTTTGCCATTGTTTTTGTTTTCTGTTTTTAGATAACAAGTTTGTAATTATTATTGTGGAAATTTTACAATTTTTTCAAAAGAAACATACTTTATTTTTAATTTTTATAAAATTAATGGTGTTTAATGCAAAAAATAAAAATAATTATACTTTATTTTATTTTTAAATTTAACTTGATTTTAACGAGGTCTATATGCCCGGTTATAAAAACACCTAGGCCTGGTTGCACAAAGCATTGTTAACTTAATTATTAACAGTCTCATTGATTGGTTGGTAAGTTAACAAACTGGTTAACTAACAAAGCATTTAACAATGATTTATAATAATAATAATAATAATTGATTTATTTCTTTGGACACAAAATACATGCGTATAGAAATTGTCACAAATATACAAATTACATATTGAAATATTCATATAATGCATAAATATTATTGGTTAAATAATTGTGTTGCAAAAGTAGGGTTTGAATCCTGGCAAGATCAAATACATTTTTCTTGATTTATAAATTAACTAACAATATAATTAATTCAATAATGGTGATTTTCAGTAATTAATTATTCAAATAAAAAAATATGTTATAAATGTGGATTGAATTGAAATTCAAATCACAAAATCGGGTTTTTAAAAAATCCTGTAAAATTTGTTCATAAAATTTATTATAGGCAACGTGCGTTACTTTTGAAATTGATGAGGTATTAAAAGATATAAACCATTATTCGATTTTTACGATTATTATCGATTGATGAGCGAAAAAAATCCATTCGTGAAAGCTTAATTCGTTACGAAATCTGAAAATGATATCGTTTTGATGGCGTAATTTTTAAGCTAAAACATACGGCCTTAAGCGGATCACACGCTATTTTACGATTTCAAAACGTACCGTTTTACAAAGAAATAAAATTGCATTTTTTTTTTCGTCAGATCGTTCAAGATTATCTCGAATAAAAATTTTATATTTAAATTACTAAAACGTGCAGAATTTTATAATACGTTTTTTAGTTGATAATTTACGATTATAGTTATGTTTGTTTCAAGTTAAAATAGTGTTTATATTATTATAAATAAATTTAAAATGCAAATAATTTAGTGTTTCTGCTCCTGTAAAATAATGTATTTTTGTATACACTGTAATATATCTTAAATTTATGTAATTTTACATAAATTTTAACGAAAAACACATAAACTATACGATACATTTGTCAATTAGATTTTTCGTTAACAGTATTAGTTGCATCAATGTAACAAAACATTTTTGTATTTATTAATCATGTAAGTAATTTGCTTTATATAATTTAATTTTTGTAATTTGTATAAATAAATAATGTAATTTAATTTCTAAACTTGTACTATTTTAGTGTGTTTGCCCTGAAGAAGCTTATAATCATAAGCGAAATATTGGTTACTTTTCAATAAATTTGATATACATTAATGTTATTGTAAATTTTATTAATTCTTGCCGATATCCATTAACCAAATTTCAATATTCTATACGGCAGTTACACATTTATATATACAATATACATATATATATATATATATATATATATATATATATATATATATATATATATATATATATATATTTATCTTTAGTTATTACGAGTAGTCAGTACGATAAACAGCAAGTGTTCAAGAAAGTGTAAAAATGTTATTCTACGTCTGTTTGTCTACTTGTCTGTTTTGAACATATCGAATATTTCTTGTTTTTTGGCTCAGCGCTTTGCCGTTTTCATTTTCTCGTCGGGAGAACGAACGGGTGGTCTGGCGCGCGTATACTCCCAGGTGGACGTTTCAGATTTAAGAACTCTTCAAGAAATTCAATTTCTTTTAACAGCACCGTCGAGTAAATCTTGATTCGCACTCATTTTGATCAAAATTTTATTTAATGTCGACCGAAACATACGACTGGAATCAATATTAATGATGATGCTGTTCTTTAATCTTATTTTCTAACTGTTTTTGTTTTATCTTGAGATTTATGTTTTACGAAATTGTTTTTATCTAGTTATATTCTAGTAAAAATCAGAAAAATTTGTAAATAATAAATTTGATAATAGTATGTTAATGAACTAGCTTGTAATGATAGTTATTACTCATGAAGATAAAGTTTATCCGAATGAGTAATAATCATAACATGCGAGTAAATTAATATATTTTTTAAATCAAATCTGGCTTTTTTAAATTAATAAATTATAAAATTTTGTAATCTAGTTACTAGTATTTTGTTACCTAGTAAATTGTTTCTATGTTCATTATTTATGTTATTTGTATTTTGTTTTTCTGATTATATCGAAACGTTGAATTTTAATATAAAATAAAATAGTACTTTAAGCTAAAAAATAATTAACATAAAAATCTTTCAGAACTCATTATAAAAAACAAAACTGCTTTAGATTCAAATTCTGTATTAAAATTTATTTATAAAAGACGTTTCGATGAAACTCAACGTCCGTCTTCATCAGGAAAACTGATACAAATAAAATTACATTGAATAACAGAACATAGAAAGAAGTTACTAGGTAACAAATAAGTAACTAGATCATGAAATTTTTATAGATACTTTACAGCATTAACGATATTATTTATAAAACCCGGCACCAAATAACCACAATTCAAATGTCAAAATTCAAACGTCAGATTGAATAATTCTGTTTACAGACGATCAAAATTGGAGATCGCGATACATCAATTAAACATAAATGTCAGATTCAACGTATACCATTTTGGCTAATGAAAACTCTATATTTAGTAAAATTAGAGCAGTATTAATTAAAAACATCATTCATTAGTTGATACTAAATTGGTTTTTAATGAAAGCCATACGAGAAACTACTGTATTCTGTACCATTGTTCCTGTGTTCCGGTGCATTTCGAAATGGAACTTATCGAAAATGGCTTTTGATTACACTATACGAGCTGGGACTAGTCCAGCAGCTAAAGCAACTTGCGAGAGATACCAGGTACATTATCCTTGCAGTTACTATTATCTGTGACATTGTACATGCATTGTCTGGATGCAACAATGCTTGAGGACAAGATGAGTATCTATCATCTTGTTCTATTTATGGTTAAGATTTTGAATTATATATTTAGAATTAAAATATTACGATATTACTAAACATATACTAATGCTAAAATTATGTCTGTATCTGAAGGATAATAATAATACAAACCAATAAAAGGACAAATTATATATACATATATAAAATATATAAACATGTATATAAAATTAAAGAATATGTAAGATAAATGTTATTTCTCTCTCAATACAATACGTAGAGAATACGATGATATACAAAATAAAAGTTTTAACAGTTAATGCAATTTTGTTGTATTTACAAGATTTGAAATAATATATTAAATTATTGTATCTTTCGATCAAAGCATAGGTAAATTTACTGGTAATTGCTAAATTAATGTGTTATAAGCTAACAGCGAAATAATTATATATTCATCAAATTAGTACAGTATGTGGTTAAATAGTAAACTAATAATAATACACAAAATCTAAGATATTGTCTAATCTAATCAATGACTTGATTAGACAACTAGATTGTCAACTGTATTTGAAGCGCCTTATTAATTGCTTAGTTGGTAAATTAACGAGAGAGATACGTACTAAGAATTAACAATGTTTCACGCCGTCGGCCCTAACGATAAGTATTAAAACATACACTGTAAAAAAATAATTGCGAAATTACAAAAAAATAGTAATAAAATTTTACTATAAAAAAACCTGTAATTTCATTTTACTATAAATATTAAATATTAAATATTTTTACCTACAAATTCTGTAATTTTGTACATAATTCATAATAATCACATAATAAGTATGTAAAATTACTTACTTTCTGCAAATTCATCACATACTTAATTATGTACTATTCTTATAATCTCTTAAATTATATAAAATTACAGCTTGTATATTAATATCTGTAATAATTCATCAAAATAATGAGACTTAGTACATATTTTGTATAATAATACTAATCAAATTTTTTTAAAATACATCCTTTATGTAAATTTTGAAATATATATAATATTAATATTTAAGTGTAAGTCATTTATTTCAAAATACATCCTTTACGTAAATTTTGAAATATATACAATATTACAGAATTAAACAAATTTTATCTATTTATGGAATATTGCTGATAGCAAATTTACTGAAGTTCTGCAAATTTATTAAAAGAAACTTTAACTAAAAAAAACTGTAATATCAGATTTACAAGTATATGTACATTTCCATCCCGTTGATAATATCATATTACATAATGTCTGTAATAGTTCTGGTATTTAACAATTATTTAATTGAGTAATTATATTTAGAAACACTGGGCCATAGTGTCTCATGATTTGTCGGTAAAATTACATATAATATAAATAAAAACACTCGGTTGTTTCACAAAATTAAAGAATATTTCTTTATTGCAATTTCGGCTGTTAGGCCATCATCAGAAGAACATATACAGAAAAATATAACAAATATACTTTAATTTTATTATATTTCAAGATGTTTCACCGAGAGCCCACAGCCTTTGCATTGAGTTTATTAAAATTACATAATTTTTTGTTAGAGTGCAATAAATTTTTACATTTTTGTATTTTCTATATCACCTTGTTTTGTTCAAGGCATATTTTTCAAAAATTTCATAGTAAAACTGCCTATTCGTATCAATTTCAAAAGTTCCCTTCCATAATCTTTTGTTTACACCTTCCAACCGTCCAGATTGTCTATCCAGAAAATACTTCCAGAGCAAAAAAAATGAACATCGTGTTCAGCAGCAGTATAATCGTATTTCATCACTGTTTTGGAGAGGTAGACCATCCCTTTGTTCCCCTCGCCAGTTTGATTTATTGGCGCAGCCAAGTTTTGGGATAAGCGGCTGAATAATTTATATTCGTCCCAGGAAACATGTTTCAGCCCCCTCGCCACACAATCGACAATTTCTATCGGTTCCTCCTTTCTCCCTCTCGCCCTCTTGTAAAATCCTCCATTGACAATTCATCGCATTGTTTGCTAGTGCGACATCAACTGACATGTAATCAATTGAAAATCCTTTTTGGTGTTTATTAGCTTTTCTGCCTCCCGAATATGCCCATATTTGCAATATATAATTTTATATAGGGTAAGGCATTGATGAATTTCGATAACAAATTGTTTTTTTTTTGTTTGGTGAATTTTACAAAGGATATTGTGTTTTGTAGTGTTAGATTTTTTTAAAAAAATATTTTAGTAACAATTAGGATTCTAATGTATGATTATTAAAAAAAAACAGGTTTAGGTTGTAGTTCTGTATTAATAATCGACGTTTCAACGTATTCAACGTACTTCTTTATCTTCACCAGGAAGAAATAATACAAATGATATTTACAGTAGTTAGGTAACAAAATGTGTAATCATTATTTGAAATAAAAATTTTACAAAGGATATTGAGTTTTGTTGTGTTGTTAATTTTTTTTTAATATTTTAATAACAATTATATTGTATGATTATAAAAATAAAACAGGTTTAGGTTGTAGTTCTGAATTAATAATCTACGTTTCAAAGTACTCAACGTACATCTTCATCAGGAAATGATATTTACAATAAATATACAAAACACAGAAACAAGTTACTAGGTAACAAAATATGTATGTTGTTATCTAGTTGTTATTCGAAATAAAATTTAGATAAACAATCAAAAGCTGCAGAATAAATCAATTACAAATCAGAGAAAATATGTAATTATATTAAATAAATAAATCATTTACCCTTAAATTAGACATTTCATGTATGTAATATGATTAGAAAACTAAAAAAAATCATTTATTTTATTTAGAAAAACAACTAAAACAGTAAAAAATTATCTCAATTTTGTTTCTATATAGATTAAAGTTGAACGCACAGCTTACAAACTACAAAAAGATTTGAAATCTTTGTAATTAGGACCAATATCTTTTTAGAAATTTGTAAAATAAATTTAACTGTTACAATTAATTTTTTTGTATCAATTAGTTACAAATCCTGCGTTGTATTATAATAAATAATTACAAGTCCAGACCCAATAAAAAATAATATTAAATTCTTTTAAAAAAATCAAAAAAAATCTTGCTTTATAGCAGAAGTAGAATGAAAAGGAGGGGGGGGGGTTCAAAATAAACAAGAAACAAAAATTCCGGTCAGAGAGTAGGTCATTCATCTAATTTAAAAGATAAAGTGAACATCTTGTACTATAAGCAATTAATAAGCAGTCATGTCACGTATTCGCATAGAATTAATTCACCATTTATTTTCTCTTAAAGAAATTCAATTCTTCTTCAATTTCCACTACACTACTCCAAGTGCGGCTGATAATTTCATAATTTGCAGCTTCAGTAATTTTATTTAAATTTTGCTGCATTTATTCTTACCCTTATGCAATATGTAAATTATCAATTTTATTGAATGATGGTAAAAGTTAAGCTATTTAATATTATGTTGGAAAAAATTCTTGACTGGAAATGAATTCATATCGTAATTTCGAAGTTAGTCGGCTAAATATGGAATTATTTTTTATTAATAAATTTATAAAAAAAAAAAAATCTTCATAAAATGATTATTGATGCTCGTTAAAAGTTTATTTTGATACAAAAAAAAAAACAAATGACAAGACTTCCTGTATATATTTTTTTCTAAAAAAAAATTGCTTCAATTTAGCATTATTTTTTGAAATATCAAATATATATAAAGCATGAAATCATATCATAAATATATATCTGTTATAAAAGTAATATATTTCACACACTTATTGTTTTTTAAGTAAATTTACGTATTATGTGAATATTTTATAAGTTTATATTTTGTATTATTTGCGCCATTTAATTAGACTGTTTGGTGTAATGCAATAAATAAAATAAAATCTAAGGGCTAGTATTTCCAATTTTATTTATTCTTAATTTTAAGATAGGTAAAAAATCATTTGTGATTGGCTAAAAATATATCTTCAAAATAAATAACAATATTACATTGGCTAACTTTAAATTTATTTCAAGGATAACTTTATAACATTTAAAGATATTGGGCCTGAGCAACATGACTTTGTTTTACGCATTTATACAAATATCAGATTTATATACATACATACACAATCACGCCATGTACTCAAAAGAGTGTGGCACAAACTCTTTCCATTTTCTCGAAATCAGTTTCCTCCAAATATCCCTTATCCAGACAAGCAACTATAGCTTCATTCACATTCATAATACATGCACTTTCTATTCTTACTACTTGGAAATACTCTCAATCATATCACTCCAACTACTCATCGAATGTCAATTGGCAAACGTATACTTTCAAAATCATTCATAATTTTTTTTTTAATCAAACGTTCATTAGACATTCGCTCAATATCAGATTTTATTTTCATTAAAAAATATTAACTCTTCGTCTGCAGTGTAAATGCGTCTTGCAGACGCAAGACATCATTCAAGTGCACTCTCATTGTAAATGAATCCTAATACATCCGTCTCCCAATGTCTTAAACCCGGATGTCAGCAATCAATTTCTTTAAATCAAACAAGAGGGGGGCTACCTTTGGCTGTGTGGTTAAAACAATTTAGTGATTAAACTGACAGTAATCAGTATTTGACAGGCTGACAGATCGGCCCATCGTGAGTTAAGTTGTCTCAGGCATAGGATGGGACTAGCCCGACCAATTTCGGTAATGTTCGGATATTTGTGTGCGTTAGTTTGTGTGGATGGGCGGGTATTCGACGCACACCGTGATTTATTTTCCTACCCGTTTGCCATTCAATAATTCACCAGGTTAGCGTGGCCGTGATTGGTCTCACGAATAAATAAAATACTTGTTGCCTGATTTAGTTTTTGGGGCAGTATTTTGGTTGTTTTTGGTGTAGCGCAAATTGGAGATTTACTACAACTGCATTTCTGTTTTTGACTTTGTTTGTGGTTCGCTGCAATCTGGGTTTTTCATGTTTTCGTGTTTACAATGACTTTTTTTTTATGATTCTTTGCAGTGCTTGGCTCGCTAACGACCAAAAACTGGACATTAGAGAAATATATTCCAACAAAAATTCGCTATTGTTCTTTGTTTATTGTAGAACAATAGATTTTTGAATATGTGCAATAAGTTCATAATAAAGAATATTAAATGTTCTGTACATATAAGTACACTGTAAAAAATATGTCTCAAATTTATGTAATTTTATTGAGATTATTTAAGTTATATCACATTTTTTATGATAAAATTACATTTACAGAACATGTAAAATTATATACATATAATGATTTAATTTTAAATTAGATCTACATATTTTTGATAAATTTAGCAAATTTAGCAGATTGTTCTGTATTAATAAATATTAATACAGAACTACAACCTAAAGCCGTTTTATTTTAATATATATATATATATATATAAATATATATATATATATATATATATATATATATATACGTTTTAAAATGGAAGGAGATATGCCTGAATGATATTATTAACTTCGATCTGTTAATCATCAAAGATGAATTAATTCGACCAACAAAGGTACAATTACATCTACCTATTTAGATTTAAAAAAATAAATTACAATCATCCGGCCAAGACACCAAACAAATTTAGTTAGGCAAAGTCATGATATGCCCTATGTTCATAACCACACACACACACACACACAGAGCACAGAGAGAAAGCAACTTAACCCTAAAGGCAATGTGGAGGATAAACGGTTCGGACGCCATATTGGCCAGACACACAGAATAATCTTGCTCACACACACACACAGTTGGGTCTTCTATCTGTGTGTGTGTGTGTGTGTGTTTGTGCCGAATGTGTGTAATCTCAGTCGCTCTATCACAGACCACACGGTACCCCAGATTATCAATTATCTGCTAATGGACCTTGTTATCTATTTAACAAGGGATCGCTCTGATTATCGTCTCAGAGAAAATTAAACGGCTACGTCAATCCCTGACAAGTAGTTTTTTTTTTTGCTTTCTCGAAAAAGAGCTGCGAAATGTTTGATAAAATGTGTGCATATAAATATATAATATATATATATATATATATATAATTTAGAGTGTCCGCATTAAGGCTAAAATCGATAATTTTACATCGAAAAACATCAGAAATAATATTTTTCGCTCGTTTTTACGAAAGTAACAGGTTCCTTTACACAATTGAAATTTTCGAAAAACGCGTGTTAATACATACACGATATAAACGATATATGTATTAACACGCGTTTTTAGAAAATTTTACTTGTGTATTTAAATATCGACGTTTCGCTACACTCTATGTATAACATCATCAGAAAAAAAATAAAACTGACATAAATAATAAACTAACAAAACAACAACGAAGAGAAATAACACATAAAGCTTTTTTATTGTAATATAATGAGATTTTTTTAGTATTTTAGTTTTAAAATTAGCCAATGAAATGTCATTTATTATGAGAATACTTTTTTAGCCAATTACAAATGATTTTTTATTTATCTTAAGAATAAATAGAATTGGAAATACTGACTCTAAAACACACAATATTACATCGTCTATATAATTCATGAAACCTGCAATCTTGTTCTTCCAATCTGAAAAATGTTTTCATTGTCGTTTTAAGTGATCTTTTATATAATGAGTGGGCAGTATCATTGTTCAGTTTAAAAGGCAATGTTAAAAATTTAAATTTTCACTAAGCCTAAAAGTAATTAAGAAGAAGATGAGTAAAATAAAAAAAAAAGGGACAATCCAAAAATGTTGTTACAGCCGAGTGGTTTCTCCATTTCCGTACCAAATTGCTTTCACTAAATTTTCAAACCGCCGTAAAAATTTGCTTTTTTAATTAAGTAAGTATTATGTACACTTGTTTAGTATGCAAACTGTATAATATTGTTTAGTTCATTGTATTGTATTTGTTGTTTTTTGACAGTGAGACGCGAGTTTATTTACCTCCCGTCCCACCTTTTCTGAATGAGAAAGTAAAACGCATGAATGTGTAATTCAATTTTCGTACGTAAATTTGATCATTTTATGGGATTTATGAACCGAGAAAATGGGAATACGTTTTAAATAAACAATTAAAAATATAATTGGAAAAAAATGTTTTATAATTTACGGATTTAGACAGAGGTACTTGTATTTGGTAATGTAAAAATTAAAATTTATTAAGTGTGTTATATTTAAAAAAAATCGCAGAACTGATCGTCATCGTATTAAATCAAGTTATAGAATATAAAAATTTATATGGTATAGTTATAGAACAGCCTCCCGTTTTTGCGGTAGGTACGCGAGTTGAAAAACCAGTGACTGTCAAACTATTCGACAAGACAAAATATGATTTTAAATGTGTTTTAACGGTCTTTAAACAACAAACTCCTACCTGAAACCTACCTACCTAACCTACCCTAACCTACCGGATTTCTTAACATAACATAACATAAGGAACAATCACACTTCTTAACATGATATAAGTTTTAACGGACAAAATTGTCAAAATTACTAATGAAACTTTTTGAGATTCACTGGTTTTTACACATGGGGCATGCGCATTCCGATGTTCACGCATGCGCAAATTTGGCTTTTTTAAAATTTGTGAAACGGGAGGCTATTCTGAAGTCCAGCCATTTATATAATAACAACTATTGTAGTCATGATAACTAAAAATAAAACTGTTTTGACATAATATGCCATATATTTACAGAATTATGTATATATCATTAGTAAATTACCACTTTCGGTTTGTAGATCTTTATCAAAAGTTGATCAAATTGAAATATTCACCTCGGAAGCTTAAATATGAAATTTTATAATAATCCGTTCAGCCAAATTTATTCTAAACGTGTCCATGAATCAACAGTTGATTCGTGTTACTATAAGCCTAATTATACTAATATAATATATTATAATATAATTATATTAAGCCTAATTTACTTGAAAAACTTAATTTTTCAGTTCCAAGACTTTCGCCTCGTTCTACTGAAACGTTTTATTGTGATTCTTCTATAACAAATATTTCAGTAACATACCAATCTACACAATGTGCAGTAATTTGAACAATTGTTTATCTGATTATAATATTTTTCATGAAAATTTACATTCACTAATTAATAGCAAAAATAATTAAGTCAGTTATAATAATTTATATGTATATGTATTAATATTATTATATATTAACTGATTTGTCATTTTTTTAAATATATATCTTGTCCTGTAACTAGTTGTATAACTGTTGAACAATAAAATTATTATTATTATTAAATTAACGTTATTTAAGTTACTATTAGTTTACAATTTTCAATTTAATACATATTTACGTTTTTCATCAATTTTTTAAAGTTATTATTCCCAATACAGCAATAGAATAAAATCTAAAATATGATTGACGGGTATAAACAACTTAAAAAAAAAGTAATATTTCCATTTTATAACAAGCTTTCGGTAATGTACATCATCCAAATATCAAATAAATTACACTATGACTGAAAAAAACAAAACAACGTGAATGACTAATGAGTGTCTGTAGCAAACAAGATTACAGGGTAACATGTAAATCCTGAAAAAAGAGATGTATGAACAAAGTATGTGAAACATATGAATATAACAAGGTTACTCCCAATGGGAATATGTGTGTGGTTGCAATTTACCTCAGCTATTTTTCTATTTCAGTCGTGCGGAAAGAATAGATGTTTATATAACTTATAGGATTGTATTATATTATCGTATACGTATATATTGGTTAACCTGCGATTTTGTTATTTTTTATTTATTTTATTATAATACGCTATAATTTGTTGTCAAAACTTAAATCATTTAGAAATATTTAATTTACTGTCATACAAATTTTAAGAAGATATTTTTGAAATTAATATATTTGTAATTGTTTGTTTTATAGAATCGATAATGATTATTATATTGAGAAATTTGTCACATATTTAGTGTCTCACAAAGTACACAAAAAATAGTGGCAAGGAAATTTCCAATAATAATAAAAAAGCTTTAGGATTAAGTGCTGTATATATTTTATTTAAAAATCGACGTTTCAATATATTGTACGTATAATAAATGGTGATTTTTAAATAAAATATTTATGGAACTTAATTCTAAAGCTTTTTCATTTAATTATAATGAGATCTAAAAGATTTTTTACTTTGTTAATAATAATAATACTTTTATTTCAGTTACAATATTTGTACATGCAACTATAGTTTTTTTGTTATTAAATTATTACAAAATAATATGTAAAGTTAATTAAAATATTTTCAATAATTAAATTTAACAACATATATTTTATTAAAACTCATTTTAATTTTGTAGAATACAAAAAAATATAGAACATTATATTTTATTTATGATAAAACCATATACATTTATAAATATGTGTAGTAAAGATTGTAATTATTAAATACAAATGCTAAAATTATGACAAATACTAATGGCAAATGCATTTACAACGATCGGATTGTTTTTCAATAAAGTTGTAATAAAATTTTGCGCAACATTGGTTTTATAAATTAATTATAATAATTAATTTTATACAAAAAAACTATTTAGTTATTTAATTAAATTATAACGGTATTTGCGTTTAAATTAAAATAATTCCATTTATATAAATGTTAATAAAATTTGTTATTTTTATTTATTTTAATGTTTAAAATATAAGTAGTATGTTACAGTAAAATTATTTTGAAATATTATAAAATTTCGGTTTGCGATATACTCTTTTAGGTATATTGCGTGATTGTGTATGTAATACAATAAAAATTACGTAATTATATTTAAGTTTTGTTTTTATTAAAAAAATATAATTTTGATTAATACTAAATCTTAATAAAAGATACAATTCAATTCTTTTTAAATTATTTGAAAGCTGAGCTTTTATTGTATAAGTATTGCGTTTTTTAATTAAAGATACGTTTTATATTTTTTAATGACAATTACCTGTTACCATAAAAATAAATTAAAAGAATTTCGCGTGCTTTTGAAATGCGAGAACATGGTAAAGTAGGCACACAATCTTAATGAGGGTATTTTTTTTTTTTTGAAGTGTTATAATATAAAGCCATAATGAAGCGTTACACGACCAAGGTCCCGGCCAAATTGAATGAGTCTTTGAAGCGATGTAATCCTCCACTGAAATGACTTGTTCTGATAAGCTTATACCACCCATTCAAGGCAAAAGTATAAGGGTGGGTCGTGGAAAATACTTTGACGTTTCATCATGTTATTAAAAAAGAGAATTTTAAATTGTGACCTACTCGAGTTTTACTTTGATTTCCGGTTTATTTGATTAAATTAAATATGATTGAATTATAAAATATTTATTATTAGCGAATTGGCATCAAGTACTCATATCCGTCAGTCGATTTCTTGTTTGTTCCATATGCGCCATTTTTGGTCAATTTAGTTATTGCTTATTTTTGGCAATATTTATTTGTTTCCTATCTATTTTAACAGTTATAATTTTAATAGTTTCGGAAATATAAATTTTAATTGGTTCCATATTCTTACTATAAACAATTTAGTCCAGAAAATATAAACATCATTTTCTCGAAAGTAAAGTTTTGTAATATAAAACAAACAAAAAATTGACTAACGATACATAAAAACCATTAAAAAAACAAATGAACTAAAATACCTCTTTATCCCAATTCATGCTTATCTGTAAAAATTTTAATATTGCCACTATTAAAAAAGTTATTTACTTGATTGAAAATATTTTTTTTTACTCAAAACAATCCTTTTTCTCCGCGGAGTTGGTAATCTAGTTACCTAATTAGCTCAGTTAAAAACACTTTATGCAACTGGTCTTTATAGTAACTTTTCAAAATAATTTAAAAAATTATATTATTGTTTCTCTTAATATGATGATCAAACTGATATAATAAAAATCTTATAATCATATTGTGTACATATGTTTCTTGTTAATTTTAACTGTCATTATCAAAATATCTCATCAACAAAGTTTAACATTGTCAGCAATCTAGTAGGAAAAAAATCCTTAATTAGAGAAATCACCAATTGTGCCCAAATTGCGAACCATTCTATTCCCCAATAATAATTACGCACTTTAGTGGCTGAAATCACAAGCGCAGTAAAATCAAATTGAGATACCTGTCATTAGCGTCAATAGATCTCGTTTATCTGGGCGAAAGGGGGCGCCCAATTCAATGGGCCACGTATACGATATATGAGAGTGGGCCTCCCTTGCTTTCCCACCCGATTAGTGTTGGTATTCTACCCTAAATACACATCATTAGTAGAAACCGGATGAGTCCTCATATATTAATCCTCCTATGAGTAGAAAATTACAAGATATTACATCCGTTGTGCGAGTGTGTGTGCAGCCAATAGAAATTGCCGTTTGATTTAGTGCAATATGAAATTCACTTAACTGGAAATAGTACTAGTCAGGTTATGTAGTGTATTTTACGGTTTATAATGATATACATTTGTTACTAATATTAGAACTACTATTAGTTGGTACTCTCAAAACTGAGATAGATATAATATAATAACAAGAAATGGTTGTGTACTACATTAGAACGGAAAATATATAATTATGCGATATTGTGGCATATTTTTTTTATTTTACTAAAAAAAATCTATCAATTTTCAACATAAGACATGTTACATAAACTAACACTATTTTTTTAATGTAAATTTCAATATATAGTAAAAAACGGGTGGTTTCATTTGGAAAAAAAAAACACTTTTTGTCAACTTCAAGTTTACAGCAATATTCTAGGAATATTTTAAAATAGTTTTAATTTACCTTTTTAGGAAAAGGTAGTGCAAAGCTTCCTTAATAAGACCCCTCTTATAAATTGCACACATTTGATTGTATTCTTAAGATATGGACCTTGAAATATACTGCCAATTTCAAACAAAAAATTAAGAAAGTTGAAATACGTCAAAAACAAATGAACTAATGTAAAATGTTATTACTGTATAAATAAAATTTACGTGGGATATTTTGTATGTATATATGTATATATATATATATATATATATATATATAAAATATTGAATTCACAGATTATGGGATATACCGAGTATTTTAACTAATTTCCAATAAATACAGATATAGATAATTATTTTAAATATATGATAAAGATGTAAAAATATTATAAATTATAGAAATACTTCGAAAGGCATTGATATCTGAATTTTTTATGACTGAATTGAAATTTATATTCGTTACTGGAATAAATTTCCGATATGAATTAGAATTTGTAAAGTTTTCATAATTTTCTTCAGCCAATCGAAATCGGCAAAGTAATTAAATAGTTCGATATTATTGGAAACTATCTTTTCTCAAAAACTAATTATAAGTTTGAATAACTTTTCATACAAAAATTATGCTCATTGTACTTTTAAAGTTATATTAGAAATTTAGATGAAACGACCTAGATTTATATTGCCAATTATTTTTCTATTAAAAAAATTTTACTTTTATTTCCATCATAAATCAACTGTAGCTTGTCTCTATGTGTTGTTTGTTTATTAATTTCTGTCATTTGTTGACACCAAGTGCCCATATATTTCCATAAAATATAAATTTTTCTATTTCTAAATACCTACTGCCTCATATACGTAATCTATCAATGGCGCGAATCTAGCTGATTGTAATCGAGAACAGGAACCAAATAAAGAGCAAGACGAAAACCTGATAGAAGCAATAATCGAAGAACAGTTATCAATCACCCTAGACAACAACCAAACCGATGGTGGTAATGTCGATAATGTAGAGAGCGCGCGGTGTGATTAACCAACCATATCCGGTTAAAATGAACGGTTGCTTGGTGCAAACACATGATACTCTTCTCCGTATCCGGTGAAAAGAAAGGATATTCTCTCCGTTTATAAGCTTAGAGGGTATATGGTGGTGTTGGTCGGTGTGGCTTGATAAATGGTTTTTATTCAAAAAAGAACACAAGGTGACTTTTCACCTAGACTAGAATGAATTATAAGCATACATCACGAAGATATCATTATTCATGTTATTTTTGAGTAATTGCCACTTTTGTTGTAAGCGTATAGAAGGGCTTACCTCCTAAGGTATATGACTATTAATAATGGGGGTTATATATTAAACGAATTAGCAGATTAATATCGACGAGGTTAGATATTTTTAGTCACTGGTTTTATTTTTTTTTGGGTTGTTATATAAGAAATCATAATGACTGTTTTACACTGTAATACTATACAATGTAATACAAAAATTGCACAGCAATCCTGCAGCAGGCTCCTGCATAGATTAGAAGATGTTCTATTCCTGTTTTACAATGAGTAAGATGCAACATATTGCAGCAAGATTGCATGAATATAATGCAGAAATTGCACATGCAACACGTTGTAGCAATCTTGCAGCAAATTCTTACACAGATTAGAACATGTTCTATCACGTGCAAGTGTTGCAAGATCGTGTTTATTTTAGTAATATTAAGTTTCTTATAATACTGCGACTTAATGATTCATGGTTTCTGGTTAGCTTCCAAATACTAAATTTATTAAATCAAATACTTTTATTATTGTACTATTTTATTTTATAATATATAATAATAATGAATAAATAATTCAATTAAAAATTATATTAAATTTAATATATATATATATATATATATATATATATATATATATATATATAACAATATATTCTAAAAAAATTTATACACACATGTGAAGACATAGTTCGTAAAGACGGCTATAATAGTAATAATCTAAAACTTCTAAATATGTAACTGTCATAACTTTGTTTTGTATATGGCTCAGTGTAAAACAGAATTTTTTTTTTGCAAATTGCATTTGCATGTGCAATCTTGCTTAGTGTAAAACGGGTATAAATAATTTAAAAAATAAAATTTGCTTACCAAAATTGTTAAAAAAAATCAGCTTGTAGATTTCCTGGATTTCCTAAAACAAAAGAAAAGCTAAATTAGTATTTATTAACTAAATAAACATATATTAGAACCTTGATAACTTAATCAGCAGTTAATTAAACAGTTAGATTTATCCCAATTCTGTAATAAAGTTGATAAGTTTTAGTAATATTGCTAATTGTAACCAATAAAAACAAATATAACAGTTGTTATTTTTATTTTTTATTTAGTGTCTACTAATATTATTGGCTAATATTGTTAACAACGTTGCTAAAACTTAGCAACTTTATTACAGAATGAAGGTGATTGTCAACTGTTTTAAACTGTGTCATTCATTAATCAGTTAATAAATAAATAACATTGTTTGGCTAATTTGTGTTATGTAAAACTAAGCAAATTTTTTTATTTAATTATAAAAATATTTTTCATTTCCTAAAAAATTGTACACTAAAATTTATAACTAATATTAGAAGAAAAATAAATTAGTAACAAATATATTTTACATACCTACATGTAACAATAAGAATGTGGCACAAACTCTTTCTATTTAAACAGAAATTAATTTGGGCAAAATATTCTTATCCAATATTTTTAAATTAAAAAAATTGTAGCAAATTTTATGTTTAATTTATAAATAAATTACTAAAACATTCGGAATATAAAATTATCTTTAGAAATTCAAGGACAATAAGAAAATAACATTTACCTATCTTGATAAAAGTTATTGTTACTCTAACCAAAAATCAATTCGATGTTTTTGCTTCGTCGAAAGGAAGATAAAAAAAAAATGTTCCCGACAAACCGAAACAAGAAATAAAATTATCTTTATGAATGCGATTCGACGCGTCTTTTTTTCTTTCTTCCCGCCGTGCATTTAGGGAGTTTAATTTCTTCACCACGAGAGATATAACTTCCATTTCCCGTTTTTCGTTTTGGGCACTAGCGCGCCCGATCGTAGCGCAGATTCTCTTTTGATAATAAAGATTTCCTTTCTGTGCCATCCCCGGTTCATTTCGTTTTCGTACACGCGTCTTTCATCGCAGAGAACGACTCGACAAAGACGATGCCAGGGCGTCAGCGACGTGAATAAAAAGCACGTTTTTTGATCAAAGTACTATAGATACACAAATTGGATCAAATATTGTTCATTTTCTTTCGTTTTTCGACATTCGTACGTTGTTTTTGATTTTGTCTTTACCTATTTTATTCATTATGAAAGGATGTTGATACTAAAATTAAATATACCTTTTGATTTAAGCAATGTAATGTATTAATTTGAAATGAAATTAGCTGAGAAATGTTAATATTTGCAAAATGTTTCAAAAGAAGCCCGTTTAAGTATATACAATGCAGTTTTGGTGCCTACGGTGATGTATGGTAGTGAATGTTGGGTTTGGTTGCAAAAGCATAAACGGAAAATGACTGCTGTGGAAATGAGATTTTTACGTGGGGTATGTGGTGTAACTAGGAGAGATCGGGTACGAAATAGACTAGTGTATGATGAGTGTGAAATTGAAAAAAATGTTGTAGCAAAAGTTGGTGTTAGTCAGTTAAGATGGTTCGGACATGTTGAGCGAATGTCTAATGAACGTTTGGTTAAAAAGATTTATTTGAATGATTTTGATGGTTTACGTTTGCGTGGACGTCCAATGAGTAGTTGGAGTGATATGATTGAGAGTGTTTTGCGTGAGCGAAAGTTTCCAAGTAGTAGGAATAGAAGAGCATGTATGAGAGGAATTATGAATGTGGATGAAGCGAAAGTTGCTTGTTTGGATAGGAGTGTTTGGAGGCGACTGATTTCGGGATAATGAAAAGAGTTTGTGCCACACCCTTTTGGGTATATGGCGTGATTGTGTATGTATGTATGTATGTATGTATTATTCTACACAAAAAAAATTAGATAATTTTTCTAGCGTTTTAGATAATTTTTAGCCTTCTAATCATATTAGATAAAATAATCTGGATCAGATCAAGGATCTTACATTTTGATCTAGATCTGTGATTTAGATCAATTTATCTAGATCAGTCACAACTTTGTGAATTACGTGAAATATTCGTAGCTATTGAATTAATTTATGCAAAAAGCACAAAGAAAACGATTTTATTATTTTTGTTTCAAATGTATAACACTTTCACAAAACTAAAACTTTAATGTCTGAAATTTAATCCACAAACCTAGTGAAATACAGATGTTTTCCGAAACAAATAATAAACCTAACCTTAACGAATATCATAAACTTTAAACACAACTAATTTCTGAGTAAAATCTAGCAGCTTCTAACACACACACATTACAAGTTGGTTTGGAATTAATTTTATATACTTCAAAAACAGTTGTAAAATTTATTACGGTATGCAACAAATTAAAATTTATATACAATGTGAAGTTGACAACAGAAATAGACCCGGATCTCCGCAAAATTACTTTGTGTATGTGAGCATGTGATTTATCAAATTTTATTGTTGCTATAAAATTGTATAAAAGGGTGCCATCGATAAATTCATATTATTTCGCACGGGGAGAAAATTACAGCTTTCATGCTGGCGATTGTAATAATACTTACAGTTTCGAGATTATTATTTGTTTGTGGATGTAAATAAATGTTATTATTTCGGGATTATGAAATTTTAAATGTATTTGGTTATAATCCGTTTTAATGTGACATTACGAAAGTTTAAATTATTATGTTGGTTTTGTTTTGAAAATTATTCTGATTTAGATGTACAAGATGAATAATAATAATCAGTTCCCGTAATTCCTAAACGGAACATGGGGCTATATGCTCAAAAAACTTTTTTTTAAAAAAATGGTTTATTGTCGGTTTTTGCTCGTATAATGTTAGCCAAATAAAATCTAAACAGAACTTTAAACCAAATAACAAATATTTTTATTAAAGTCGACTTTAAATCGACAAAAAAGCTACGATTTTAAATTCTGCTGGCATAATTATTATAATTGTCAATAAAACGATGCTTTTTGTCGACATTTCAAACTTATAATGGCAAAAACTTAAGGGAGCGTGTGTAATGGTAGTGACCATGTAATTTCATTATTTTTTTTTCTATTATTTAATTTAATACTTAGTTATTCCAAACACAAATTATACGAATATTCAAGAAAAACATAAAAAAAAGAAACATAAATTACAAATATAAACTTTAAACTAAGTAAAAAATAAACTAAACTAATAAAATCTAAACAACGAATAAGCGAATTTAACACATTAAGCGAACCAGAGACTTTTGGCACTGTAAGCCTGAAATAAAGCATGACTTAACTAAAGCGAAAGCGAACGTAGACTGATATATACTAACTTTACTCAAAATTAAATTGTAATTTCTATCGCAGTTACAGCAAAAATTTTAAACAGTTAAAGATATTTCCAAAAATTGTGGTTATCCGCAAACCCTGATACATCTTGTTACAATATTATTATTTCCAATGTTAATCTTTGGAATGTTATACTGTATTATATTCTTCTTTAAGTTTCTAATTACTCGTAAATTTCGCATATAAAATTTATCAAGAACGGGGAAATAAATTTGTCCGGAAGCAAAACATAAATGAAAAGGGGTGTACGCGTGGCCCGTTAAAATCTCAAGTATAATAATAATAATTTTTCAAGTTAGCTATCTGGTCGCGTGTTTGTCTTGTGAAAGTCAAATAAGTGGCGGGCGTTTATTCGCTCTCATTTTGTGTATATTAATTGGAAAAGTTTAGATTGCAGTTTTAGTTTTATCTTTATTCGTAATACTTGACGTAGATCTTCAAGTAAATAAACGGGGCTCCCCCCCTCCTTGATTCAAAGTTTGTTTCGTATTTTGTTAAAAGAGGAAAAATATTGTTATTTGCAGTTTATTTTGACCAACCGTTGCCTATCTTTATTTCAAATCTATGATAATGAAGAAATATACATTTATATTTTTTCTTAATGTAACTACTTTGACCATTTTTTACAAATAATGGAGGATATTTTTTTAAACATTGTTAAATGCTTTGTAATTTAATCAAATCGTTAACTGACCAATTATTGAGGTGGTTCGAAAATAGTTGACAATCTAGTTGCCTAGTTAGCTCACTGATTAAGTTAACAATTCTTTGTGCAGTTAGATACTTAACTAACTAATGGATAAGGCGCTTCAAAGATAGTTGATAATCTTGTTGTTTAATGAACTCATTAATTAAGTTAACAGTGTTATACGTAACTGGACCTGAATGTTAATATTACAGAACTAAACAAATTTTAACTATTTACGGAAAATTCCTGACAGCAAATTTATTTAAGTTCTGAAAATTTACTAAAATAGACTTTACTAAAAAACTGTAATATCACATACGTACTTTTCCATCCCATTGGTAATATCATATTACATAATGTTTATAATTGTTTGGATATTATGTATTTTTAAACAATTATGTAAAATTACAGCAGTTGAGTAATTATACCTAGAAATACTGAGCATCATAGTGTCTCATTGTTTGTAGGTAAAATTAAATATTTTTTTAATTGAATTGTTAGTCTGATGTTTAGTTACGATTAGAATATTTTAAAAACTGTAAGATTAAAATAATAAGAATAAAATAAATGTGTTTAAATATATTCTAAATGACGCCTTCTATCACCTTATAAAAAGTTTATATTGAATTACCTAACAACCTTTATAATAAATACATATAATATTTAACAGCAAAATATATTTTTACAGTTTTAAAAATCTTATTAACGTATAAAAAGATATAATCCACGTAAGATAGTCGAATTTATATTCAATATTACTTTGTTAAATGAGAAGAAAAATTTCAAATTTCAAAATTAACTTTCAATATGATTAAATTAACGTAACATAATGTACGTAAACGTTAGGAATAAGTTTGATGAAAAGTTCTTAAACTATAAAATTTTAGTAGGTTTTTTGTAATCGGAGCGGTACATAGTCGTACATAACGATCTTCTATAACACAGTGTTATCAGTTGAAACTTTTTCCACGGTAATTGGATTACTTCAATCTCGGCTTCTTTATTTTTATTTGCCAAACGTGCAAACGTAAAAATCGCGCTATCCACTTGGGCATAAATTCGCAAGAAATTTTTAGCGATAAAATTATATTATTACTGCTTTGCTTTTTCGCTTTATATTGTCAATATGAGAACGCAAACAGTTAATTTATCTGATTTATTGAAATGATTTGTCGAATACAATTCTGACCCCATTTTATTTGCGATATGATATTGTGTGGTCATTAATAAAAAAATATTGTTTTGAATTTTTAAATTCTTGCGTAATACTGTTGTTTATGAAACATATATGTTTTCATATTTATGTTATTATCTGTTTTTGATTAACAAAAATATTCATTCCAATTCTAGTATTTTATAGGGTTGAAAACTTACGGTCGGTTTTATAATAAACATTTTAATTAAAGTCGACTTTAAACCGATAAACAAACATCAATTTCAAATTCTACTGGCATTATTATTATTATTTATTTTTTTAACTTGAATATAAGTACTAAAAATTTTTTCAGAGCGCATTATATTAAAATAAAAGAACTTTAGTGAGGATCTTTAAAGACAGTTAACAATTTAGTTACTTTGTTAACTCATTAATTAAGTTAACAATGCTTTGTGCAACTGGCCATTAGTTTATCAAGTGTCTGGTTGATTTAGTTAACAATTAAATCATATAGTTACCTATTATGTTAAAATTGATTTTTGTTGCATTTTAAATAAAAAATCAATTAATGGGTCTATTCACTTTATATCTGTGAAACTTGCAGTGTTACAGAATGTTTTGAATTTTTCTAATAATTGGATTTTCATTTACAAAATATTCTGTAACGTTACAGATTTTACAGATGTGAAACAAATAAACATGCGTATTTAGGAAAGTAATAATAATAAAGATGTATACACAATCATGCCATATACATAAAAGAGTGTGATACAAACTCTTTTTACTATCCTGAAATTAGATTTCTCTATATATTTCTATCCAGACAAGCAACTCTAGCTTCGTCTACATTCATGATACCTAGAAATACATGTTCTTCAATTCGTACTATGTACTTGGAAACTTTCGCTCAAGCAAGCCACTTTTTCAATCATACAACTTCAACTACTCATCGGACGTCCACGCAAACGTATATCTTCAATATCATTCACCGAATCAGTGAGTGAATACCAACTTTTGAATTTTTCATTTTTACACTCATCATACACTTATAAACGTTTAAAAATATATAGATAGATGTTAATGAAGTAACTAGTTTGCAAAATATTAAACTACTTAGTTCCAGATATTTCTCTAACTCTGCATTTTCACCTTTTATGAAATATTCTATAGTAATAAAACTTACAAAATAACTAGTTCAAGTACAGCTACATAAATAATCCACACATGTATTTTTGCATTTCGTTTATAGAATATTTAAAAAAGACTGCAAAAAGCATGCAAACCAGCAAATTCAGAAAATAAAACAAAAAATTCCGTTGCAATATTCAGGTAAACAAAAAACAAAAACAAATAAGCATTTCATTTCTTTGCACCAAACATTGCGCTGCTCTGCTCAACACTCGCTCATTACCCGTAAAATTTTGTTGGACTTCTTCATTTGGTTGGCAGCCGAAACAAAAAAAAAAAGGTCAAAACAAAACAGCATCAGTAGTAGGAGAACAAACGACGAACAAAACATCAAATAATCCCGGCTGGTATTCCGCGGAAAAAAACAGAGCAAAAATGAAAAGAAACTCGAGAGAACGGAGAATGTCTGTCGTGTGTTTATTTGTCGCACTCGGTGACCTACAGCCCAGCTTGACATTGGCTTGCCTCTGAGGCTTGACTCTGAGTCTTGACTTGTGTCTATTTCGCGAAGTGAACTCTGCTGAAGGAGGGATGAGGTAGGCGGCAAGTTAAGGATGTGTTTCTCTGTATCTTTCGTTTCCTGGGCGCGTTGCTTTTACGCGTCCGCGAATATAATAGGGGTTTTCCTTTATGTTGTGCTGTTCTACGGAAATTCTACGCCCGGATATGTTGAGATCCTTCGCGCAACGACCGAATGTTTCAATTTAAATTGAAATTGAAAATCATGGACGTAATGCCTTTTCTGTGACAAGCTGGGCGCGAGCGTATTTTGGATTTATTTTTGGAAGTGTCTATAAATAGATGGAAATATTTTCTAATTAAGTTTGAGAATAAATACATTACATTAGCATTTAGAGAATTTATTGTTAAAGGCTTATTCAGATTATCCTACTTAGCATTCGTTTTTGAACTGTACTAACTACTAACTTGTAAAAACATAATAAAAATTTATTAAAATACATTAATAATCTCAATTTTTTGATAAGTTAATAAGTAGTTTAGTTCAGAACATAACACAAACTTTGTTACAATAATAGTAATTTATTTAGAAAAAAAACTAATTAGTACAAAAAATTTACAATATATAAAAATTTGTATTTATAGGTATTTAAGAACAATATACAAAAAATATTCTTTAATTTTGTTCTTAAAACTAATTACGAAGTTTACATTTTTAAGTAAACTAGTTTGACTGAGGATTAAATGTACTACAATTCCTTGTTTGAAATTAATAATTATATTTTTATTTCCATATAAATCGGTACGTGGTATGGAAAAAAATTAATTAAAGAAAGAACAAAATACACATAAATTGTAGTACAACACAGAATTTATATTACAATTGAAAATTAAAACTTATCACCAAGGATCATCAAACTTATAATAATGTAAATAACTATAATTGCATAAATTAAATATGAACAAATATAAAATATTAAAAAATCAATCTTTGTATATGAATTCTAACCGTAAAATAATATTTCAAATAGAATTAGGTCAACGTATGAAATTGGTTTAATATTTAAACAAAATTTTATTTGAAAAACAAAACTTTTGATATTGTTTGCGATTTTAGATTTCATTATTTAGCTATAATTAATAAATGAAAATTTGGCTAAGAAAATTTTAAATATTTTTGTTTGTTTGTTTTTCATACATATACATGAACTGAACTGTGTTGACCACAGCAGATTTTATTAAAATAAAGAGCTGAAGAAATCTATTTAAAATAAAGCAATATTTTTTATTAATATGAAAGAAACGTGTCTCTCCGTGTGTTATTATAAAGTCTCTTCATTAATCAGAAGACGAATAGTTAATTTAAAAAGTATTTAACAATGTTTTAAGCAACCAGCCCTAAATTTTAAACCAATAAAACTAATTTTTCAACCCGGTTCTGTAGCCAATTTTCTCTACACTATTATCATCACCAGCCACAGTCGGCGTGTGCTGGTACAATTTTGTCCCGCAGAGAGCTGATTCAACGCACTTGCGTCACTTCTCGAACACTTTCGGTGGCAGCAACGGGCGCTTACTAAAAGCAGGCGTTGCTCGGCGTCGTGTTGGCGAATTGCTTTGATAAGCACGATTGTTCGACGTCGCCTTAGAATGTGCGAATATTACATCAAAGACGGGCACACGGCATAAAGTTCTATACGAACTTTCAGAATGTTTGTGTTATTTTGGATACTTTGAAAGTTAGATATCGTAGTTATAGGGCCTGTTTATTTTTGGTGTGTAGTTATAATTGTAACATTTAACGTACGTTTTCACAGGAAAATAAAAGGTAAACTAGAAGAAGATATTTGAGATATAAATTTAATTTAACGTATTTCAAGTTATGTTGTTCCATAATTTTTATCATAATAATGAAAACAAAGCTGTTGGAAAACTGGAAGATTTTCCAGTATTCTAGTGGTTATAATATCAGTCAGTAATAAGAATAATAATGAGACAATATGTACATATATAAAAACTAACGTCTTCTTTTATTATTATTCATTTGTTTTGAAGTAATGTTTTCTACGATGACACTAAAAGTTTTGCAAGTATTTCAATATATTCTTAATTGCAGTGAACTAATACATAATTAGAAATACAGAAAAATACATCACATTAGATAAGCTAAGAAGTACGAAAACATGTAACTGAATACAAAAAATATTAAGGGGTCGAGATTTCGGTTGTATCAGGCATGTATTACATGAAAATTGACTTGTCTTAGTAATTTTGGTATAATATTTTTAGCTATTATATTCTGAACATGCATGTCATTTAAATTTAAAGAAATTTAAGCTAAAGATTTCACACTTATAAGGTAGTAATCAGAATTAAAATTAACTTCTTTTTCAAATTTAAAGATTTAAGCTAAATTTAATGACCAGAATAGCGCCATTAAATAGGAAAAACAAAATTTTAATACTAATAAAAATTCAAAAGAATATAAGAATGTCAGTGTTTCTAATAAATATAAAATTGTGTAAAAATATATCTCAGTAAATTAGCATAAATTGATAGCAAATAAAAATCCTCCTTATACAATATTTTACATAAAATATATAAAAACGTAAATATAGAAAAACATAAAAACATTTTTCTCTAGAAAAAAAAAATAAATTTTACTACATATAAAAATTCTTTTATTTCTTACAAAAATATTCAAAAAAAATATAACTATAAAAATTTTAAATCCAAAAATTTAGTACACATCTAATATATTTGGCGAACTATTTTCATATTTACAACTATATTTTGGAACAACTTAGCATCTTCATTTCTGTTTTCAGAAAATAAACTTTAACTGCTTGGAAAGACATATAAAAATTTCGTCTGCTATTTTTGATTGCCCGACGATAGTGTTAAATTATGTAGCTATTATTCTTTTTTATTTGCTCCTAATTCGTTCTTGTTTTTTTCTTCTGCTTTCTTCCATTTCCATGGCCAACTAGAGGCTGTTTCGTTTTTACTAGGGTACCTATATAATATAAGGGTATGGCCATGTAGTGGTCAAATCAATAAGGTTCATTTTCGCTTGTGTCCGCCATTAGTCCGCCAAATTTTTGTTGTGATATATGTGCTGATCCTTGTTATTTGAAGTTATTTTAAGGTTTTTTAATATTATAAACAGTTTTGTTATATTAAGATTTTATATTAACATAATTAATAGTGTATAGACCGGAATTAAATATTTAAAATATCGACAAAGACTTATTTTTTGTTAATTAGTGTAGTGATAAGTGACATATACACCTTAGAAATAATTTTTTTATATTGAAGTTAAGTGTAAAAAAGTTTAATTTAATTTTATATATAAGTAATCATTTACAACAACAAAATAAGATTAGGTAATTGGAAAAATTTAAATTATATAAATTTTGATATCTTAACCTCTCTTAACTTACAATAACGATTTTATCATCATATTATGTATTTGGTATAAATTGTATTACCTATTATAATTATTGTAAAAAAAATTTATTATTAAAAATTTAAAATATTTATTTTTTATTTTTATAGGGAATGCCCGGTTGTTCAGCAGTGGGTTACAGCAATAGAGCAAATCTATGGCTATTTAGATATTTTTATTTATGTAGAAATAAATATTTTTTTAAAATTTATTTTCTTTGTTTATATATTATACCCATTGTTATTATTTAATTAACAGCGTTGATCGAGCGTTTGTGTTTGTTGTGATATTTTATATTTTTAAAAATAGAATAAATATTTTTAGAAATTATTATAATAAACTTTATATTATAATCTAAATACAAATTAAAAGATAATAATGTTAGTTAAAAAATTGAAATCGTTATACGATTAAAAATTCCTGGAAATGAAAAATTTTAAAATAAATCAAAATTATCTAGTATTATTAATTATAAAATTGGTATTTTTGTATTTGCAAATATTTACATTGAAGAATATATTTACATTTATTTGTTCTGTGTATTACTTAAATACTTTTTTATTGTATAAATATGAAAAATAATTAATTAAAGTATATTTATGTATCTATTAAAATATAATAAACCACTTTATTTGCGATAATAATGAAAATTTCATGTTTTTCCTGTATATCTTCTATACATATTTGGCGGACTAATGGCGGCGACCTTGACCATGTCCATACCCTTATATTATATAGGTACCCTAGTTTTTACTACTTTGACTGCAAGGAAAAAGTAGTATAGCGTTTGGTACGGTGTCTGTAACATTTTCAAAAAAAAAAAAAAATTGTATAGAAATCCTTTATATAGCCTGTAGATGACGAATCTGAACTTAGTTTATGTGGGTGTATGGATGTGCGTCGTCAGCTCGCTCGCTCGCTCGGTCGTAAGTCAAAATTTTGTGGCCGCAACTCCTCCTAGACGGTTCAACCGATTTTAATGAAATTTTCAGGATAAATTTGTCTAGTGCCCAGGATGGTCATGTGGTTTTGATTTTTTCCAGTGATGCCAACTTTCCGAGAAAAAAATTACTAAAGTTTTTAAAAATTCATTGTGGCTATATTATTTATCCGATTTTGATCAAATTTTCAGGAAAGATTTCCCTAATGCTCCCATTAATTACATAATTTTATTAATATTCCATGTTGCCAACTTTCCGAGAAAAAAATTACTAAAGTTTTAAAATTTTTATTATGGCCATGTTATTCAACCGATTTTACTCAAATTTTCACAAAAGATTCTCCTAGTATCCATATAATTTATGTAATTTTAACAAAATACAGTGTTGCCAACTTTCCAAGAAAAAAATTAGTAAAATTTTTAAAAATTTATTATGACCATTTTATTTAACCGATTTTAATCAAATTTTCATAAAAGTTTTTCCTAGTGCCTAAATAAATTATGCAATTTTAACAAAATACATTGTTGCCAACTTATCAAGAAAAAATAACAAAATTTTTTAAAAATTTATTGTGGCTACATTATTTATTCGATTTTGATCAAATTTTCAGAAAAGTATCTCCTAGTGCCCACATAAATTATAATATTATTAAAATACAGTGTTGCCAACTTTCCGAGAAATGTCAAAGTAGTCTATATATGGGTTTACCCATATACTTCTAATCTTGTTATTATTTATACCTGATCATAAAAAAAAAAAACAAACAACGACACAGTGATGAGTCTGCGGAATTAGATCGATAGATATTTTTCTCCGAAGACCTATTATAAATAATGTTTCTAATTTATTAGAATTACCGTCCAAGGATAGATTAATAAAATGAACTGCCTAAAATGGTCTAATAAAATAAGCAAAACAACAATATCTATATCGCTGGAACATCAATTTTATTGTCTCTTATCTATTCTTTGTTGACTGGCTTTTTTTTTGGATGCGTAAAATAACTGTTTATGATGATAGTAAAAAAAAGTTAAAAACGTAAAAAAAGTAGCCACTGTATTTTATTATTTCACTGTGGCCTTAACAAATATATGTGGCTACCAAAAGAGCTGAATTATAAAAGTGTATTGAAAAATTATTTGGCGATCTTAGCGTTAGAATAAATTGCCAATAGCTCATGCAAATTTTATGAACTTGTTAAATAAGTTAGATACACTGTCAAAAGTTTATGCAATTTTACATGTGCTATGAATGAATTTTTTTATAAAAATATAATGTTATGTAAATAATTATAGTAAAATTACAAAATATTTTTATTTTACTATTAAAAATTATGTAAAAAAATTACATTATTAATAGAAAAATTATAAACAAATACATTATTATGATTTTTTTGTATAATGACTTATTCTTGTCATTCAGTTGACATTTCGGAAATAAAAATATATTATTATTATTACTATTATTAATTTTTTTGTTAATTATCTATGTAAGTAAGGAATAAATTCTTTTCATTTGTGAAGAAATGAATTTATGGCAAACATTTTTATACAGATATGCAACTTTTGCTTTATTCACATTTATTAATACCGTTTCAAACATACTTTTTTTCTTATAACTTGGTTAGAAAAATATATGAGAAACTTAGACAAAAATTAGAAGAAGTAAAATTTTCTAAGTTTTGAGATAACAAGATACGAACTTTAAAAACTCAATGTAAACTATATGAAAACATAAGCCAAAATTTCAGTTTCTTGTTAGAATTACTAAAGCTATCATATAGCTGCTTTTTTTCTTTAATAATGATACATATTATTAACTTCTAGTTTCTAATATCCAAATTTGTCATTTGGCCTAGTTTTCCTCTGAACTCCACACATGTGAGTAAATATGATTAAAAATATTTTGTCATTTAAAAACATTTACTCCCATAAAACATTTTCAATCATGCCAATCCTTCTACTCCTAGAAGGTCCAAATGATTTCAGATTTCATTAAATATTTTTTATTTTCAAAATATTGCATAAAAATTGAAAGTAATTATCAATTTTCATACAATTGTTTACCTATAAAAATAATAACAAATATTCATAAATATTACCTTTGTATTTTGCAAACCATGCATAACAATTTTAGTGTAAATTTTTAATTAATATTTTGTTTGACAATATTTTCTTTTATTAGATACAAAAATTTAAAAAAAATGATATTTTTTATGTAAAATAAATTGTCATATTTGTGAAACAAATACTCGTAGCAGAATTTAAAATTAATTACAATTTTTAATTAGCAAATGATAAATAAACACATATTATATTACTGTAACTTTTTTGGCATGTCAAAGCGATGTACAAAAGTAGCAAAAACATGAAAAAAGTATAAAAACAATAACAAATACAAAAGCTATTCACAAAAAATGTGCAAAAACTTAACTAAAATTTTCATTAAAATAATAGCTTTTATGGTGTACATATTTATTTACATTGTAATGTAGAAACAAAGAATTATATTTCATTAAAAAAATTAATTAATCTACAGATAGCTACAGTAATTTAAACTAGCAAAGTCAATAGTTACATTGTTTGTATTAAATTATCTTGAAGAATAAAGAAAAAATAATATTAGCAATGCTAAAGCTTTTAATTTTCTTTTACAACACGATTTATTTCAATCTAATACAAGTTGTGTTTATTTAAAAATATGACACGATTTAGACCTCTATGAAATATATACAATAAACAATATGTTCCTAAATTCTTCATTATGCAGGTTTCACAAAACTAAACTAAAATATAATTTAGTCTAAAAAACCAAAACAAAAGTTTAAGATTGTGTTACTGAAGTTATTTTTAATCAAAAAATGTTTATTAAACATATATCCGCAGTTGGTGTAAAAACGAAAAATATATCAAATGTTTGTATTGGTCAAATTTTTTGTACTTGTGCATAAAACTAATACTAGAATGGCAATCCGAGTAAAATTTAACTGAACCAAAGATAAACTCCTGAAACGTAATAGAAAATTAGTAATAACCTTTTGTCTCGAAGAGTTGGCAACACTGTGTAACAATAAAATTATAGTAAATATTAAAGAAAACAAATGCTGAAAAATTCATTTTTAATAGCTATATACTGTAAAAAATTGATGTAATATTACGTCAATTATAATCGTAAAAAATACAAAATGTTGCTATTTTGCTAATATAACATAAATTTATATTAAATTTTTTGCGAAAATTAAAGTTATTAAATATTTTCGACTCGTGACTTCAATAACACGTCCTTAAGCTATAGATATCAAATTATAGAACACCTGTAAATATTAATTCATATTTATCACATCTATTTAAAGAGATAAAAAAGTTATTCTACTTACACCTTAGCAGTTGACTGTTTGTATAGCAAATAAACAAATTTTTCCAGATTGTTAAATATAATCTTAGACTGGAAGCTAAGAAACTAATATAATAAATTTAATTTAATCAGCCTTTATTTAGTGATACATATTGAGTAATAAGATAAAATAATGAAACACAATTACATTGTAAAATATCACAATATTTATTAAAATTTAGTTAATGCAGTTTTAACCGTTAGGTCATCTTTTGAGTTAAGTGAGTGAGTAACTAATTTTTAATAAATATTGTGATATTTTACGAAGTAATTGTGTCTCATTATTTTATATTATTAAACGTAAAATAATATCTACCGAAAAAAATTAAATAAACTTTTTTTTTAAATTATGGAGTTTTATAAATAGTAACACAAAAAAACCGTATATTTAGAAATAAATTATTTTATTGTTTTTTTATAAATATTAAAGTTAGATTAAACTAGTGGAAAAAATCACCAATATCCCAGTGTTAAATTACTGATAAATGTTTAGTAATCTTTTTTAATTATAAAGTTTTATAAATAGTAATATAAAAAAACTGTATATTTAGAAACAAATTATTTTATCGTATTGATAAAAAATATTGAGGTTAGGTTAAACTAGTGGAAAAAAATTCATCAATATATATCCGAGTGTTAAATTACTGATAAATGTTTAGTAACTTCCAAATAAATTACGTGTCAAATAAAACAAATAACATTTGGGGGCGGGATATTAAATTTGAGTGATTCAGAAAATAAAAGAGAAAAATAAAATTTCGCAAAAAAAAAAAACAAATGCGATCAATTAAAACGATAAAAAGTGTATGTCAATTTTTCGTTGAAATTTTTAACACGTTAAATTTCTCGTCATTTATCACTTTTTTACATAACGATAGTGTGAGGTGCCCGTATATAGCTTGAAACACAAAACAACAGAAAAACATATCGAAAATCATGATTTCAAAAGTTTTTAAAATGTGTTGGGATGCGGTAATTTTTTTTTATAGACTAACATAAACTTGATGGTAAAAATTGACAGTATCATTTATGCATATACACGTTTTTATGATTAATAAAAACGGCTTTAATCTATTTTCATTTTGATCTTTAATCTCAAAATTATAAATATTTAAATTGTTGCAGATATCCACTGTAAATTGATGAATATTGTAATAAAAAAGTATTCAATAAAATTGAATAAATTTTGAAATTGAATAATCAAATATCGAGACCAAATTTTGCTCGTACAAAAAAGTCTGTACCCTTAAATAGTAAACAAGTATTCATTTTATTAAAATAAAATTAAACACTTGATTACATTCCATAATAAAGAAGAAAAATCATTTATTGACATATTTCCTTTAGTTCTTATTATTTTTGTTATATTTTCATATCGTTGCTGTAAAAATAAAAGTCACTAATAGTATATTCCAAATTTTGTAATTTAATTTTTTTTGTTTAATTTTTAATTAAAATTCGACAGAACTAAAAACCTAAGCTTTTTATTTTAGGAAATACATTTTTTTTAAACTTTGGTTTAGAAAATACTTTGTACTTTGTAAATTATTAATTTTTCTTTATATTCTTAATTATACATACATACATACATACATACAAAATCACGCCATGTACCCAAAAGGGTGTCGCACAAACTCTTTTTATCATTCCGAAATCAGTCGCCTCAAAACATTCCTATCCAAACAAGCAACTTTCGCTTTATCCACATTTATTCCTCTCATACATGCTCTTTTATTCCTACTACTTGGAAACTTTCGCTCACGCAAAACACTCTCAATCATACTAGGTTATAGTATTTTAAATACTATAACATAATATAATACGCCATGTATAATTAAGAATATAATGTGTACTAACATTGCTGGATTTATAGACACATCATGTGATGTACTTGATTGGAATAAATTCATGAGTTTATCATGACCAGTCAAAATATAGAAAAATGTTGTGATCTTGTGGAGCAGTTGGTCTACTGCGAAAGCAGAAGGTTTCAGGTTCAAACCCCGGCAAGGTCATGTTCATTTAAAAATTAACTAATGATTTACTTAATTCAGCGAAATAAATTAATAGCGATTTAAGCAAAATCAAAATATTATACTTATTTGTTTTTTCAACAAATACTTGTAAGTGAACATTCCCTTTGTCGTTTTTGCGCTCATATTACGTCTCAAACAACAACTTACACTCATGGGATAAAGTATTCGTTTCCGTTCGTTTCCTCCCTAGATACATAAATAACAATTTTTACTGCATGAAAACATTAAAACAGTTTGTTCTTCATGATTATCGATTCATAAATAATCCAACAAGTTTCCTATTGAACTTTGAACGTTTCTAAATTAAAACATTTCCCCCCAGAGAACGAATAAAATTACAAAATTATACAAAGAATCACCAAAAAGAAAAGACTGAAAAACTACTAGACATTTTAAGAAAAATATCGAGAGACATTGAATGTATTTAAAAGCATCAACGAAGAATTTCAAACAAAAAGAGTTTCTCAGCAGTTCGGAAATAGCCGGGAATTCTTTTCCAATTTTTCGTTCTCGCTGCAGTATATAAATTCGAAGTTAATCGCGACCCCGAGAGAGACGCCACTACCAGTTACCACAAACGTTTTTGTGTCTTGTTCAGTGTGGTTTGCGAGAAGAGGGGGGGTGGGGGAGGGGGGCTCCTTCAGCTCATTACAAAATCTAAAGTTGAAATCTTCCGCTTGACGAACGATTCACGAAATGAAACGTTTGTTTGCTATCGATTACGTTGGCTTGCTTCGCTCGTTCTTGAAGTAGATGGCTAGTTGGATTTTGTGCGGTTTACTGTTTCCGGGGATAATCATATACAGATGGGGTTAAAGCTGGCTGAAAGATTTTAGCCCGTATTCTTATCTCACATTTTTATTAATAAAAAATGCTCTTATCATATATTCAAAAATAACTATTTTAATTTTTGATATTTTTTTATACACTAATATCTGTTATTATAAAATGTAAATGAACTATTTTAAATAGCTTACACTAAATTTTAACTAAAGTCGAAAAAGAGTCGATTTTAAATTTTATTAGTATAATTAATACGTATTGCTATCGAAAAAACGATGCTTTTTGTCGATTTTTGAAATTTCTAATAATAAAATTATTTGTTTTTGACAATAAAACAATGCCTTTTGTCGGCTTAAAATCGACTTTACTTAAAGAATTCATTATTAAACTAGTCATTAGTAAGTAATTTAAAAAACGAATAGTCAAAATTACAAATGAGGTGGGAATATGAATCTTTGTTTTTGTAAGATTTAATTTTGTACATTTTTTAGTTGTTTGTATAGAAAATGTTGAAGAGACAAATCATCTAAAATTTAGTTTTCTCATGTTGTTTAAATAAACAAATTGCTTTATTAGCAATAACAATTGGATTTCAATTACTTTATATTCAGATGAAATAATTAAGATTATTGGAAATATTATCTAATTAAACAGACAAATTATCTAAAATTTAGTTATCTAATTCAAATTATATGAAATAACAAAAAATATAGAAGTCAAGAAACCAAAATTATAATTCATAATTTTACTGTCTCTAAATGTCTAATATTCAACTATTTTTATTAATCTAATATTCAACATTATATTTTATCTTTCGTATTTTTTATTGAACTTGATAATGACTTTGAAACAAATCAATAATTTTTCTTCATTAAACACACTTAGTAATTTAAAAATTAATACGAAATATAAAATATTTATACTTGAATAATAAAAAAAAATGTGTAATAAATGAAAGAATAATATCAATATCATTATTATACATTAAAACTTTTTTCGATTTGTTGTAAGTAAATAATATACATCACGCGATTTACAAATTATACTATTTCTCTCTGTATCGTATTCTTTTTTTTATATACATATACTAATATTTTTATGTTCTTTTCTCAATAAATACACCTGTTTCATAAATATTTAATTTATAAAATTTAAAAATTTATTTCTTCGGACTAATGTTATTTCTGACATTGCTGGACAAAATATTTCATGATAATTGCTTGTAATTACTCTCAGTTTCATATTAAATTATTTATTTATAAATATTAAATCAATTATTAATAATTATTATTAATGTCATAGTAGATAGAATTAATATTATAATTTGTTTTCCATTACTGGCTTTAGAATGTACTATTATTTACCTTATTCTTAATCTAAGAAATTATTTTCCTTTATCTAGATTAATAATAAATTGATATTTGTCAATTTTTGGCAGCTGAACAATTTGAGAAAAATGGTCAAAGCTTCGATTTCCAGCTGGAAATGGTTTTCAAAATTCAAAAAAAAGCACATATTTTTTTCTAAACTAGACTTTTATTAACTGAATAAACTGATTTCTGAAAAATAACCGTATAAGTATATTTTTCCATTAGTTTTCACTGAACAATTTTCACAAATGTAAATATTGTTGTTTCTAAAAAAATTACAGTTAAAAAAATACCTGTTTCAGTTTTTCTTGTTTATGCAAGCTGCCAAAATACATAACAATTTAATATCCGTGTTTATTGGAACAATGAAAACCATGGCCAAACCGAAGTATTGATTTTGAGTTAAATTAATATACATTGTAACAGTTTAGCAAGAGTTTTTTTTTATCCCGAAGCTATAACGACAGATCTTTGTAATCCAACTGAGTGAGTAAATCTTTTTCATTTGACAAAGCTTACATTTACCCAAAATCCCCAGTATTGGCTTTTGCTACTATCGGACAAATGTAAAAATGTTGCTTCCAATTCGAAATTTAAAAATAAACAGATTCACAAAAACTGAATATAATTTCAGTTTATATCAAATATACAATAATATTTGTTATTTTTCAAATTATAATGTAATAAAAATATTAAAAATAATTTAAAAATTAGTTTCATTAAAAATATAAAAACTGAATATACTTGTATGTGGTGTATAGAATTTCAGTTAAATAACAAAAATATAAATTTATCAAATATTAATATAGTAAAAAATATGATTTGAAAATAAATATAAATAATGAATACGATTTGTAATATTTACAGTATACTTATTTTGAAGCAAATTAATTTTATTTGAAATTTGTAATAAAATAAAATTTTGTTCTTCCATTTTTCGGTCACACGAAAACATTTTATAGAAAATACAAAGAAAGGCATTTGAGAGGTTAGATCGTCTTGTTGTATGAAACGTTAAATAGTAAAAATAATCATTCAATGATGTTACGTGATACAAAGCGTCATCAATTATTCTTGGAATAAATATGCCTGCACAGTCCAGCTATTATATAATAAAAAAGATAAATAATATAATATTATAATAATAATAATACCTAATAATAATAATATAATAAAAGAGATGAAATATAAATTTGTTATTCATGATTAACTTCATTGAATGACTATTTTTACTATAGCTAAATTCACGTAAGAAAAAGATTTTAATTAAAATGTTTACATTACATATAGACTGCGTACTGATATTTAATAGTGCCGTCTTACCGCATGAACGTTATGTTATGTTATGTATATGTCAAGTGACTTGCTATTAATAAAAATATATTTGATATTTAAATTAATTATATGTGATATAAAGTCATTTCTCTAATTGGTTATCGTAAGGGCTCCAGCACATAGGTTTGCCCAGTGACCCATAATGCAAAAATTGTTTTATCTCAATAAATATATAATTTTAGAACATAATATTTCAAGTATATCATTATTTTAATAAATTGAAATAAATAAATTTAAAATTGTGAACTTATGGACATTTTCTCTTGCGAGATATTAGTTTTAGAATCATTTGCTCGCAAGCAACATTCTCGAGTATATGTTCATGTTTATTTACACAGTTATATACATATTATATATATATATATATATATATATATATATATATATATATATATATGAAATTAAACTAATTATACTAACAAGCCGAAACCTAATCAAAATCTCGAATTTCTAGAACGCAAATCCCCCGTAGATAGTAACGATCTATATTTGCAAAGTGTCAAACGAGGTCTTAATACACTAATCAGTGTACTCTCCGCCCAATGCCAACAAAACACTTTGTACCCATCCAAGTGGTAATTATGTTTACAAAGCGTAACGCACACAGCAACTCCCCAAACTCCCACCCCCTCCCCGCATTCTCCTAGCAATATCCAGAACATATCCTTAAGCGTTGCTCAAGCCCGAGCAATATCGACAGACAAACACCAAACCTTGGAAATAGGATTTAACTAGATGCAATGGCACGAACCAGCACCTTCGTTAACCGCAATCTTCCCAGGGAAAGATTCGGAAGAGAAAGATTTGGGATGAGTAGGTCTTGTAATGGGCCATTGAACGAGAGAGCCATAGGTAGCAATTTATCGCTCGCTCTCTGTCTCTCTCTCCTCTACCTACTTAATTTCACGCATAAAAAGTTTCGAAAACATTAGAACGCCGTTTGGTTTCGAGTATGTCGTGTTTGCAATATCTTGGGGGCAAAATCGGTCGTCCTACGGTTCAAAGTTGGCTGTGGCGGTTGTCTTTTTTCTGAAAGCCTACTCGCCGTGTTTCCATTTGATGGAGCTTTGATTTTTAAAGCAGAAAAACGATGAACACTACCCTTAAGGTGACTTTTAAGTATTATAAAGTTTGGATATACACCGAGAGAAAAATAATGAGAAGTTGATGTTTTATTAGAAGTATGATAATAAAAAATATTTTTGATGTCATGAAAGTTACGATAATTTAACGTACCAGGCCCTTCTTTTGATGATGAAAAAAAAAACAGGCTCATTGATGATGTTTTAAATTTAAAAAATATATAAATACAAAAATTTCAAATTGAGATAATATTTGTTTCTGTTTAAAAATTATATGAGAATATTAATATTGTATTAATAATATATTATATTAGGTAATCTAAAATATTGTATAAGTACAGATAAACATTTATAGTATTTTTAAGTGTTCACATGTTTTATTTTCTTTTGTTTTCTAACATTTGATTAAACAAATTATAATAATTCAAACAATAAATTTCTTTCAAAATAAAAAAGCTTCATTTTAAAGTTCTGTTAATTTTATATTGAAATTCGACGTTTTGATATACTAAACGAATATCATTGTAAGAAAAAAATAAAGACAAATGACATAAACAAACAAAAACATAGATTTATACATAAAAATCATAGTTGGTTTTCATAACTTTTTTTAAAAAATAATATATTTTTGTAATTTATTTTAAGTACAATAATTAATTTTATATATTATACATATTTTTTATGTAAATTATATGTATTTTATATTTATATAATGTAAAAAATTTCTGTGACGTCTGTAAATTTACATATTAAACTGTTGTAAATCAGTTGCCTCGCAAGTTTTTATGTAAAATTACCGATTTTTTTACAGTGTAGATAAATTCTTTACAAAAATCTTAATTTATACGTTTTATAACAACTTTCATTAATCTTATTGTGCTATAGTTTATTGCATTCCTTCATTTTACTTTTCTCTAATGTAGTATATCACCTTTTATGGTTCTTTTTTTTTTTCTCAATTTTCCCTAAACACCCCCAAACCAACTCAAGCCAAGGAAACGTGCAAACATCGCCACAAAACATATTCGCCTCGACGACACTTCAATCAAGGGTATATAGTTCGATCTAAACCATCGATGTTTTCGTGACCAATCTCGCTGGCAATCTTAGCATTTCGCTTTTCTTTCCGAACGAACCTAACGTTAAAGCAAGGTAACTTGAATCTAAATGGCCGTGTTTTCGTGTCGTAACAGTTATTCGGATTGTATGTGTATTTCTTTTTTTTGCGAGCGCGTGCGTAATTTCTCTTTTAAGCAGATGTGAAATCGCTTAGGTGCTGCACGAATATGTGGTTTGAATGTATAATTTTTGTTTGGTTAAGGTCCAGTATTTCGAATCTTATTTATACTTAACCCTTCGTACCCACACTGGGGTGTGACATACCCCAACAAAAATGTTTTCTACTGTTTCTTTTTTATCTTTCGACAAAAATGTATGGCACAAAGGTGTAAATTAAGTTAATAGTCCTTACTACTTACAGCCGTTTTTTCGAGCTCAGTGCATACATGGTACCCAACTTACGAGCCTGACAAAATACACTGGGGTATATTACACCCCAGTGTGTGCTTTGCGTTGTATATTTTATTCTAGTGTTTTTTTCTGACAATTATTTTTTACACAGGTTAGTTGTATTAATATGTATTACTAAATTTTAAAATTCTAATTTTACTTATTATAGTTATTTGCGCGCACAGTTAACAGACTCATTGTATTTCCAAAATATTTTGTACAGATAAAGAATAAAGTATTAAATTTTACTATAATATAATTTGCAGGAACAAGTAATTATAAGATATTTATTATCATGTTTGTGCATACAGCAGACCAAAGACAGAACGACCAAAAATGTGTGTAAAATTTGCCATTTGTCTATGTGTGACGAACACAGAGCAATGATTTGTACCGATTGCGCTGACAAAAAATTCAATAAGTTTCGTTGTTTGGCTAACGTCACTAAATGTTCATATTAATAAAAATTTTATATAATTAGAATTTACAATTATTTTTTATATTATTGTACCCATTAGTTTGGTTTTATGTTTGTTTTTAATTGCTATTACATGTAATACTTTGAGAACCTGTTTTTATTTGTTTTGTTTTAAGATGATATAAATAAAACCTTTTGAACATCATGTATATTTATTTATTTTATTAAATATAAATTACACTTGTTAAAAACAAGTCTACTGAATAAAAACATATGGTTATTCTGAAATTTTATCTAATTTTTAATATCGTGTGGCCTGATACTTGTGTGGGGTGTAGTACACCCCTGTGTGTGTTGCGAGTAACAAAAATATAAGTGTGGGTACGAAGGGTTAAGATAAGTAAAAAATGATTATATGTATCTTCAGAATAAATAAAAACAAAAAATTATTTGTGATTGGCTACATACGTATCTACAGAATAAATGAAAACATTTTATTGGTTAATTTTAATATTATTCCAAGGATAATTTTATCTCAAGACTTAAAAATACTGGACCTTAGAGTTGCAGTGCAGGAAAATGGTTTCAAATTTTATTATGGTTATGAATGGTTTAGGATTGGTAGATGGTTTAAGTTGGGGGCTTAATTTATTGCAATTTATTCTTAATTTATAGAATACACTAACAGAATATTTATTCTTGGAAAATATTATAAAAATAATTATTAAATTTTTTTATTTAACTATTGACTGACTTTATAAAATTATAATTTTTGTGATTTATGGTGAAATTCTAAACAATTCTGGTGGTAGTAATCTTCGCACTTTCACGGCCGATATCCATTGAATTTATAGAATTTTCTGTAAATCGTCAGTGCCTGGTGACTGATATTAAATCACCAAGCACTGAGAATGCTATCTACGATGTATGACGAAATGTTTGCGACAACGATAGATAGACCACGATATATCAGCCCAGAAAATTGTATAAATTTAGTTCTGATAGTGTTATAAAGATTTTGTCTTTTCCTTGTAAATGAAATTTTTTATAAAAGAAAAATAACAAAATATTCTCTAATGCTACAGATTTGTTGGAAATTTTAATATAAGTTCCTAGCCTAATACAGAAAACTTTTAATGTTGGTTTTTGTGTTATATTCTCTAACTTCAAATATTAAATTATTTTCCCTACGATTTCACAAGTTAATATTTAATATTTGATTATCAATTTTACAAATGCACAATTGAACTTTGTTCAAAATTGTATATTTTCTAACTTCATTAATAACATTTATGATTTTTTTTGTATTATTTTGTCTTCACTCTCAATCATACCACTACAGCTAATCATTGGACATCCACGCAAACATATACATACCTTCAAAATCATTCATATAAATTATTTTAAGCAAACATTCATTAGACATTCGTTCAAAATGATTGAACTATCTTAGCTAACTAACATTAGTTTTTATAATTTATAATATCTAATTATATTTATATAAATTTTAATTTAAAAAAAGTATTTTAATATATTTATATAACATGTTCCATAAAGTTAATAAATAATTAATGTTTGCTGTAAAATAATTCTACTAAAATATAAAAGTTTACAAAAAACCTTGTAAACAAAAAACAATTATCATTGGTTAAAATATTTAAAAATAAACACACTACAAATATTTCCCGTAAAATTTTAAATCATTTGATACAATCTCGAATAAAAATAAAAATTCAATGTTCAAAATACAACAATAGAATTCATAAACATTTTAAGCTGAATAATATTTTTGCGAAAAACAAAAATATAGAGTACTTAGTGAATGCATTTAAAACAACATTTAGTATTTTGCAAAACATCACAAATATAGCTAGCAAAAAAAAAATATTACGTAAAAATATAGTCGCGTGAAGCATTATTTATCAGAAATTTCATTTTTTTTATCATTCGTACTTGTTTATCAACTAAAAAAGCTGAATCAGATGGAAACTAGCAAATGATTCCATTTATATTGATCTTTTTTTGCATGTTTGATTTTTTTTGCCAAATGTAATAAGCTCTTTTGCATTTCAATAGCCTATGCAATGAAACGTTGTTATATTTATGTTTAGTATTTCAGTAAATTTAAAATCATAAATAGAAGCATTTATGATTGAATAGAAATAATAAATAATTCTTGATTTTATATTTGTAGAACTAAAAATATATCGTATGCCATTTATTCAATTTAAATTATATCTTTATTCTCATATGTTTGTATCAATAGAAATTTTATATCATTTCTAGAGAAATTTAAAAAAAACAACATATTTTTCTTTTCTGAATATTATTGAGAGCTTTGGTATGAAGTATAAAAATTAATACCTGTTTTATAAAGTAATAGCTATGAAATAATAAATTCAATCTTATTAGGTATTTGTTTTGTATTTTAGATTTTTATGAAATTAAACCTAAACAAATTATATTTTAACAAATTTAAAAAAAAAAATTATTTATCTTATTATTACATGAAATAGATTCACATAAAACTGTATATGAAATTCGTTTCATAACTTTTTATTACGAGCTTGTACCTTCGATACACAACAAAATTTAATGATTATTAACACATTGTGTGCGAAAAGAAAAGAAAATTGAATATTATGTTTTGCACTAAATTACAAATTTATAAATATATGATATATTATATACCTATTTAAAAATATTAATATTTTATTAATATAACAACTACAAAATCCATGTTTTTTTTTATAAAATATTACATATTATTAATATTATCAAATATGTCAGTATGTAAATTTGTTCTTTTTTTTCTGTAAATTTCCATAATTAATAAAGTTATTTTATATATAATTTTATAGTAATTTTTACTATAAAAATTTATTAAATTTACAAAGCTTTTGACAGTGTATTTGTAATCAAATTAAAGTTCAAAAATATAGGCCCGTATTCTCACCTCATTTATAAAAGTGATTTTTGCCAAAAGTACTTTTGATGTTTACTTAAAATTATTTATTAAGCAATTGATAATAGTTTATCTTAATTTTATAACACCAAATATAATATAAATGATCAAAAATAGTAAAACTATTTTCATTTGATGAAAAATAGAAGTAAAAAGTTATTTTGAAATTAATGATAAAAGCACTTTTTCACGAAAAAGTGAGGTGAGAATACGGGCCATAATGTTTTACAAAAACTAATATTTAATTTAAATTTTAATAAATAAAATATTATCTACAATTAGACGATAAAGATACGTAAGTTTTCTTTTCTTTTTTTAATAAATTCACTTTTATTTTTGCTGTTTGTGAAAAAGAACTTATAGTTTTAAGATGGTATAAAAGTTAGTTTGTATTAAATGTCTGGCAATTTTTCAAAGAATCTTCCAAATTAAAGCTATTAGGTTGGCAAAATGCCAAGTCATTTTGTTTCTTCGCGTAATTGACAAATTGATTCTGACATCTGTACAAAATATTTTTTTGTCTAAAGTCAGTGTAAAAACGAAACAATTATTATTAACTTACTAGATACGTGTTTCCTTTCAATTTTAACATAATTTTTGTAAATATCAAGTTTAATTTTTGATTAATAACTAAACCTTTTTTGTTTTTAAAAAAGACCCTATAATAATAATAATAAATATTAGAATATTTAAAAATATATTGTTTGAGGTAACTAAATTTTTTTCACAACAATTGAGACCTCAAAGCAAATTGCATAAAACGTTGTTAACTATAACCCACTATAACCTTGCTTGGTTGTGGGTTAACGACCTGCACCCTTGACAATGCAAGTAAAATTTGTTAAGAAAATTACATGTTTAATTTCTCGAGTATGTATGTCCTGTGTTCCACCTAGGAATAAAGGGAACTGATTATTATATCAGTATACATATATAAGTATAGTTATTAATTTATAATTTTACAATAATTCAATGGTATATTTACATAAATAATATATAATGTATTAAAAATAATACATATACATTTTGTTTTGATTTATCATAAAGAAATAAATAAAATAATTATAATTTATAATTTGTCAACAAGTCACGTTCATGTAAATGACAAAATTAGTTAAAAATATTAAAACAAATGTAAATTATAAATTTAATTATAATGAAACTAGTATTTTTTGGTATACAGTAAACTAATTAGTTTCTATTATATACGTAAAATGTAAATACTGTTTTATGTTTGCAGCCATATGCATTGAACAAATAAATATGACAAAATGACAAACGTATATCAAACTAATATAAATAATTATTATGCATAAACAATGCAGTTAGAACAATAGTTAAAACATAAATCGAAATACAAATAGTAAAATTACAAAGTTACATACTATTTATTTAAATATATGTATTTATTGTCTAAATAATTTTATGCAAATGATAAATTGAAACTTGAAAATAGTTCACATTTCTTAAGCTTAGTTATCATTATCAGGAAAAATATATACAAATGATATAAATAATAAATAACTGGAACATAATAATAAGTTATTAGGTATTTATATCATTTGTATATAATTTTCCTGATGATATATGTGCAGTATATCAAAATGTCAAATTTTAATATAAAATAAAACAAAACTTTATCCTAAAGTTGTTTTATTTTAACATTTTTAAGTCTAGTGCAGCTATACAACATTATTATTATAATTTATTTACTTGTATTTTGTTACCTAGTAACTTGTTTCTATTATTTATGTCATTTGTATATATTTTTCCTAATGATGATATATGTCGAATTTTAATATAAAATTAAACAGAATTTAATTCTAAAGTTTTTTTATTTTAAAATTTTTAAGTCTAATTCCGCTATACAATATTATTACAAATCATTAAAAACCAAACTTACACCCAACCCCCATAATACTGTATCCAACCACAAAAACCATCAACAACCACACTGGAGAGCAAAAGCAGAGAACCCCGAAACCAAAGTCCATGACGTTTTGAAACCGAACAAAAGCTAAGGTTACTTCTCTTGCGCTGACTACAGCTTCCAGTTTCCACCGGTATTACGATGTTGCCATTGCCCTGGAGAAGATCAAAACCGTTTGGTTTACCGCTTATTCCCGCAAAATACAAACATCACAAGTTCGGTTAGCCGGGAATGCTGTAAGCTACCAGTGCAGATTAGACAGACACACTTAGCTGGCAAAGTTTTGGCGCTTATGTTTCTCGTATTCTATCATTTTCCTAGAAATTCGTAATGTGTATTTGTTTCGTTTCAATTTTATTTTGTACTGTGTTTTATTATAAGTACTATATACTGGCAAATAGTAAGAACTGTTATATAATAATTGCCAATCGCAAAAGACCTGGATCGATCTGGTGATGAAATTAAAAACTGTTGTTTCATTAGTACATGTGTATTTGTCAAATTTTTAGTTTGATTAAAAACAATTTTAATATATTATTAAAATTAAATCATTATATGTAATACTAATTTTTAATAATTATGGAGATTAAAAAATAAAAATAATCCTGTAAATTGTTGTGCTTACAATTGGAAGAAACTCAGTTTAATATACAAAAAAATACACTTCTAAACAAAATATATATTAATGTCAAAAGATAAACTTTTGTTTTTGGGTTCTGAACCTGCGTTATAATTAAATATAATGTTATTAAATTTCCTATTGGGTTCGTTATTGTTTTTAGCAATGACGCGTTTCGACTTTTCAGTCCAAACTCAGAAAGTCTGAAGATGACTGATTGCTATAAACAATAACGAACCTGATAGGGAATTTAATAACATTATAATTAAATATATAGTTAAACTTAAGTTAAATACAAAAATTTTGACTGTAAATATTATTACTAATATTTATTTGATTAGAAAATCATGCAGAGATCAAAATCAATCATAGATTTTTATATGGCAGTATTTTGACAGTACTACTTTGACAAATAATCACAGCGCCGCCATTGGCAATTCCGAATACCAATTGTATGTGAAGTACAGGATATAGTAAAAATAGTCATTAAATGAAGTTACGTCATATAGAACTTCATCAATTATTCGTGAAATAGAAACTCGTATTTCGTAGATAAATTTAAAAAAAAATAAATTTGGCTTTTTTTAATTTTAAATAAATTTTATAAATTTAAAATACTCGTATATAAATTAATATTGTACTGGTTGATTATCAAAAATATATAAAATTGTTACTAATAAATTTAATATAAAAGCCAATTAATTATGTAGTAGCTGAAATGTTTTTGCTACATATTTAAAAATAATTCACATAATGATATGCAAAATATCCATATATCTATAAAAATAATTAATATTTCACTCAAACAAAAATATATAGGTACATATTAGTGGGAATTTTAATTACAGTAGTAATTTAAATAATTTTAATATGACCATATCAATAATTTCAGCAAATAATATATAAAATTGTCAAAAAAAATTATTTATCAAAATAAACAAATGTGTATGATTTATTATTAAATAAATTACATGAATAGAACTGAAATATCTTTTCATAAAAATTAATTTTAATAAATAATATATATATATATATATATATATATATATATATATATATATATAAGTAAAAATCGACTCATAATATTTATGTCGGCATATTTTTGTCAAGACAGTTTTGTTTTTAGTTACCATGACTTAAACTTATTTAATATGATTTATTTTTGTATAAAATTAATTAATGTTTCTCATTAATTATTATTTTTAATCATATAGCTATGAGTTATCAAAGAAATATAAACTTTCAATCTACGTTTTATTAAAGCTAATGAAAACATCTTGGCTAGTAAATTAAATAAAATTTAAATCACTGACAAACAACACCAAATCCATTGAAAACTTTTGATGTTTGAATTTCAAACTGTTGAACAATCAAAAATAAAATATACGTAGCGTAAAACTACAAGTTCCATTTACCGGGGATACTAGTAAAAACAAAAGCGAAACATTGGCGAAACAAAATAATGGCATTTTAAATTGAGTTGTGGTTTTAGAGTTTTCTTAAGATGCACTTTTTAGGTTAGTCTATCTGTTTTAGCCTGTCTGTATTCCTGGGAATTCTTCGTGTAACATGCCATTGGCAGGACGAAGAAGTCAGCTTGCATTTGTTCTATAATTCATCGTCGTAAAACTTTTGTTAGACAATTTTAGAATGTCTGACGGGTGGGAGCTACCGTAAACTTACAGGAGGAGTTTGATGGTACATTTAAGAAATATTCGTCGAACACTTATCCGGCCAGAGAGAAAATACGTGATGCATCCCCCCTCCCTTAGCCCGACCACTTTTGTTTTGTTCAACTGATATATTTTAAATATGCAGTTTGTCTTAGAGTTTTGAATAGAAACATGAAAAATATGTTTGAAAAGTTTCCTAGGATATGTATTTTGTTTAGAAATGGTACAATTTTAAAAAAACGTGCTTGTAAAATAAAGTATCAAATCGCAAATAATTTATTTTAAAAAATCTTTATAGTTTGTATTATTTTGGGTATTATTTTTTGTCATATTTATAAAAACATTTATCTTTGAATATTTATGTATCATAATTTTGTTTCCATTGTAAAATTTCTATGTAGTATTTATACTAGTGTAAAGCTAATTAATAAAGTATTATTATTATTGTTATTATTATTAATATACAAAAACACTTTTCATTATTATTTGTAAATTTATAAATTTGCATTACATTTTCTGTAAACAACAACAAATAAAAATATCAAAAAAAAAAATCCTTTCAACTCCATATAAATATTTAACAAATATTGAAATTCACAAACGGTAGATATTCAAGAATTGCTCGCGCACAGTTCGCCAAACTATTCCATCCTGTATTTCTTCATTTTTTCTTTTTTTTGCTTTCGTTGTTTTGATATAAATTTTCTAGGTAGGTATATATCCGCTTTATACAGTTCGTTAAACAAATACTTAGAATTGTGTGCATGTTTCAAACGGGCGCTTCACTAAGTTTTGCCTTCTTATTTCCTATCTAGGTGAACTTTTCTCACCCAGAATGCACAACACACAAAACTTTTAGATCCTTCCGTAAGAAAACCACCCATTGGTGCGTCATTGCGACGAGCGCGCGCCAAAGAAACTTTTATTTTAGTGCCCAGGTTTAGCTGTTAGTAGGGAAAGTATTTTTCGAGAAAAGGTGAACCATTAAAGAACTCTGTGGTAAGTATTGTAGTTTAAGTTTAGATAGTTTTTCTCCGAGCTTTAAACTGCTCATATACCTGGTTTTTATGATTTTAAAATTGGAGTTATTGTTTATATTTAAAAGAAAGAGTTGTGACTTGATATGTCGGATTTAGGTTTTAAGATTATAGAGAAATTATACGAAATTTCAGAAACTTAAATTGTTTTTTGAAAGGTATTTAAAATAATTTATCATTTTATACAAAATATATCATAATTAAAATATAGTGTTATCATTTTCGTAAGAAACAAACCAGATTATATAGAAAGAACATTAAAATAAAAAACTAAGGATTAATTCTGTATAATTTTTAAATAAAATTTGACGTTTATTGCATAATTTATGTAATGTTTATTTTTATATACATACTTTTAATCAACATACAAGTAGATTACTGTTTATACATTTCAATATATATCAAAAGCTAATAGTTCCAATGTGATCACATTAACATCATACAATATCTACTCTGAATCTTTTTTAGATAAAACGCCACATTTTAATCAAAAATTATATAGAACTTAATCTTGTAGCTTTTTTATTTTATAAAATGAGTTCTGAAAAATTCTTTGCTTTGTTAATTAAATATATAAAGTATTTCCAACAATTATTATTTTCCTCTACAAATCAGCTTTCTCTCCAAACACTCCCCATTATGCTTCCTTCTTCTGCTACTTCTTATGCAGCCATCTCTTTAAGATTTAAGTGGATCAACCCCCCCCCCCCAAGTGCAGTGGTGCGTACTGATCCAGTACTGGGGCCAACATTGGTGGTGAAAACGCCACGTGATAGCGTAAACGGATGACAAACGCTCATCCGTTTCGGCGCGCGGTTGTCCCTCGGAAAACTTTCATGTCTTGAAAATTCTCTTCTCCGTCCGCCGCGACGCGACGATGATGTAACTGTAAAAGTGAACTTCGGAAGTAGAAAGACGGGAAGTGTTTTTATCGTCCGTACAGTTTATGATGGAATTTGTTGGTTGTGTGCGAGAATACACATCTGTAGTCATTTATTACGCAACTAATGTCGGGATGATACCCGTAAAGGAAACGCAGAAATGTTTCGGTAATTTTTTGCTGGTTTATGCAAGATGGGCATTAGGAGAGAAGTTTTTCGAGATATATTCTGGTTCTTAAAGAATTTACATAATCATTTATTTTTATATTATTACTTGGTGTTTAAGATACAGAGATTGAGAAATCAAATGTGTTTCTAAAAATAAAACAAAATAAAATAATTTTCTAAACTACAAACAATAATTTAAAGTGATATTTGATCACTGGGTATGTTCTGAAAGATTTTTTACTATTTTAATAAAAATAATACAGAAATATTTTTCAATTAGTAGAATGAACCCTGAAAGGTTTTTACTTTATTAATACAATATGTATTACACAAACATAAATATTTCCATTTCAATAAGAATTATTGTAGTGCAATAAACTACAAATATTATTCTATTTCCTTTATGAAAAATTTTCAAAATAATAATAAAAAAGTACATAATTGAATAAGAAATAACCTTCAGAAAATAAGTTTATTTGTTAAAAAATACACATTGTCCTGAAAGTTTGTAAAAAGCTTATTCTTTAAAGTTTTACAAACTCATTTATCAATTATGCTTATGTTCTTTAAAATATTGTTTAGTTTTCCGAGCAATTTACTAATTAGTTTTTGCGAATCTACGAACGGGCTTAAAGGAAATTAATTACGTAGCAAATTTAAAACTGCTCTATATAAACAATGACTCTGTAACGTAAACATAAAACAAAAATTATTAAATTTAGTAGTCTAAGAAAGCATATATCAAGGAATTAAAAATTTGAGTTTTTTTTTTTTCTTTAATATTTATAGGAGGCGAGTTTCAATTTTAGTATGTACATTATATTATTTAAAACGAAACAATAATTAACATACAATTGATACACATGGTGTTTATTTTCTGATTGATATAGGAACTTATAATGATAAATCGAGTTAAATTTCGAGAAATTATCATTAGAAACATTTAGATCATAAAAAATAAAAATGATTGAATATAATAAAACCATTCAAACTTTGTATTTAAAATTTTAGTAAATAATAATTAAATAATATATAAATATATATACACATAAATAATTATTTGTGGGAATTTACAATAAATAATTAAAAAAAATAATTACATAAAAAAAAAGTAATGTTATATTAGTTACATTTAAAATCAAGTATTGAGCGTAGAAGATCTTGATTAATATCTACATTATTGACATGATTATAGATTATAGACGATACACTGTAAAAAACATTGCCATTTAACATAAAACCATAGTAAAAAAATTACATATTATTTCAGTAAAACCGGTGATTTATATAAATTTTCTGTAAAAACCATAAATTTATCATAATATATATATTTTTTACCGTTTTTTTTAATGTTTTTTATATTTATATAATGTAAAAATATTCCTGTGACGTTTTTACGTAAAACCGATTTTTTTTTACATTGCATAAAAGAACACAAATATAAAATTAAGTATTATTCAACAGGGATTAAAAACTATTTTCTTGTATATTTTAAAATTTTGAATTCATTTGTCAATTGTTTATTCTCATCAGATAATAATTTAACAAACATAAAGTAAAATTTTTAAGTAACCATCTTTTAATCATATTATAGTATAAAGAGCAATTTATCTTATATTATAAATAATCAAAAACAGTATACGCATAAATGTAAAAGCAAGTTATTTGCGAGACTTTCCTTTTGTTTAAACTTAATATAGAAACACGTAATAAATCTTGAGATAATGTTATTTGTTACAGAGCAGGATGACACTTTGAGTTAATTTGATGTCTAAAACTTATTTTGTGCAAAACTTTTAAAAGCGAACAGCGAACAATACAAAACGTATATACACATAATTCTATAAAGTAACACAACATTGGTTTTAAAACACTGTTGTTATAATATTTATAATAATAAAATTCTCAAATAATGCAAAAATTTACGAATGTGAATAATATATAACAATATTAGCCAAAAAATATATTATTTAACAAGAACAGAAAAAACAGTATTTACCAAAATAAATAATTAATTAGTAATTCAAAAAACTTACCCTATTTATTTAGTAATTCTTCGTTTTCTGTTTGTAATCTGTAACAAAAAGAAAACAAATGAAAATTATTGAAACAATAATTTCTTTAAATATATATCAAATGTTTATTTATTTCATTTATACAGTATATGTCTAGTATCAGTTTGTTAAGCAGTACACTCTACTTATTAGAATCGAGAATACTTTAATTCAGATATTGTTATCATTTTAGTAAAAAAATAATTGTTACATATTTATTTTCAAATTTAATTAAAACTGTTTATTTTTAAATAGATATCCCTTAAGCTTAGATTACAATAGAGTTAGTAGTAGAGTGCACTAGCATACTTTTTCCATTTACTTTACTCTACTAATTTTGGTAGAGTAACTGTTTACACAAATCTAGTAGTTTGGAAGCGTTGCCTCGCCCACAAATATCTGGGCTCAACACAATAATCATCGCTTTCTATTCCTTGTAACATAATATACTATTATTTACGTAATATATGTAAGTAATGTAACAAAAATAACAAAAGAAAAATATAAAAAAAAAATTCTAAAACACACTCAATCATATTAATCCATTTACTCATCGTATATCCTAGAAATCGTTCACTCTTTCCTCACCCGCATGCATTTTCCATTATCCGACATTCTTTGTTACCAGATTAAAAACGAAATCCATTAATCCTCTCAGCCAATAATCTTTTTGTTATTTAATAATATTACCGCGAATCTATGTAGCCATTAAAACGAACACATTAAAATCCATTTTAACTAAAAATAAATAAGAGTTTCACGCACACACACACACAAACCTGAAACCAATCTACAAAAAAAAGAGTTCATATTTCATGGCAGACCACAATAGCCCGTCCAAAAATTACTACTAAAAGCCCTCGTTGAAGGGGGCGCGCAGGATAAAGCAAAACATCCTCAATGCTTCTATTGTTATTTTCCTCACATAATTCTGTTCGTGCTTTTCATATTTTTTTTGTTTAATTTTTTTCGGGCTTAAATAAATGGCCGAACTGAGTATTTAATTGTTTAAAATTACCCTCGAAAAAAGAATGCAGTTACCCCTACTTGACGATATTAATTATTTTCTAGAGAGGGGTATGAAAATGGCTATTTCTGTTACAGCAGGAATTATTGCAATCTTATCTTGGTTATAATGGTTTGTAGTTGAGTATTGTTGTAGTTTAATTGTTGTGGTAATATTGTAAATTTGTCAAGTGGTACAATAGTGGATAGAGCATTCATTGCGTTGCTACAGAAATTATTTAATAAATAATATTAAGATATTCATGTAACTGCGAGTAACACAAATACTATAATTTTCAGGAAGAAAAGAGTGATTATAGACAAGAATATAAATATACACTCTTATATAACTGAGCTGTATTATTTCAGCATCGAAGAAAATAAAATTACAAGACTATAAAAGTTTTACAAATGTAATTTATATATTATTTTATCTTTAAGCGTAATAAAATATTGATATTAGAAGAAGGTCATTATATTGCTAGTACAATAATGTACATTATCAAACAGAAGTTAGTTACTGTATACAATACAGCGTCAAGTGTATTTAATCAGACATCTCCGGCGGCCATATTGAAATTTACTAAGCTAAGTTAACTGATAGTTGCATATTTTCGTTTGATTTGAATTTTATTCTTGAAAATGTGTAAAGAAGTGATAAAAATGCAACGTACATCGCCAGATTTGTCAGAAATCATATTCGATTAAAAAAACACGATCCAGTGAATTTAATTTGACATCTCCGACGGCTATATCAAAAATTATTAATTTAAGGTAAGATAATTGACCAGATTGTCAATTTTCACTTGAATTTAATTTGATTATTGACAATGTCCGAAGAAGTACAAGAAATGCACACCTCTAAATTTGTCCGAAATTGTATATTTGACCAAAGTAACAATAATTCTTACAAATTATGTAATAAATATAATTAATATGTACATATACTTACTATATTAAACTGTTAGTAAGATTAAGATTATTTGGATTGAAAACAAAATCAAAAATACACTTTAAAATTAATAATTCATTCAAAGTATTACATCTACTGCTAAACTATTCTTAAAAAAATAACTGTAAAATTCTATAAATATGTTTTTTGCGATTTTTACTGTATATCAAATTTAAAGTTTAAACTAATTATGATAATTTGCTCTTTATATTACTATATCGAAAATGAAAAACAAATACTAATTAAGAGCTAGTAAATGAAAATCGTTTTTTAATAAAGTCCAAATTATGTGTGTTACCGGGTAAAGCTCGGTTAGATATGTAAAGAATTTGAAGAATTTAAGGTAGCTGAAATGGGATACCACGAATAAAAAAATTAATTACAAGTAGGTCATACGACGAACTAACTGTTCAAATACCTATATATTGTTTGCAAAATCTACAATAAATATTTGAAGAATGTAATTAAAAATTACTGTTACATACAAAATTATTAATTTAATTTTTTTTGTATGCATAAAGGTAATACATAATTTATAAATATTCTATTATAACTGGTATTAATACTGTGTAATTTTATTAATATTTTATTATTTGATAATAATAAATATTTTTTGTATTCTCTAATTAGTTTTTCTAGGATAATACTCATGAAGCAAGTTAATTAAAATGTAATCTTTATTTTTATTTTAATTTTTAATTCTATTAAATTTTTTATTTCTATTAGAAAAATATAAATCTACAGTTCAAAAACACGTTTACTTTTGAGGTAAAACTAAAAACCTTGGATTTACAGCAAAACAAAAATTTAATGTAATGATTCTGAACCGAAATGCTTACTAATTTATGAAAACCAAAAAATAAGAGATTCTGAACCAAAATGCTTACTAATTTATGAAAACCAAAAAATAAAGAGTTTGTGCCACACCCTTTTGAGTATATGACGTAATTGTGTCTGTATGTGTATGAAACTATGCATTTTGATCGAATGAAAGTCGACAACTGCTAATAAAGTTAAGGTTACTTGCATGTATTTTTATTTATTTTTAGTTTCGTTTCGTTTAGGATGCTTGAAGAAAAAATCGTATGTCATTCGGAATAGAAAGCTCTTTTTGTGTTCCGTCCAGATGCCTTGGCCTCGGCTACAAATATCTGGCCTCAACACAATAATCGTCGCTTTATATTCTTTGTAACATAATAATTTGACAATCTAGTGTAATATCTTCTAATAACAATTAAGAAATTTACACAAGTTTAAAATATGTTCTAATACAATATTTAATTTTGCTTACTTGTTTATAATTTAATATAATACATCTCTTATAAGATTTTGTTCTATTTGTTTTTTTTATTATCTTTAAATTAAATTGAATTAAAATTATTATAAAATCGGTCGAAAATCAATTATATTAATTTCTTCTACGATTTCCGCTCTTACTTGAAACTTTAAATTTATTACTTACATACCATAATTTATAAGAAGAAAAACACTTAACACATTCAACAGTATAAAATATGGAAGTCAATAAAACTTCAGTTTCTATCATTTTCAAATAAATACACATGCCGCCAGCATTTCTCTCGCTGGTACAATAAAACACCTTCGTACGATTCTCCCGAGTGATTCTCTAAAACTTATCCAGCGATTTTAAATGGTTTTTAACCTAAAACAAAAGCACCGAAAGTAAAAAAGACATGAAAAGCATTGGTTAACAAAAGCAGGAAGAGAACAGACGGCGCCCCAATCTCGCCTTGGGAGTAATGTAGCATTTTTTTTTTTTTTCGAAAAAAACCTTTGCTTCCTAACCGTTGGGTTAAACCATTCTGTAAAGTAAATTGTCGATGTTACAAAGTTCGAAATCGTCGCTTAACAATTGCGATAACCTAATGGGTGCTTAAAAGTCGATGCATCTATACTATTAGACAGTAGGGTATTTGTTCATAGATAACTTATAGACACCAGATGGTGCATTGATTCAATTTATTCACTACATTTTTATTTTTTCGTCAAGTGCATCATAATATTAATATTATGTTACCATATTGCCTATGTAGAAAGAAGTCATTATGTTACTAGTATAATAATGACATTATTATACAGCAGTTAGCTACTATATACATCACTGGACACCAAACGTAACTACAACGTCAAGTGTATTTAATGTGATATTTTCGGTGGGCATATTGTAAAACTATTACGTCAAGTTAAGTTAATTGATAATATTGAATTGTTTATTTTCGCTTGAATTTGAATTTAATTATTAAAAATGTGTAAAAAAGTGCAGGAAATGCAATGTGCGCTGTACAGAAACTGCATATTCGACAAAAAAACATGTGTCCAGTGACATCTCCGACGGCTATATTATAAATTATTAAGTCAAGTTAAGTTAATTGACGCTTGAATTTAAATTTGGTTATTGAAAATGTGTGAAGAAGTGCAAGAAATGCAATATATATCGCCCAGGATGGTCAGAAATTGTATAATCGACCAAAGAAAGATCAATTCTCACATGCTATTCTACAACTGTTAATAAAGTTAAGGTTACTTGCCATGTATTTTTATTTATTTTTAGTTTCGTTTCGTTTAAAACGTTTGAAGAAAAAATCGTATAAGTCATTCAGAATAGAAAGCTCTTTTTGTGTTTCGCCCAGATTCCTTGGCCTCGGCTACAAATATCTGGCCTCAACACAATAATCGTCGTTTTCTCCTCTTTGTAACATAATAATTGGACAATCTAGTGTAATATCTTCTTATAACAATTAAGAAATTTACACAAATTTAAAATATGTTCTAATACAATATTTAATTTTGCTTACTTGTTTATAATTTAATATAATACATCTTTTATAAGATAAATCGAAATTATATTGATCAATTTAATATTATCTTTAAATTAAATTGAATTAAAATTAAATTTAAAATAGTTTAAATTTATTTAGAATTTGTAAAAAAGAAACAATTGTCTTTGCCATGTAGAGCTCTATATTACTGTTCTTTGTCTATGGTTATGTTCTTACAATAGAAATGACAATTGAACCATTAGGATTTACGATGAAGCTGGTCGTTAAGTGGTCAATTATCGAAAATTTACAATAAAATTCTATTACTGATAATTGGCACTTATTGGTAAATGACAATTAAAAATACAGAATTAGCTTTAAATTTTTTATGTATTGTAAAAAGAATGATATGATATTAAAGGGTAATTAACATATTTAAACGTAATAATTAATTAAATATTATTAATATTACAAACAAATAAAAATTTCCTATCATGTTAGTGAAGTTTCTAGTTTATTATTTTAATATTTACACACACATTATGATAGATTTAAATTTAGTAGTAAATTTATACGAAAATGCTTTGAAATTTGATATATGTTGGGTTAAATCTGTCCATCTAGATTGAATTGCAAAGCAGAAACATTCATATTTGGACGTGAATGTTGGACATGGGTCTATTACTTGAATATTTTAAATGTAATTATACCAATTCTAGCTGATATATCCCCAATACTAATTTCAAATTCAATATCATCACTTATTATACACAAAATGGAAATCTGCTAGTATATCATATCAATATTTGCAAATCAATATGAAAATATTTTTCATAAATACATAAATATTTGATAAATACCAATATATATGAATGTGTAGAAGGAATTGCTTTGGTATTTTTATATATATATATATATATATATATATATATATATATATATATATATATATATATATATATTCCAATCACACTATATTTTTTAAATATTCTATTTTCAATCATTTCTTACGACTTCCAATCTTACGGCGAAAAAAAAATCTTTTTACAGTATCTTTAATAATAAAAGCGAAACATGAAACTTTATGCAAGTTTCTCTCTTAAGACACCGCGAAAGTAGAAAAAAAAAACCCGTTAAAACAACATCATTTAGTTGAAGACAATAAATATTAAAGAGCCCTCCGAGCTAAATAGCGATAATAATTTTCAATTTGTTTTTGAAAATATGTCCGTTGTGCATAGTTGCCCGAATACCGACCGGATCTCGGGCCCGTGCGATGCTAGCGCCACGATACGGCGAGTCATTGAACGAACGTTAACTTGATCAAATTGGTCCTGGCGGAAGTATAACCTTCCCCCCACCCTTCCTTCCATCCTCACCAGCGTCACAAGGACTTGTTTATGTGACCGTAAAACAGGAAGGTGGACATTTTTCGGTGGACTAGTGTCGGCCCGAAGATACCTTTATTGGAGCCCGCAAAGGAAGTGTGGAATTTGGGACTTTTGGGGCTAAATTGAGATGGGATTAATTTTTCCAGTTGTCCTGTGGTACAATTTGTACTAATATTGAAAGTATAATAAAATTTAATTAATATATATTTTTATTGTATATAATTGAATTTTTTTTCGAAATTAAAGATAGAATGTTTTATAACCTATAAATAGAATTTAATTTTCTGAAAATAAATAAAAATAATTGTTAATAATTTTACTGTTTGGTCATGTGAGTCGTATAGATGCAAAACTCACTATTTGCAAATTTTAAGTTCTGAGATATTTGCAAAAAACTGTTACAGCTAAGTGTAATTGTATTTTGATGATAAAATCTTGTTACTAGATGGCAGTACTTATTTAAAATCGTGAATCATTGGTTTTATACATCATTAATTCATACAAAGTAACTGTTTGCATCTAAACTATCAACGCAAGTAGTGAGTTTTGCATCCAACACTAAACTTTAAAGAGTGTTTCTCATATTAAATACTGAGTTTTTTTCTAACTAGCCTAAATATCGTATTCCTTGTAAAATTCTACGTCCAAATCGCGCAAAATCTCATTTTTCACTTTTTATCGAATAGTGAGTTTTGCATCTATACGCCTCATGTAATAAATATAAAAAAAATAATAAACTTACAGTTTGTCAAGAAATATATACATTATTCACACAGTCTTATCTTATAAAATTAATCAGTAAAATCCGGTTTCGAATATAGAAAACCGGTTAATAAACAAAAACTCTGTCATTAACCAATATTTTTATGGGTGACATGTTCTATTTATAATATAATATATACTCATGTTTCTTAAAAATTTAATTAATTTTTTTTTATTTTCACTTCTACATGTAAATAAAATGAATCTTTATAATATTAATTATAATTATTAAGATAATACAAGTATTCAAGTATTCAACAGTTTTTTTTTAATTTCATTTAAGAACACCTGTAAATTGAACTAGTTATTCATATTACTTTATTAACAACATATTATGAAGTATCAGATATACTCTTGTATTTCAAGAAAATAAAATCTGTTTATGTAAAGCAAATGAAAATTGAAAAAGAGCTTTTGTAGAACATGAGTATCAAACAACAAACACAAACAATATTTGCACATATAGTGTACATTTTAATTAGGCTCATTTGTTTGAAATTGAGTTACAAAGTCTAATAAATTTCAAAGTAAATTTTCGTTGTTTTAAATGAAATTTGATATTTAAGAACGAAACCATAAAGTTATACAAGATAAAATTTTGAATAATTAAAATTAATATATGTATGATAGTAAATAATGTTACAGAACTCAGGATACAGGATTAAGTTTTGTATTTATTTTATTTAAAAATTACCGTTTCGATATACTCTACGTATATCATCATCAGGAAAAAATATACAAAATATATATTTTGTATTTTTTTTTATTATAATATATAATATTTTATATTAAATATATTTTCTCTATAGCTAAATAAAAAAAGTTATATATGCGTTTCTCGATAAGTTATCAATATTTTTTTGACCAATCAAAATTATGTAAGATTATTAATCAACAGTTTTTGGTTAATTACAACATTGCATTTAAAATATCTGACAAGTTAGTTAGAATACCATGTAATTGTCAAATTATAATTATTTTGAAATAACATTCACATTATTCTATTATGTAGTCGTCCAAAACGTATAAGTAATGATTATTACACATTAAAATAAATTAAAATTCGCATTAGACTCGCAACTCGTAGAAATGTAAGATTATTATATTTTATTCTTATACGTACATTTGTTCACTTTGGTACTTTGGTAATATACTCTTTAGTTTTACACACAACCACAAGAATTTGACCAATCCAATCACTTGACACATTTTTAGTTTTTATACTGTTTCGATTGGTCAAATTCTTGTACTTGTACTAGAACGATAGTCTGAATGAGATCTTATATATAGTGTATATTTTGAGAGTATATTGAAGTTTAGTCTCGTCGTTGTTGAAACACTATTGGAATTAGGTATGTGCATACATTCACGCAACGTGTATTAGTATTGCGTGTCTGTTTGCTTAATTTATTCTCCTGGTTATATTTCAATCCATGTTATGTCACGTAGAAGGCGTTGTCTCTTTGTCTCATCTGATATCTTTGTTGTGTCATGAATGCATGTTGTACAAACATAAAGATCGCTAACTAATTCAAAATAAATACGTTTATCTATTTGTTTGTTGTAGATCAAGTTAGCTGTAATTTTAATCTATTTTAGTTTGCCTCAAGTTTTACTAATTGGCGTGGACGTTCGATGAGTAGATGGAGTGGTATGATTAAGAGAGTAGTTTGAGTGAGCGAATGTTTCCAAGTAGTAGAAATAGAATAAAGCTAGAGTTGCTTGTCTGGATAGGAATGTTTGCAGGTAAATAATTTTGGGATAGTAGAAAGAGTTTGTGCCACACTTTTTTAGGTACATGACGTGATTGTGTATGTATGTGTGTAATATATAAAAATATAGATTAAAAAAAAAGATTTAAGTTTAATATGAGAGTTCTAATACATTTTTTTTAAATATAAATTAAATATTAAAACACGTATTACACTGGCTGGTGCTATAACCTCGGTGATTTGTTTGAGCGAATGTTTTCAAGTAGTAGGAATAGAAAAGCATGTATGACAGAGTGTTACTATGAATGTGGATAAAGCTAGAGTTGTCTGTCTGGATAGGATGGCAGGTAAATAATTTCGGGATAGTAGAAAAAGTTTGTGCCACACACTTTTGGGTACATGGCATGATTTTGTATGTATATAGTAATAATTGACGATTTGAAAATTTGTACATTACTATACATTTTAAAAAAAAATAAGTTAGAAATTGTGAAAATGTTAAGAGTTTATAAAAAATATTTGAGAATTCAAATAGTAACAAAGATTAAACTACTAATCTAAAAATGAAAAAAAAAACTCATATCACGTGGACCCTGGTTCGATCCCACAATAAAATTTAATAAATTTTATCTGCGCAACTGCATATTCTCTTTAATTCATTGTCAATATTTTTACCGCACTGCTAAAATTTTCAACCCCCGTATGTTAGGGTTTGTGTGTGTGTGTGTGTGTGTGTGTGTATATGTGTGTGGGGTGGTGGTTCAGTGTCACCACAAGTGGCTAATCGATAAACAACTTGACTGCGTTTCGACTCACACTCGCCACCCCCTCTTGTCTCATTCCCACTCACAGACAAACGTACACACACACGCTTAAGGGTAGTTGACGCTGCCACCATATTTCGCTACTGCCTTCTCCCCCTTATAACAATACAGAGTACACGAAGTAGCAGTGCCTATGTTCAATGTTCAGCGTGTGGTGATAATACTAATGACCGTGGTCGTACCACTTACCTTCAGTGGAGGGGATGAAGTTAAAGGGTTTGGCATGACGAAGTGGTTGTCAAGTTGCGATAGTTTGAGGTTTACAGGCGCATAATGGTAGATGTAGAATAAAATAAGATTGTGCTTGTTTAAAAAAGTTTTGTGTTATTTTGACAACGAAATGATAATAAGTTTATCTAAAAAATAGGAGTGCATACAATAATACTATTTAATAAACGGGTATTTGATCACGAGTAAAAAAAAATCTACTGTAGTCACCACAGATCCGAATAAAAAAATATGTATAACAACAACTACTATAATCATGGTAAATAAAAACAAAATTGTTCTGACATAAATATGTCATTTATTTACAGAATTGTATACGTCATAAAAATATAAAAAATTATTAAAAAATATTTAGCCATATCGAGAAATATTTCAAATAAAAGTTATTAGCTATAACTTGTTTAGCAACTTCTGTTAAATAATTTTTTTCGAAATATATCTCTGTTGTAAAGTCACATGAAAATGACATCAGTAAACTACCAATTTCGGTTGGCAGATCTTTACCAAAAGTTGATCAAAATGAGATATACATCTCCAAAGATTAAACAAGAAATTTTATAATAATCCGTTTTCATGTGGTCACGAGTAGGTATATCAAAACGTCAATTTTTAAATAAAATATATACAGAACTTCATATTCAGCCTTTTTTATTTTATTTTTAAAATATTAACTATAATTCATAAAAAAATTTAAATAGTTAAATAAACAAAATTTCAGAATTTTAATTTCAAATTTTTACAAAAATTGAAAATATAGCTTTTAAACTTATTGTAAGAACTAATGTTTTTTTGGTCGAATATACAATTTCTGACCATTCTGAGCAGTATATTTCTTGCACTTTTTCACATTTTCAATAATCAAATTAAAATCAAGTGAAAATAAACAATTCAACTGTCAATTAAATACACTTGACGCCGTCGTTATGTGTAGTGCTACTACCAGTGATGTATATAGTAACTAACTGCTGTATAATAATGTCATTATTGTACTAGGTAACAAAGTGATCTTTTCCTACATATTCAATATGATAACGTAATATTAATAATATAATACGCTTGAAGAAACGAGTTATTTTTATCCGTATTTTTTTCCTATGAATTTTTTAGTTTATGAATACTGCAATTTTAAACAACCATAAACCAAAAGCTAGGTTAATGTTATAGTGAGAATAATTTATTATAACTGCGTGAATGTATTATGCACTGTATATAAATATGGATATTAACCTAAAATGAGTTTAACACGCAATGTTGACCCACATCCCACATAACAGCTTTTTATTCATAGAATATTTTTTAAACTACAAAGTTTAAAAAAATATGCAATTGTGTAATTTATTATTTTTAGTAGTCAAATTAAAAACAATGGCTGATACCATATACTTGTTTTAAAATCGGTTATAATTAACACCAATTTTAAAACAATGTAACTGTCATAAGACTATATCTAAACCAATAAAAATAAATCACCATAAACCGAGGTTATAGTACAGATAATTTTTAACGTATTTTAATATTTAATTATTATTTAAAAAAATTCACATGCCTATCTTGGACACAAACTAAACATAACCTAAAAATTTGGTGCAAACCGGTTGCGGATCACATAAACTAAGTTCAAATTCGTCATCTAGAGCTACATGAAAAATTTCTGCACAACTTTTTTAATTTTTAAAAATGTTATAAACACTATATCACTTTTTCCTTATAATGAAAGCGGTAAAAACTAAATTTTTTGTTAATAAATTTGTTATATCATAAATTAAATTCATAAAAAAAATAAAACACATTTTAGCCTCAGCGTTTTGAAAACACACAAACCCTTTTAAAGCTCGTACCTTATATTTAACACAAACTGATTAATAATTAACAATTTATGAAAGCATAATTTTATGCAAACATAAAACTTACGTCAAACAATATTTAGTTTCAAATAAAATACATACATTAAAAAGTTTTTTTCCAACGCGCCAATATTTCAAATAAACGAACAAACCTTTCTGAAATTGTAATTATAAAGTTGAAATTAGCTTCGGCAATTCAGTTCAACGATGAAAGAAAAACAAAACAAAAAAAAAATCGAACAAAAAAAAATTAGGCGAGAAATGAAAAATCAATAATAAAAGTACGCGTTACTGATGCATGCACATAAAACTTTCATAACTATAATTTAATTTTATTTGATGCATAAAGATCTTTTGAGTTTTGGTTCGTGAGCAAATTGTTCTTGTAGCTGACGAACTGAACTGGAAGTTTAACGATGAATAAAAACATTCGACAAACGCACCTCCATCAACTCCCCACCCTTTTTCTAAAGTGAATTTAAATTTCATTTTAATCTTACGCTGGTTAATGAAAAAGATCGAATTTTATATTGGCATTTGAGGCTGAAGTTTATATTTTACTGGGGATACAGTTTAATATACATACATACAAACACAATCACGCCATGTACCCAACAGGGTGTGGCACAAACTTTTTTCGTCATCCCGTAATCAGTCTCCTCCAAACATTACTATCCAAACAAGCAACTTTCGCTTCATCCACATTCATAATTCCTGTCATACATGCTCTTCTATTCGTACTTCTTGGAAACTGTCGCTCAGGCAAAACACTCTCAATCATACCACTCCAACTACTCATCGGACGTCCACGCAAACGTATACCATCAAAATCATTCAAATAAATCTTTTTAACCAAACGTTTCAATTCTTTATATATCTTCTATAGTACTATAAATAAATATTTAATAAATATTTAATAAATTATTTAATATTATTGTTTGAAAGAAAAAAAGCTTTAGGATTAAGTTCTGTAATATTTAGTAAAAAAGAAAAATGTTAAAATACAGAAACTTTAGAAAGTAAATTGCGTCAATTTTTTAAACAAAAAAACAAAAACTTTATACGTTCGCATTCCTTTTTTATTTCTTAAATTATAAAACCATTACGAGGCGCAGGCAATCTGCTATTCTTTGTAACACAATAACTTTGTCCTGTGTAAAAGGATGTAATTTCGCACCAATCTAAACCTAGTTATATTTCGTTTTGTGTTGGGTTACGTGAAATATTACCAACTAAAATTATTCTCATTTTACAGATTTGTTTTTCTTTTGAAAATGCATTATACTTATTTTTATTAAATACATATGCTGTATTCCATTCAAAAGTTAGCATTCTAAAAGTATTAAAAACGAAAACAATTACAGAAATTCGTCGAAATAAAAAATCTTATATTGAAGAAGTAAACTAAATCTACAAATTCACATTATGCAACTTTACTGGTTTCTATTATTGTTATAGTCCATATTAAGGTACTAGTTTATAATAAGTGATCTGTTGAAATTAAAAGTACAAAATTATCTAGTGCAAGTTTAGGATTAAGAAAAAATTATTTAGAAAGTGTAGTTTACTATACACTTTATGTATTTTGAATATATTAAATGCCTTTGTTTATATTTTGTTTATATAGCACCTTTTTTGCTAAATAAAATTTTCTATTATTATTATTATTTTATTTTATTTAGACCACACCCTTTTAGATACATGGCGAACTTGTGTATGTATGTATAAAAATAAAAAAGCGGACATTTAAAAAACAAAATATGATTCAGAAACATGATCCTGTAGATGTAAAAAAGATAAAACTGAAACAAAAAATAGAAAACTTTTCGTGTATTAATGTCAAAATTAATGGCGTAACATCGCGCTAATATTTATTCAACGGGCAAAAATATTTAAAGAGCTTACGTCAAGTCAATGACGTAGAGCAAATGGCGAAAAAAAAAAGTTTTTCTATTTGATTTCGAACGCTTGGAAATCCAAGAATATTCTTTTGGCAGTAACAGATGTTTCAAGTTAACTTTTTTCGACGTTTCTAAATAAAATAGATTGCTAAAACTTGATTTTTCGTCGAGTTTTAAAACAACATTTACTTTTTCACTATGTGTTCTGCCCCGGTCTATGTCTGTTTGTCCGTGCAAAAGTTTTCATTTTCCTACCATTCCGAAAACGCTAAATATTCATTTAAAATATTTCAGTTTTGTTGGAGGCGACCAAACACTTATTTTTGCATGAATAAAGCAAAATAGAGACGTATGCAAATACAGGGAAAATACTATTTAATTATGCGAAGATTTTATTAAAATTTCTGGATTTTATTTCGGTGTAAACTAAAATCATAAATTTAAAATTATGCTTATTGTATACAGTAATATTTTAGCATAGATAAATAGTTTAAAAATTTATGCGTTGTAATGAAGACTATAATAAGCAAAATATTAAGTTCATATCTTAATGCAAAATAATTACATCGAATATTAAACTTCATATATTTTTATATATTTCTTAATTATTTTTTTATTTCTGCTTAAATGAAAAAAGTTTGGATATGTATGTATGTATATATTTTTTATTGATAAAATATAGAAAAGTTGGAATTTTATATACTACCTAATTTATATTGGTTTTCAATTTTATAAATTTTACAAAATTGTGTTAAATTTGCAATATCTTTTAAATTAACAGTTATTTTTAAAAAACGAAACTATGCGATTTTTGCACCGTAAAATTCAATATTTAAAATTGTACCAAGTTATATTTAAGAGAACGCTTTTATAAGAAGCTCAAGAAAGTTACTATTATTGTCACAACAAATAAAATAATAAATACTACTTGTATATAATTCAAACACAAAATTAAAATTATTTATCCTTATCAAATTATAAAAAAAAATTAAATATATTGTGAAATACACAATAATAACTACACCATAAGTAAATTGTCAAATTCTATTTGTTCTACAACAAAAATAAACGCAACACACAATACCATATTAAAATCGAGAAATTTGGAATAGTCCAAGTTAAAATAAAAAGTATCGATTTCGCACTTACTCATGTCTAGTTTAAACACAATATAATTGGAAAAATGTTTGTTTCGCCGTGGGCTCGTAGTCTAGAAGTTAGCATGTTTGTCGCGAAAGTAAGAAATCCCGGATTTGAATCCTGGCGTAGCCATACGTTTTTCCAAATTTATTATATTTTTTGATTATATATATATATATATATATATATATATATATATATATACCGGGTGTCTACTTTTTTTTTGTTACATAGGGAATACAATGCTAAAATTTTCATTTGGTGATAAATTTTCCCCTAATTATTATAGAACAAAAGTACAAATACAAAAGTTGCTTAGAATTCAAAAATGCATCAAATGATGCCAAATTTATCAATATAGGATGTTCCGATCAAGAATTAGAAGCAAATTAAAATTTCCATTTTTGCGCTCTTTACATCAAAGTGCCATGGAAATTAAACAAATAATTTCATTTCTTCTGGAGTTTGAGTTTGACAGATCGTATTTGTTTTATCGAATTTCCAGTAAAATACCATTTTACGCACTGAACTTTTTCATTTACCTTAAGTTTATTCATTATTTTCAATAATAATGATAATAATACAGAACGTAACAATAAAATAAATACGATCTGTCAAACTCAAACTCCAGAAGAAATGAAATTATTTGTTTAATTTCCATGGCACTTTGATGTAAAGAGCGCAAAAATGGAAATTTTAATTTGCTTCTAATTCTTGATCGGAACATCCTATATTGATAAATTTGGCATCATTTGATGCATTTTTGAATTCTAAACAACTTTTGTATTTGTACTTTTGTTCTATAATAATTAGGGGAAAATTTATCACCAAATGAAAATTTTAGCATTGTATTCCCTATGTAACAAAAAAAAAGTAGACACCCGGTATATATATATATATATATATATATATATATATATATATATATCAGTTCATTGCGATTAAGTGAAAATCAAAATTTTTTCAAAACTCTTAGTGTTATCCCAGAAAACATTGCTTTAATGAGTTCAATAATGTAAATTATCCCCTAAAATCTTCAAATATTAATCTAGAAATATGTTCGATAATTTGAAAGGATCTAATACAGACCAACACCGTAGTAAATCTGACATTAAGATTTCACGAAATGAAGAAAAACATTAGATGTTTTTCGAGAGAAATAAAATCGAGTAAAAAACCCGAGAAATGATCATTTGAAAGCAAAAGCTTCAAGATCAAAAGCGTGTGCGAGAGGGGGGGGGGGAAGGAATGTTACCGCCAACATATCTTAACCGGAAGTTCGCTACTTTTTCTCACTGGCAAAATGAATGTTGGGTAGTCTTCAGTGGAGCATCGTTAGTGGCGCTCCTAGTGGCCAGAATGGGCAAATCGTTGTGTAAAAATACTGGTTCTTCACAACGAGGTTTTGGTTTAAACTACTCGTCCGCTTACTCGTATCTATGGACGTGTTAAAACACTGGTTCTGGCTCATTTTATTTTAACGATCAAAAGAGAGAAAATTCCTAGTTTGAACTATTAGGTAATGGAGAGTTTTTATATTATATCTAGTTACGGTTGAGGTCAAATTATTATCTATACTGGAGCGTTATTTTGATAAATATACCTTCATACATAAAAACAAATGTATGTCAGAAACCTTCGCCTGGTTAAAAAGATTTATTTGAATGATTTTGATGGTATACATTTGCGTGGACGTCCGATGAGTAGTTGGAGTGGTATGATTGAGAGTGTTTTGCCTGAGCAAAAGTTTCCAAGTAGTAGGAATAAAAGAGCATGTATGAGAGGAATTATGAATGTGGATGAAGCGAAAGTTGCTTGTTTGGATAGAAGTGTTTGGAGGCGACTGATTTCGAAATGATGAAAAGAGTTTGTGCCACACCCTTTTGGGTACATGGCGTGATTGTGTATGTATGTATGTATTAAATTTAACAAAAATCGAAATATGATAAGAATGTTTGTATTTTACATGAATTCTTGACAAAATCTTGTAAAAGTAAATCCAATTATACTTTTTCATGTAAATTATTTTTTTATTAAATATATATATATATATATATATATATATATATATATATATATATATATGTAATATGAAAACGGCGACAATAAAAGTCAATAATTAAATTTTTTAATAAACAATGCTGACTCATCAATCTAATATTATGTTATCAAATAAACTTTTTAAAACTGTTACCACTAATTTAATGGATACTGCGGCCGTAAAAGTTTGAAAATTACTAATAGAATTGTAGTCGACAGTTATTTGTAATAATATATAATAACCATAACGAATTCTACGACCACAATAATACCATAAACGTAGTTATATATACATTTGACTTCATATATCAAAAGTAAGTAAGTATCGGGTTGACCGCAAGTGACATCTGGCGTTATTACGCTAAATCACATTTAAAGCCCAAAACGCCATACAACCACGACTCCCAAAATAATATAGTAGATTAGTTGTGACTAGTAAACCTAGAATTATTACCCCCTTCGCCTATATTATGCCATATGCTGGAGGCGAATACCGCCAATTTATTACCGCTTGCGTTAAACCACTTTCGAGCGCTTTAAGAATTATGATTAGATCCTTAAGAGGACACACACGTTGTGATTTGAATTTAAACGAAGTGAAAATCTAGGTTACTAGGAAAAAGATATTAAACAAATGTTTTCTACGATGATACTAAGAGTTTAATTTCCACTTAATCGCAACTAATATATTATTAAAAAATTTAATAAATTTGGAAAAAAATGTATTGGTCTCGCCGGGATTCAAACCCGGGATCTCTTGCTTTTATGGCAATCGTCCTAACCACTAGACTACGAGCCAACGACAAACAAACACATATATTGTGTCATGACAGGTCAAACACAATATAATTGGAAACAAATGTTTGTTTCGTCGTGGGTTCGTGGTTAGTACGTTTGCCGCGAAAGCAGGAAGTCCCGGATTCAAATATATTAAATTTCTCAATTACATATTAGTTCACTGAGATTAAGTGGAAATTAAAGTATTAGGAAAAACATATTAGTAAAATCGAAGTTTGTACAGTTTTCAGTCCTGTAATTTTGAAACAAATGTAATCAGCCATGAAATAAATATTTCATATTATTACGTTATTCTATTACGTTATTTATACAGGTAGTCGTAGGCCAGTGGTAGCGCGATAGACTTGGACCTCAACGGTTCCTGGTTTAAATATTATTTATTTAAATATTATTTTTGATATTAAAAGCTTGTACAACTGAACTTATATCGGCTGGGTCTGAGTGGTTCAGAACCCACTATAAGCTGTAGTTTCCTTGCTTGATTGTGGGCTAACGACCCGTATCGTTGATAATGTAAGTAAAAATTGATAAGAACATATAGTCATCTAAGAATTACGTAAATTTATTATATATATATATATATATATATATATATATATATATATATATATATATATATATATATATATATATATAATGTTATGTATTATTTTAACTTAAAATTGAAATCCAAATTTACAGATTATAATCAAAATTACGTAGCATTATTTGAATCACTAAACATATAAAGCTTACATTTATAAATCAAAATAAAATATTTTAATGTAATGTTAATAAAAAAAAATTGAACTTTAAAGCAAAAATAAATAAACAAATTATTATAAACATGAATGAACACTTAAATATATAAAATCATCAAATAAATTAAAATTTATATTTGTAAATTTTATCGACAAATAATGTGAATAAAATTAGCTTAATTGCAATGTCTATTCCATTATTAATTTTAATTTATTTTTGTCGTAAATATTTTGTTTATTTTTATTATTATATTGGAATTTTCCAATTATTGGAAATATATTATTATTTATATGTGTTTAAAATTTTCAGCTTTTTTCAACTATTAGAAACAGATTTGTGAATGATCTAGATCACAGATCTAGATCAAAATATATCCTTGTTTTTCCAATACTGACAGACTGACACAATTAGTATTCTTTGTAATGTAAGACATACATATCCTTTAATTATTAAAATAATATATTGAATTAAACTAACATACCAGAAATTAATTTACACGTAAACCGACAATAAAGAAAAACAAACTTTTCCTTAACAATTGTCTGAAAGACAATATCGTCAAATATTAATAGACAATTAAATTAAAGTCTGTACCGAGTCGAAATCACATTTAACAAGCAACTAGGACACGCATTGTCAGTAGCGTTTTAGGAAAAGGTCACGTCATATCCCGGCAAAAATAAAACATCTTGTATGTGTTGTTCAACGTGACAACACAAACGCAATGGTACCAATGTAAACTTTCTAACCCTTTCATAAATGTTGTTGGTTTGTTCGAAATAAAACCGACAGCTATGTGGTGGCATATTCATATATACACAAACACACAGACATAGGTAGAAATAATGTATGTATAAAGCGTTCCAAATTACTTGTCTGTTTCAAATGTTGATGTAATTCTTGTTATTTGAAATAAGGATATTATTATTGTAGAAATTTGCTGAAACTATTCAGCTGTTATTTTCAAATCGTCGCGTCGGTTTAAAAATAAAACTCATACAGTGGAACCTCGCATAACGAGCATAATTCGTTCCGGAGTCTTACTCGTAACGCGAAACACTTGTTAAGCGAAACAATTTTTACCATATAAATTAAAAATACTCAAAAAATAAAATTAAAAAAAAAAAACTCAAAAAAACTTTATGTATAACGTTTATTCAAAGAAAATTAAATATAAATTATTAAGGAGCGTGATTCATCTTCATCTTTTCTTCTATCGCGGAATGAACCAATCTGGAATGAGAATTCGTTTTGCAGAAAACAAAAAAAATCGAAATAATTAATAACATACCTAATTCCTTTTTACTAGAAAGCTGTCTAGAGACATTTGTTTTTGCTACATTTTGTTCTAAACGCAGATTGATGTAGCAATGGCACGGAAAGTTCTATCGCACAATTCGGGGATTGCCCTATCCACGTTACTCGTTATTCGAAACGTCGCTCGTTAAACGATTCATATTTTTACAATTTATTTGGCCTGTTATGCGAATTATTCGTTTTGCGAGTTGCTCGTTAAGCGAGGTTCCACTTTAGTCTGTTTTAGAGTACTTTTAGATAAAAGTGCATACATTTTAAAGTATTTATTTAAAAAATATTAAAACTGTTTTTAGTATTGTTTATATTTTAAAATGTTAAATATATAAAAATAGTTTATATTTGATACATAATAAAAGCAAAAATTTATATTGAAATATTGACTGCTTTTAACTAAAAGTGCTCTAAAAGAAGCTATAAATACTCCATATTTTTATTTTGGATAAAACAAAAATTTACTTGTAAATACGTAAAAGAGATATACACTCCAATTTTGCAACAAAGTTGCTAAGTTTTAGTAACGTGTTGCTTACAACTATAATCAATAGGAACAAATGTAACAGAAGTCTTCCTCGACTAATATTATATTATAAATAGAGAAATATTTCTCGAAAACGAATTACAATTCACAAATGTTTGAAGCGAGACCTACAAGTTAACGAGATAACAAAAACCGAAAACCCTCTTCTCCAAGTGAGACACGATAAGTGAGGCGAGCGCGGAGCACAAAACTAAACTTTTACAACTTAGAGGGACAAAAGCCGCATTTATGACATTAAGTTAAATTGGACAAATTCATTCCATTTTGCTTGCCTCTTTCTCTCTATCTATCTCTCTCTCTTCCTCATCGTGCTGTATCTTTCGTTCTCTTTCCTCTCCTACGCCACCATGGCTAACTTGATAAGCATTAAATTCACCGAAATCTAAAACTAACGACATTTGCGCAACGCACACAAATTTATTTTATTCCGCATTGAAATTTGCATACAAACTGAATAAAATATATACTCCTGTTTAATATTCAAACATAATTTTTACAAAAATATTTAAAATAATAAAATTAAACTGTTTTAGGTTAAAGTTTTGTTTAATTACTTATTTAAAAACGACGTTTCGACGAAACTCAACGCTTGTCTTCATCAGGATAAAAAATACTAATGATATTACAGTAAAAAACAGTACATAGAAATAAGTTACTAGTTACTACTAGATCTTTTTTTTATGATTTAGACCCAGCCGAAATTATATATGTTTATAATTAATGATATATAATTATTTGTTTATTATTGTAAAAAAATTAATTATAATATAAAATTAACTTACCAAAAATTGTAGTTTCAGAAAACAATTCTTGTAAGATTCATATCTGAAACAAAAACACAAAACCCATTATTAAAATTATTTCAATAAATTAAATAAAACTGCTTTAGGTTAAAATTCTGTATTAATATTTATTTAAAATCGACGTTTCGATAAATTTAACGTTTGTCGTGATTAGGAAAACTGATACAAATGACATTACAGTAAATAACAGAACATAAAAACAAGTTATTAGGTAACAAATAAGTAACCAGATCATAAAATTTATAGATTTTTGATTAATGGAAGTTAAATTTTATTTAACTCAGTGCCTTCACAATGATTAATGTTATCTTTTGTCTTTGTAAATTTCAATTATTCTCTTATCAATCTGCTGTTAATATTGACTAATCTTGCAATCAATATTATGTCATATTTCAATAAAAAATTTAATGAAAAATTAAATCAAATACATAAAATACAGTTCTGAACTACAACTTTCAGTAGTAAAATAACAGTTTTCTATTTATATAGGTAGCTCAAAAGTCACTAGACCACTTTCAAATGAAATAACTTTTTTATTTATTAATAATTTAAAAAAATTTAAAAAAAATAATTGTAGAAAGTTATTTGAATTTTAAATGGTCTAGCGATTTTTAGACCATTTGTAACATTGTATAACTGTTATATTGCATTTATATTCAAAAATTTAAAATTGTAAGCAAAACATTTATAAAAATACGTATAATTAAATCATTCTGTAATAAAAAATTAATTAAAAACTTTTTATTGAAAATAAAATCTGACAGTACAATAAGTATATTTAATTGAATTCTGAATTCTAATACAATTTTAAATAAAATGTAAAAAGAAAACAAATAAAATAGATCCAGAGATCAATTTTCAATTCATATACTGTTTAGAATATAAATAAAATATTTGAAAAATTGCCAGTATATATTATGTAGCTTAGTTTCAATATAAACCTTTCCTTGCATTACAAAATCTAATAATATTACAGTATAAACTATATATTCAGTAGTAGTTCCGCGTGTGTGTGTTTTTTTTATCATGTCATGAGTAAACTCAGAAGTTTTCATTTACTTCAATTTTCAAATGCAAACATGACTCTAAATAAAACAAAATGTATACTTAAAAAAGGTTCGCTGACGGAATACGTATATATATATATATATATATATATATATATATATATATATATATATATATATATATATATATAAATTTTTGTAAAAAAATGTTTGAAAATTGCTTGAAATGTACTTTTATATATTCATATTCACATCTGTCTATGTTGCGTAATATATCTGCGATATATTGCTATAAATTAACAAAGATTTGTAGTTTTATTTTTAGTTTCAGTAAAAACTATTTTTCAAAAATGCCCTGTTTAAATAGTAATATTTTTACGTATATTATAAAAAGGATATATACAGGTGCTAGAGGCCTCTAGTTTGCTTTATTTATTAAATTCGCATATTCGTTGTTCAGATTTATTAGTTTAGTCAGTCTGAGTTCGTCTTTTGTTAGTTTAGTTTTAGTTTTTAGATCGCTTAAAGTTTATATTTATAATTTATGTTTCTCTTTTTGTATATTCGTGTAGTTTGTATTTGTATCAATTTATGTTGTTAACTTATTATTTAAATAACCGAAAAATATATGAAATTGCATATTTTGTAATTTTGTATTTTTATCAATGTTTTTATATTCTAACCTATCCTGTAATTGGATTCGTCTGTCGGATAGAGTAATTTAAATAAATAAATAAATAATCACTACCTTTTACGCATGCTCCCTAAAGTTTTTTTGAATATGTTCAACCTATCTATTATATTTTAGATTTTAAGTGTTTTGAGAGCAGCAAAATATATCACAGCAATTACAAGATATTTTTACTTGATATAACAATTAAATATTAACCAACGTCAAAATTAAACAAAATAAAATATACGACTATATATTCCAAACCTCGCCATTGTTTCCACAGCCAAACCATGTTGAACCTCACCCTCAACAACTTAATCACTGTTATAGCGTAACCGCCGTAAAACAAATGACGCTTGCATTTTTCTGTCATGGTCATTAATAGTTGTAATTGCCAGGCCAAGCTATCCATTTCCCTCTTCACTCCTGCGACTCTGTGTCACTGAAACAGTTGACAAGCGATGTGAGTTCACCCGTTCTACCGTTTCGCAACTGTTTTACGATGATGCTAGTGCTGGACGCCATTCGCTTCCTTCAACTGTTTGTTTGTTTGTGTGTACGTACGTGTCTTTCAACTGTTTTGTGTCGTATAGGAATCATGAGCCACAAATGATGAATGGTGTGTCACTATAATGTTGAGATGGTGACGTGTATATATATATATATATATATATATATATATATATATATATATATATATATATATATATATATATATATATATATATATATATATACCTATATAACTTTAGCAGTAGCTGGAATTCTAGTTTGGATAGCTAGATGAAAAAGTTGATCATTACAGAGTTGGAGACACGTGAACAAATCTGTTTTTTGGTTTTTTTAATGCTGGCTGGTCAAAGTATAGTTAAAAACGGATAATAAAGCTCAGTTTCTCCACTTCAGTTTAAACTTAAATTACAAGATTATATAGGAAAAAAAATAGTTATTTTATTTTATTCAAATTACATGACTAAATTTTAGATGATTTATCTATATTTAATTAAATGAAATTTCTAGTAACATTAGTGGCTTCATTCAAATTTTATATAGTAGAAAGAGTTTGTGCCACACTCTTTTAGGTACATGGAGTTATCGATGTATGTAAATTAATTGAAATTAAATATTTGTTTTAAATATAAAGTTCAGATAAATAATCGAAAACTGCAGAATAAGTAAAGTAAGTAACAGATTGGTGTATGAAGAGTAAAGATAGTTTTTCTTCACTGTGTATATATTAGTACAAAAATATTATTTAAATATGGCAGAGTTTCAATTGTTTTAAATTTAAGTTTATATACCATATAATCATAAACATTTGTCATGTAATTATCATATTTACAATGATTTTGAATATTTAATAAGCAAATACAATTAATATTGAATAAGCATTAAGGTAAAATTTATCAATTCGATATACAGAAATAACCTGTAGTTTAATTAATAATTTAAAAATTCTTTGTTTTACACTGAAATTTTCTAAAAATATGATCAGTTGAGATTTGAAAATAAATACATATTGCAATAAGTTTTATAATTATATCATAAAACAATTTATAAAAAATTAAATTATAATATACTCGTTCGTCATTATATATCGTTATCGGTTTTTTCAATAATTTTTTTTATTAAAATATGAATATTGGCACACAAAGCAAAATATATACTGACAAAAATATACGAACAACAATTATTTATTTATTATATATATTTTTATTATATTTTAATAAAAGATTGTATTACATACAAGTTTAAAATTTAATATATATTTTTAAAGATCAAAAGCATTTTTAATAAAAAAAATATAACAAACAAATATTAAAAATCTACCAATTTTTTTTTCACATTAATATAAGGATATAAAAATACAGTTGTTGACATTTACAAGTGAAGTTCTTGTAATTCAAAAAAATATTCTTTTATATTATACAAATGTGTATGTATCAATTATTAAGGTAAGATTTTTCTTTTTCAAGACAGCGTAGAATAAAAATATAAAAAGTTTTATATATAATTCTACGTGGTACGTCTGATTTGATTTGAGATCAAAAACAACAAAAGCGATGCGATTTTATTAAATTTTAATTTGAAACTAAAAAAAATACGCATTAAATGCTTTTAAGAAAGATAAAGAAAGATTAAAAATAAATGGTATATTTTCGCACAACAAAATTTGTATTATTCACAACAAAATTAGTATAATTCACACAAGAAAAATATAATGCACGACAAATAATCTTTTGCACAAAAAAAAATGTTAGTGCACGTTTAAATATTTTTTGTCATGATAATAAATGTAAATGCACTACAAAAATGTGAGTGAACGACAAAATATTTGTTCTAACATCAAACTAATCAAAAATTAATCTTCAGGTGTATATTAATCTTTTTTAAAAAATTAAAAATTAACCTAACCAACCTAGCAATGAATCTGACTGATACTTTGAAGTATATTGATTTTTTTTTTATTTCTTTAATCAAAAATATGCATGAAAATGACTACGTATAAATATATGTTTCGAAGCAAAATTATTTATAATAAATAAGAAAACTAATTTTAAAGTTGAGTATGAAATATGAATTTGCTCGTCATGACGTATTAGTGTATCAGCGAGTATAAAATCATTATTTTCCGATTTTTACATAAAAATATTGTAATATATTTTAAATAAATAAAATACGTTATTTGATATATGATTTATGAGTGCCCATCAAAAAATTTGTCATTTAAAGCCCAATATTTTCAAATTTTGGAATAAATTTATTCTTGGAATATTATTAAAATTAATCAATACAATATTGTCACTTATTCTGAGGATACATTTTTAGCCAATTACATATGATTTTTTTTAACCTATCTTCCGAATAAATAAAAATGGAAAATAATTTAAATTAAATGAAATAAATATCACATCGAAAAAATACCAATCAAGTTATTCGATAAAATATAGCTTTACTTTTATCCAAAATTCTTTTATATTTCAATAACTGCGTTTACGGAAAAACACGTAAAAAGCGCGCGTTAACTTTTTATTTCAATTTTATGTTAAAATAATCTGAAAGTTATATCAAGCGAGCGATTTAGAAGATGTCAATTCATCACTTTTTTGATGACAAGCAAACAGGATTCTGAAAAACGCTTTTCTTAGTGAGAGGGGGGGGGGGAGTATATGCTTGGCTCTCTTGGTTCAATACAAACTCAACCAGCTCAAGCGATTGAATTCTTAAGAAGTCACTTGGAAAAAAGCTTTTCATAAACGAAGAACCCGATGAATAAAGCGGGCAAGGAAGCGAGGTAAGAAGTAGAAAAAACATGCAGAAGAGTTTAAAGATTACTTTGTAAAGTGTCCCTTAAGTGGCCCTGATGACGTATCATTTTTAGCGATGAAAAAATAAATTTCAGTATCTATATTACGAAGAGCGTGGTAGGTCGTAGGAGCAGTGACAAATTAATTTTGTTGCCACTCGTGTTAAATGAATGTTTCCCGTCTTTTTGTTAATAAAAGCAAGGACAAGATAAACTGTTTTAAATTCCTTTTACTTATTGCATGTTAATAAGGTTATGTTCAAACAAGATTGATTTATATTCTTTGTTATTAAAACTCTGTTAGACTGTGATTGAATGAACCAACTTATTTTTATGGAGATTTACAGATTTTTATTATTATTCTGTTTTAAGAAAGAGTCAAACACAGAATAATCAGGAAATATAAAAGTTGTTGATTAAAAATATTCAAATCTGGACACACACCCATTAATCATAATTAGACAAAAGACTATTAGATATAACATACTAAAAACTTTCAGAACTCATTATATCAAAATAAAACTGTTTTATGTTAAAGTTCTGTGTATATATATATATATATATATATATATATATATATATATATATATATATAACCGACAATTCTACAAACTCAACATCCGTCTTCATCAGGAAAAATAATATCATTTTTCCAATGAAGACAGACATTGATTTCGTAAAAACGTCGATTATAAATAATATTGGATTTGTTGCCCAACAGTTATACAACCAATTACAGGACAATATATATAAAAAAAATGATAAATCAGTTAATATATAATAATATTAATACATAAAGAAATATAGTATTATGTCTAACTTAATTGTTTAAGCTATGAATTAGTGAATGCAAATATTCATGAAAAATATCAAAATCAGATAAACAATTGTTAAAATTTCTGCACATTACGCTGATTGGTGCATTTTATAAAATATTTGTTCGAGAAGAATTACAATAAAACGTTAAAGTGAAAATAATTATTTGTGAACATCTTTCTCAAGTTATGCAAAACACAACACATGTATAATTCTTTCTTCAACGCAGATTTCAACTCATAAAACAACCATGTTTTACTTAACTTGTGTGATGAAAACAAATTTACATACATATATACATACACAGGTCCCCGTGCACTGAAAATAATATACCAACTTAGATATATATTCTCTGAGAAACCAAAAGCTTTATGCATACCATATTGTAGTAAGTAGAAAGAACCTACGCTACAAGACAAGCGTCTCCTTGTTTTTTTTACTCCTTACTCTTTTGCTCTTGCTCACCTGATGCTATAAGTGTATAGAATTCATATCAGGATATATGAATTTTTAAATTCCCAATATTCGTTGCTATGTGCGGGTGCACTCTGCTATATTTTACGTCGCGAACTTTATCCCGGGAAAAGACTAAAATGTTTTTGCTCAGTTATGACATACTGGGTTTTTCCATTTTGCATGTGTACCAAGACCAAGAGTGGATGCATTGGTGTAGTGTGCAAGTTGTACAATGGACAAAGGATGTAAGACTGCAGGAATGGAAAGTTTGCAGGAATTATGAGTTGGTGTTGTTGTGCAAGATTGTAGTGTACAATAGCGTCTGGAAAACAGAATATTATTTTGATTGTGTTTATTGAGAATTTTAATAGAATTATCTTTTATTAAATATATATATATATATATATATATATATATATATATATATATATATATATATATATATATTATTACTTTCGTGGGATTTTCAATCAAAAATAAAAACAACTCAATTCAAAGTGCAAGCTTTCGGAAAAAAATTATTTCCATTTGCCTGATGAAGGAAATAAATTTTTTCCGAAAGCTTGCACTTTGAATTGAGTTGTTTTTATTTTTGATTGAAAATCCCACGAAAGTAATAATATAAATATTTACAGTCACTAAAACTAATATATATATATATTTATTAAAGATTTTGTTGGGATTGGAAGTCTAACAGAATGTAAAATCAAAACTCAATTCATTGTTACGCAAGCTTTCGGAGGTTTCTTTTCTCCTTCTTCAGGCACCTGTTTTTTTATTAAAAAATTATTTTATTTAGTATTACAGAAAAATTATTATAAAATATTAATGTAACTATTGTTTTACTCACAATGGCAGAGTATTCTGTGTAATTGAGCCAATGATAAAATATTGTAGAAAAATTTGTCCAAAATTAATAATTAATAAAATACAATATAATTAATTGTCAAGATTAAAATATTCACAATTGTTCGTCCACAAGATAAAATAATTTTGTATTTTTGTTTGTAATATAAAATGATTTGTATTTTTTTATTTTTCTTTCCACAATGAATAAAGCTAAACACGCGGTAATTAGTTTTTAATTTTTAATTAATGAGAAGTTGATAAAGAAGAATTTAAGTTTTCCCACTTTTTTTGGATGGAATTGTACAGTTTGGAATATATATATATATATATATATATATATATATATATATATATATTATATTATATAAATAGAGTCGCAAATTTGTTTAATGTAAAAAATAGTTTTTTACGCGTAAAAAATGATGTATTACACATGCCTATTTCTGATAACAATAAACTTAATGTTGTTTACTTGCAAAGTACAGATATGTAAAATGCATTTCGATCAATTTGCCACATATATCTTTTCCCTACAAGCATATCACTATTCAAAATTCATCAGTATCTAAAGCACAAAAAACAAATTGCTGAACGATAAATAAACGAGAAAATAAAAATCTCTATAATGACCAATATCTGATCGTTTCTCGTTGCAATAAAACAATTTTATAGAGCAGCGAATTATTGGTAGATTGTTTGTCGGTGATACAGTACGACGAAATATTACTACGTATGTTTACCGTACGTGTGTTACACAGGCGCGCATTGCATCTAGCGTTCAAGCCCGACCAACCAAACGTTGCACACAGCGTTATTTTTAAACTGTGCACATCCCGACACCAGTTCCGCATCATGAATCAAACGGATACCGTACAAATAGCCGCAAAAGTTTCGGATTATATTATTTTTCTTCAAACGTATCATACACTGTAAAAAAAATAGCGAAATTACAAAAAAATAGTGGTAAAGTTTTACTATAAAAAATCTGTAATAAATATTCCGTATTTATACCTCAAAATTCTGTCATAATAGTTGCATAAAGTAAATAAAAAAGAACTAACAAGTATGTAAAATTGCTTACTTTCTGCAAATTGCTTCACATACTTAATGTAGAATTACGTATTATCGGTATAACTTCTTAAATCATGTAAAATTACAGTTTGTATATTAATATCTGTAATAATAAACTTAGTACATATTTTGTTTAATAATACTAATAAATATTTTAAGTGTAATTCATTCGTTTCAAAATACGTCCTTTATGTAAATTAAGAAATGTATGTAATTACACAAACAATAATATTACAGAACTAAAAATGTTTTACTTATGTTAATGTTTTACTGAAGTTCTGTAAATATACTAAAAAAAATTTTACTAAAAAACTGTAATATTACATTCATATGTACTTCTCCACATTACGCATTTTATTACATCATGGACATTAATTTTCAAAAATAATTAATATATCATCTTATACTCCTTAAAATTTCACATCTTTAAGTATCAATAAAAAATATTACTAATACAAAGTTTTATTGTTATTTTACAAACCATTTGGTGTGTATACACCAGCCTTGTATAAATTAGTTTGCTTAAAATTACAAATAGAATCGGTCATCGTATTCATGAAATGTAAACTTTATAATCAAACTATTGACATTATAATACCCAGAACATGATATACTGATTGAATTCAACCTTTAGTAAAATTATCATTAAATATTATTCTAAGCTAATGAAGCGACAAAAGGTTTATTTCATTACCATTTGACCACGTCTAAAGGCAAATCAAATTGATGTAAAAATTTATCATTATCCCGAGAACAAAGCAATATGGTAATTTTGTATGGAAATCAATTTATTTATAATTAAATTTCAATATAGTAAAAAATCTTTCAGAGCTCATTATTTTAAAATAATGAGATTCTATTTATTTTATATTAAAATTTGACGTTTCAATATACTAAACGTATATCATCATCAGGAATAAATATATAAAATAAAAAGAACTTCAGTCTAATGATTTTATATTTAAAAAAAAAAACAACAGTTTTTAGTAGTAATATACAGAATGATTCATAACAAGTATATCAAATTTTTGATTGTTAGTTTGTTGATTAATTAGTTTATGTAGTAAAGAATAAAAACAAAATTTTTGAAAAAAATACACAATAATTAAACATGGAGTAAAATTCATGTCAGGGGCACAGAAGGGTAACTTTACAAATTATATATATATATATATATATATATATATATATATATATATATATATATATATAAAACTAATACCATAGATTGATAGCTACAAAAAAAAAGGTATTTGTTTGTAGATTTAAACTTATGATATAGGATGCACAATTTCTGAGATAAAAAATTTTAAAACATTTTTAGGCCTTAAACCTAGAGAGTTGTCGATAAACAAATACGTGTTGTTTAGTTTTTAGTGTTCTACTTGAATACCAAAGTTCATTTAAATCTGAGATGTACACCTCAATATGGTTGCTTGTCAGTATAATTCCTTTATCATCATTTTAACAACTTATTATCCAAAATACAGTAACATCAATCTCGGATTAATCTTATCAAAAACCTTCTGCCGTTTAGTGTACCATAGAGTGTTATTAGCGCAGTTGGCATTAGTTTGGGTATACGTACTTCAAGTACGTTATACTCTGGACGCGTTCTAAAAAAATAAACCACAACGTCTAGACAAAAACAACCCAACGAAGAAGCGCACAGCAAAAGGACAGGAACTAGCTTGGGAGAAAACGCAATGGCTTTATTTATTGCCCACAGTAGAAGCTTTCCACGCCACAGTGCCGCGGGCGCCCCTCTCGGGCAGTTGCCTTGCCTTGAAAACGAAAGCCGTTGCCTGACTATATCGGCCTAAACCATTACGTAATTACCGACCAAAAAAAAATCACCTATATATGGTTTTTAGCTTTGGAAAATCTTTTTTTTTCTTGTGTAAAGGATTAGTAAAGAAAAAGTTCTGTTGTAAAGAAGCATAATAGATAAATTTTGATTATATGAAATTATCGTTCAAGTTTTGTTATAAATTATTATTAATACACGATGTAGTTTGCTATATAAAAAAGTATAATTTTCTGTACAAACAAATTTTTCTGTATTACATGATCTATTATTTAATTGTATGTGAAAGTGTAAATTAAAGAAAAAATATTACCAAATTTTCATGTTTAAAATACACACATGAAAGTTATTAGGTTTGCATTAATATTTATTAATAATCGATGTTTCGACGAACTCAACGTACGTCTTCATCCGGAAAAAAGATACAACTGACATTTACAGTAAATAAACCAGAACATAAATGTAATTGTTATTTGTATCTTTTTCTTGATGAAGATGTTCGCTAAGTTTGTCGAAACGCCAATTATTTATATATATTAATACAGTACTATAATCTCAAGCCGTTTTATTTTAATATAATGAGTTCTGAAAGATTTTTTTATTGTAGATGTAATTACAAGACTCAACAGTACAAGACAGTAGATTGGTAAGAAAAAGAAAAAGAAAAAGAAAAAATTTAAATAAAACTTGGCTTCCTTTACTTAATAATTTATAAAGTTTATAATCCACTTATATCTATTTTATTACTTAATAACTTATTTCCATGTTTTTTTTTTTTATTATTATTTATGTCATTTGATGCTGCAGTATACGTGTAGGATATTGAAACGTCAAATTTTAATCAAAAATTATAAAAACTTACGCTTAAAACTTTTTTGTTTTAATATGAGTTCTGAAAGATTCTTTACAATGTTAAAAAAATTATCATAATGTCAATATTTTTTCTCATTATTATTTAAAAAGTATATAAAAGCAAACATCTTCTAAAATGTATTATTTATTTAATTTCAATTGCAAACGAAGCAATATTTATACTAATTTAGATTTCACTGCGTAAAAGCAAAGGAAAGCAGTAGCAATTGATAAGTTTTATTTATGAGCGCGAGCGCCAAAGTTGTCCAACATATATAAATAATTCAACAATAGAAAATTTGCATATTATCCGTGCGAGATATTGAAATACATACATAATAAATAAACAAATTAAACAGTCCGGTCGGGGACTGCAAATTTGCTTGAAAATATTATGAATTATGAATTTAATCTTTTGTTTAATTTCATTTTATTGTCATACTGATTATTTATTACATTGCTTTTATTTAAATATTTATTTAATATCCGTTGTTTTATTATTCAATTAAATTCTATAAACAAAACTGTGAGATTTTTGATATTAAATTATCTATCAGAATAAATTTGTATTTGGTCCTTTGATAGTCTGTGTTTTAGTATAGGTCAAAATTTATTTTTGTATGTTTTTGTTAGAAATTTTTAAAAATTTATTAAAACATTTTACTTTTATCACAATTGTAAATCCTGAATGACATTAATATAATAATTTACTAAAATAAATAACGAAATATATTTGTTTCAGAAATAATACGTATTTGTGTTGTTACGTGATATATGGAACAAAAAAATTTACAAATATTTGTAGTTAGATATTCAGATAAACAACCAATTTCTATGCATGAAGAAACATAAGACTAGAATCAAGAATATTTATGTGAGATATAAAACATTGAAATCGATATTATGATAGAAGAAAAACAATATGTATGTATAAATAAGAATTATTTGCAACTGAAAAATCTTTTGGAACAATTTATGCATGAGATACTTTTATTTTTAATATTATTCAATCTACTATAGGAAAAATTTACATTTAAAAATATTGAAAAACTTGACAACAAATTTAATATCTTAAGAACAGTCTACTGTATGAACACGAATATTTTTGCAAAAATGATAGACGTAAAAACAAATTTTTGTTAAAATAAAGTTCATTTTATTCATTTGAGATATATTCGTATAGCCATATTCGGTAGATATGAATACCATCTTAAGTTTATCTTTTAAAACGCTATTTCTCCATCTTGATTTTGGCCTGCCTCTACTTTGATTACCATAAAGTGTTCATTTATATATCATAGTTTATATACCTTGATGAAATATTTTAAAAAATCTATCTATCTTCAAGAGTTATATACAAAGGTTCTTAAAATTATTCTAATGTAAATAGTATACAATTTATGATGGAAAAACAAAATTTCACTATTAAAAATGAGACAAATTTGCATGTTTATTGACAATATTTTTATATAAATTTTGTGAAACTAACCAAGTGTTTCTTTTAATAATAACTTTTACAGTTATTTTTATTCCTTATTAATTTTTTAAAGCGTTTCATCGAGTGCTAACCTCCGAAACTGTAAATGTTTTTACTTTTTTAAATATTGTACTATATTTTAAGAAGAAATTTTAATTTTTTTTTAATTTTTTCAATAAGTTGGCAGGACTATAAGACACTAAAAATTATATAATTTCTTTCGTAAAAATTTGATTAATCTTGGATAAATAGTAAAGCCAGAATTAAATTTTAAAAATATAAGTAATGTTTTTCTCGAAAGTTAGCTACACTGTATATTAATAAAATTATATAATTTATGTGGGCACCAGAAGAATCCTTTGCGAATATTTGGTTAAAATCGGATAAATAATGTATAACCATAATAAACTTTTAAAAACTTTACTAATTTTATTTCTCGGAAAATTAGCATCAAGCAAAAAAAAAATAACATAACCATTTTGGACACAAATGAACCTATCCTGAATATTTCATTAAAATCGGTTGAACCGTCTAGGAGGAGTTGCAATCACAAAATTTTGACGCACATCAATACATACTTATAAATCTAGAGGCTATATGTAAGATTTCCAAATACGTTTTTATAATTTTGGATAATATTACAGACACCATACCAAAACTATACCACTTTTCCTTGCAGTCAAAGTGGTAAAAAAGATAATGATTATATTATAGAATCCCGTTACAATAACTATTATATACATAATATATTTTCGATTCATCTTTTGTGTCTTGATTACAGACAGAAGACCGACCAAGAGGAAACTTCCAAGACGGAATGAGACGTTCCGAGACAATTCTTCGAAGTTTAAACTCAGCCATAATTGTTCAGTACAAGCATGGATGTGTATTGTTTCTAATCGGCATTGTTCTTAGTTTAACAATGTTATTTATTATAGTTAAGTTTAAACTTAATATTGTTATGTTCTCTGTATAGTAAATAGAGCTATTTAGATGGGCGGTTTTTCTACTATTCGTTGTTCGTAATAGAATTATTTCGGTAATGTGTTATAAATTAGCGCTAAGCAGATTAAATTGCGTGGAACTGATGTAATTAGAATAAATATGTTACTTGAAATGATTTAGGTTGTTTGTGTTGGTATATCAATTAAAGTTTTAGCAATTTAAATACATACATACACAATCACGCCATGTACCCAAAAGGGTGTGGCACAAACTCTTTTCATCATTCCGAAATCAGTCGTCTCCAAACATTCCTATCCAAACAAGCAACTTTCGATTCATCCACATTCATAATTCCTCTCATACATGCTTTTTTATTCCTACTACTTGAAAAGTTTCGCTCACGCAAAACACTCTCAATCATACCACTCCAACTACTCATAAAGTATAATAATGTTTTTATTCTGTCATAATTTAATATTTAGAAAAGAAGCTGATAAATTTGTGTGTTATTCTACATTAAACAAGATTAGAAGTATATGGGTAAACCCATATATAGACTACTTTGACATTTTTCGAAAAGTTGGCAACACTGTATTTTAATAATATTATAATTTATGTGGGCAATAGGAGATACTTTTCTGAAAATTTGATCAAAATCGAATAAATAATGTAGCCACAATGAATTTTTTAAAAATTTTGTGATTTTTTTTTCTCGATAAGTTGGCAACACTGTATTTTGTTAAAATTGCATAATTTATTTAGGCACTAGGAAAAACTTTTATAAATATTTGATTAAAATCGGTTAAATAAAATGGTCAAAATAATTTTTTTAAAATTTTACTAATTTTTTTTTCGGAAAGTTGGCAACACTGTATTTTGTTAAAATTACATAAATTACATGAATACTAGGAGAATCTTTTGTGAAAATTTGAGTAAAATCGGTTGAATAACATGGCCATAATAAATTTTTTAAAACTTTAGTAATTTTTTTCTCGGAAAGTTGGCAACACTGAAAATTAATAAAATTATGTAATTAATGGGAGCATTAGGGAAATCTTTTCTGAAAATTTGATCAAAATCGGATAAATAACGTAGCCAATATGAATTTTTAAAAACTTTAGTAATTTTTTTCTCGGAAAGTTGGCATCACTGGAAAAAAACAAAACCACATGACCATCTTGGGTACTAGACAAATTTATCCTGAAAATTTCATTAAAATCGGTTGAACCGTCTAGGAGGAGTTGCGGCCACAAAATTTTGACTTACGACCGAGCGAGTGAGCGAGCGAGCTGACGACGCACACACATACACCCTCATAAACTAAGTTCAGATTCGTCATCTACAGGCTATATGAAGGATTTCTATACAATTTTTTTTTTTTTTTGAAAATGTTACAGACACCGTACCAAACGCTTTACTACTTTTCCTTGCAGTCAAAGTAGTAAAAAGATGGAGTGGTGTGATTAAGAGTGTTTTTCATAGAAGAGCATATATGAAAAGTATCATAAATGTGGATAAAATTGGAGTTGTTTGTTCAGACAAGCAACTCTATTGCTTCTCTTATAAATCTACTGTTAATGATAATAGTAATTTATAAAGAAAAAAATAACATCAATCAGTGTGAAGGCATCCATTTAAATAAAATTTGGCTTCCTTTAATTATAAATTTACAAATTTTGTAATCTAATTGCTTATTTTGTTACCTAGTAACTTGTTTCAATGTTCTGTTTATTTACTGTAATGTCATTTGTGTAATTTTTCCTGATGATGTACGTGAAGTATGTTGAAACGTCGATTAGAAATAAAAATTAATACAGAACTATAGCCTAAAATCGTTCTATTTTAAAATGTTTATTATTTTATAACTTTGCTCTTACCTAGTAAATCGTAATTAACCGATTAATCGCACTTAATCGTGGATTGTTATTAATGTTAAGTACTATTTTTGAAAATTTTTGACAGAACTGATTAAATTAAGTTTTTTTTCATTTATCATAATCACATTTTGTTCATTTAATGCATAAGTAATGTTTGCCTTCAAATTCATAAAAAATAAATATTCATATATATGCAATTTTTTCATGAGTTTATTCACAGCCATTTAGTATAGTGATGATGTTATTTTAAGACTGAATACATTAATGTAAAATAGTGTTAAAAATTCGAATAATTTAGTAGCTAATTCCAATTTACACCAGAAATCTTTTATAATACAAGCAAGTATAAAAAAATAATTATTTTTAATTAAAATATCAAAACATTCTACAAAATGTAAAATATTTTATAATTTCTTGTATACGCTCTAATTTAAATGAAATGAAAAATCTGGAACACAGTAAAATGATTAATGAGATTTTAAATATAACATTTTTGCAAAGTTAAATATAATAATAATGTACATATTTAAGAATGCATTATATTTGTACGTTATATAAACAGAAAAACCTACTTTTATCTGAATCTAATTTATTTGCTGTGATATATGTAATGTGTAAAATATAAAACTGTAACTTTTGTAAAACTGTAACTGTAAATTTATTATTAATGTAATATTAGATTTTAATGAAAAAATTATAGTCATAGAATATGTAAAATTTACATCAATTTTTTTCAGTTTATGACTGACTGGACCCCGAAATAAAATTTGATCATATGATTGATATTTAAAAAAAAAATTCCACCAACATATTTATCTACAGTAAACAAGCTTTCTAAATATTCTCTTGTAAACAGTGAATTAACAGGAGCGAAACGTTGAATTACACCGACAGAAACTCATTGCAGATAAAGGAGTGTTTGGGGGAAGGGGGTGTAACTAGTCGGTAAAATTGATATTGCCATCGGCTAAGAGGGTTAGCGGGGCAAGACGAAAAGATAATCGTGCACAGTTCGTCAAGAGACGCTTAATTAAAGTAACCGATGCATGTAATTGTTTAGTCGACGATAGCCAAAACACGTCGGAGGCTATATACACGAGTTAATGAAAAAAAAAGTAAAAGGTACTCTCTGCATTTACCCCTGATGCAACATCTTTGCGTTTGAACGGTGTGTTTCTATTTCTACTTTGAATAGGATTCATTCGCAAGCTTATTTATATTTTTTGTCATCTATATATAATAAAGTACAATACAAATATGTATGTATGTTTGTCCGGTTTTAAAATGCAACTTGGAAGTGATTTCTAAAGTTGAAATTTAGGACAGAGCTGTATAATACTATCATAAAGGTGGAAAATATCTAAAAGAGGAAATAAATCTACGTGAGCCACAGGAAAACACTGTAAACGAATATAATTTTGTAAATTATATAATTTGACATCTACTAAATAGATTTTGATGGAACTTTTATTAATAGTTGAGGCGTATTCAAGGAAAGTTATACTATAAGACAACGAAAACTATAAATGTTTATTTTTAAAAACAGAGTTACACGTTTTTGTTAAAAATGTATCCATAAATTTTTAAAAAAGCTACACAAATTTTACATTAAATTTTTATACTTGTTGAAAATAAAATAAAATAAAATATATTTCTCATTTTTTGCGAATAATATTTAAACTAATTTAAGTAATTAAATAAAAATATAATTAAACATCTCAAAAACAAATTCAAATAAATTATTATTCTATTTTTATGCAGTAGTTCCAACTAAATAATTAAATTAAAATAAATTTACCGAGTTGGTTTAATGTATGGGGTGGTGCTGCACAAATTGCGTGACGTTTACTATCTGTTCCTGCTGTGAGACCCAAAACCTGCACAAGCAGGATATTAGCCTTTTTCCTAAATGTGTTTCACATGTGTGTGTCTGTGTGTGTGTGTGTGTGTAATTTTGATAATATTTTATCCTAGATTACTTACAGTTCATTTTTCATTACGATCATTTGCTACAGGACATTAATGACGAAATGAGTCAGTTTATTAAAAAAAAAATATATTTTTTTTAAGATTTTTGATGATATAGCGTCATCATCTTCAGAAAAAAAAAATTGCAAAAATTGTGTACAATTAAAATTAAACACGTTAAAATTTGAAAATATAATAATAAATAATTTTTTGAAAAAATACAGTATCTATTTTCTTCTTTTTTGCTAAATACATACAAAATGGTCAAATAAAAGACTGATATTAAAAAATAAATTTTGTTACTGCACAATAAAAAATAAAATAGATTTGGTGTTAAAAAATTACACTATTTTTTGTGTATGTATGTAATTTTTGTGTAAAAAATACTAATTTTGTCTATATAAATAACAATTTGCAATAGTGTTAAAAATGTTGATGTTAATTTAATTCGTGTCTTTTTAGTAACAACAGTAACAACAGTATATTTTTCGACATTTTCTCTTTGTGTATTTTTACACTATTTTTAGTAAGACACCAAATAATATCGAATATATTTTATTGTATATTGTCCATATTCATAAAACTTTTTTATTAAATAAAACATATTATTAAAAACAAATTTCATAAGATATTTGAGAATTTTGAAAGAGTTTAAAATTAACAACTATTTTAGAAAATCCTATTTCACATGTTTCAACAATTCATTTTATTTAACAAATAGTTTTATAAATACGGATTTAAATCATCTAAAACCTAAATCAGTATCATTAAAATTTGACATAGAATTCATTTACTATAAACATTAGTTGCATTGTTATTAATTTCACTTAATATATTGTAATTGTTTAGTGAACTACAAACATTTACCCGTTAAATACAACATACAATTAATTGCTCGAATTAAAGGAGAACAATCATAAATAGTAAACTTTAACGCACAAGCTATAAAGTATATAATCCGTCAAATTTATTTGCGTTAGCGCTAAACTTTCGTAAAACTGTTAATACAGCGAAAACAAAATACGAACAAAAATTGGAGTTTTTACTTAAAATTTACACCAGTACAGTTTCAAAGTCAACAAGGGTTACAAATGAAAGTTAATTTTTTTTCAAAAACTTGTATATTTCGTGCAGAAAGTGCCTTTTTAATACTAGATACAGAAATATGTAACTATTTATTTTAGTTTTTAAAAACAATTATTTTAACTAATGTCTTTAAAAAGAATATAAGTATCAATAGTTTTTTTTACATTACATTTCCAGCTTCAGAATTCTTATATTCGAATTTTAGTATTTCTGATCGGAAAAATTAATTACTAGATATTTTATATCACACAAAACAATAAATTTAAAATTAAATAGAATAATCGATAATCAATCACATAATATCTACCTACTCAATATATAATATTTTCTCTCCGTACAAATAAATGTCAAAATCAATAACCTTTAATAACCGAACAACAAAAGCGATTTCAACGTTAAAAACAATATTGCATTATTCCTCCGGTGACATTTGACATCTAATCTAAACCTATCCTAACTTTACAACTAACAACTAACTTCGGCCCGGTAAGTCACATAGAGAGAAAGAAAAAAAAACTAACAAAGAAAATAGCGTGTGTGAAGGTTGGATATGGTGTCTGAAGTTAGTAGGCAATGGAATTGTCGCATAGAAAACGTAACGAAAATCGAATTCGACATAATAGATGCTATTAAGGTTCCCCTCTAATACACTGCGAGTCGTTCGACCAAAACTAACGACCCACACATACATACACATTACACACACACACACACACATATATACCAATTCACGAGAAAATACACGTAGGCACAGAGAAAAGACATAGAAAACATGACTAATGTTTGAAAGCTAAGTTAGGATAAGTGACGTCAACATACATTGACAACATCACTTTGATAAATATAAAAATCTGCCGTGGTCAACACCGAACTGACCGTCGTCGTATTAAATAAATTTATGGAATAAAAAAATTTGTATAACTATTGTAGTCATGATAATTTAAAACAAAACAAAATTATATATCATAAAAATATGAAAAATATTCAAAAATTATTTATTTGTATCGAAAAATGTTACAAATAAAAGTGACATACAGCAGCAAATTACCACTTTCGGTTGTTGATCAAATTGAAATATTCACCTCCGAAGTTTAAATAAGAAATTTTCTGTGTCTACAGACAGATAGACAGACGGACATCACGCTAAAATAATTGATTCGTGTTACTATAAGCCTAATTCGTGCTTATCCCGATATGTAAAATTTGATATAATTACATTACAATATCATATGTGACATGATGATTAGTAAAAATATTACATAGAATATAATAAATATAATAAATTAATAGACAGTTGCATAAAATTTAATCAATAATTAACTACGTAATTAAATTGTTAAATGTTATTTATTAATTGTTCAACAAGTAAATAATTTAAAAATAAAACAACTAAAACATTAAAAAAATCATCTAAAGATTTTTTTCTGTCTATCAGAAGTTGTAGTATGTTTGTTTTTGTAGATTTGAATGAGTAATTGACAGTTACATAAAATTTAGTTAATGATTAACTATGTAATTAAATTGTTAAATGCTATTTATGCATCCTGATTGATTGTTCAACTAATTATGTTGTTAGATTGATATTTGTTTAACAACGGTTTATGTAATCTAATGAGTTCTATAATTTAATGAATGCCAAAATAGTTATTTGTTCCCGTATATATGCAATAAAATTTTATATTCATATTCTCATAAATATATCTCCTGTGCTCTACAAATTATATTATTTAAAAATAATTACTTAAAATATTATGTAAAAACGTTCCAATTCTAAATGCTTGTTTTTATTAAACAATGTAAAAAAATATAATTTTGACTAAATTGAACATAAAAAATATAATAAAACCTAAATTAAATTTTTTAGCTTTACTATAAAAATTTTACATTTTCTTTGATAAGAAAAATTTAATGTATAACTTCTGTTTACATATTTTATCACTATTTCAATATTCATTTAAATAAAAGCTTTAGAATTAAGTTCTGTATATATTTTAATTAAATATCGACGTTTCGATATACTCTACGTGTATCAAGTTACTAGGTGACAAAGTGACTATAAATATATTTATTTGAAAATGTACAAAACATATAATATTGTAGATCTGTTTTTTAATTCTGGATAATTTTTGTTTATTTAATTTAATTTAATTTAACAAAAAAATGTCAATTGTAGTATTTAATTATAAAAAAATTATTTGAGAGTAAAATTAAATGTTACGTACTGCAATATATTCCAATCATATACAAAATTGTCAAAAAATTAATTACATTTGTATAAAATACAGAAATTAAATGTCAAATTTGATAAATGTATTACAGTTGTTATAAGTTCTAAAATCACATTATTTTTATACACATAAATATTTTTCCAATATTATTTATAATTATGAAATTGATTTTTTTTTGGAAAAAAATTATTCATTTTTATTTAGGTTATTATTATTTTAAATTGCAAAAACTGTGGCATAAATTCAAAAAAAAAAATTAAATCCCACAACCACAAAATTAATTTTGTGGTTTTTAAATATTTTAAAATGATTTTTATTATTTTAATATAAAACATAACACAGAAAATCGATGAAAAACTTCTTCCATGAGATAAATTAAAGGGAATACACAATAAGCTACTTGGTCGCAACGCTATTGGGACTTGAGGGTACTACCCTTATAAAAAATAGATAGATAGAATATAAAACATAAAGAAAAACTGTAAATATGGAAGATCTAAAACTTGTCGCCCCAGATGTCCGAACCATCTTAACTGATTAACACCAATTTTTGCTATATTTTTTTTTTAGTTTCACACTTATCATACACTTATCTATTTCGTACCTGATTCCTCCTAGTTACACCACATACCCCTCGTAAAAATCTCATTTTCACAGTAGTCGTTTTTATTTTATGCTTTTACAGTCAACGTTCCTACGTTGATAATTGTACCATTGTATAATACTCAAACGGCTACTTTGGAAACATTTACATTCCTAGCAAAAGTGCCCAAAGCACCCAAAACTTAACAACCAGCATTAACTCTTCTGTCAATTTCACGATCAAAACGACTAGATTTAGATAATAAACAACCTAAATACACAAATTCATCTACCTGCTCAAAATAATGCAATGTACATTGCATTATTGTTATTTTTTACTAACAAAATTCGTATTCGTAATAAATAACATTGAAATGAAATTAAATGATCAAATTATTCCTACATGTTGGATGATAAAATCGATAGAAAAAGAGCAAATTTTATGACAGTGTTGTGATACGACTGCATATACAAAATTGAAACAAATTGTATTATAATACGAAAATAAACGTAGCAATTTAATCCGATTTCATTTCTTTTATAGCATATAAATTTGAAACTAAACGTCCGGATAAGGAAACGAAAATTACTTACACTGCAGTGACTTGTTAGAAAACAAAAAACAAATGTCATACTGAAACAACACTATATTATTTTCTAATCTACTGTATGTCTTTAAAGATATCATTTTCAGCTGACTCTGAAATATACAATCTAACAAATTTTCTTTTCAAATTTTCATACAATTTTGTAAAATATATTAAAACATTTTACTTTAAACCTAATTTACTTTATTCTATTAATTTTGGTAGAGTAACAGTTTACACATAGAGAAGATTACTTTATATAGTTCGTATAAATTAACCATGGTAATTATATGTCGATATCACAACTTCAATTTAAAATAAAAAAAATATTGGTACACGTTTTGCACCTGACAACTCTACTGCAATAAATCTGTTTACACTGGTAGTGTGCCGGTAGAGTAGAGTAAATATTCTGATGAAAGAAGAACGAATTCCACATATGCTATCTACTCTACCTGTTACTATCTTTAGTATTTCGTCTTTTATTATTCCAAAGTGTTTACATTATGCTAGTAATGAGATAGCACGCACTCTACTACTAACTCTACTAATGTAAACTAAGCTCCAGCTTTTAACGTCCAAGAAAATAAATTATTAATACAAAAATAATAATTTCTGAGACATATATAAGTAATTAATTGAAGTTTTGAAGTGTAAAAATAAAAATATATTTAGGATGACTGTTAATGTAAAAACTTATAAAATTTGTTCCAAAATTATCTAGTTTTTTATATTTCGAAATTGAACCAAATGACCCGGTTGGTCAGTGCATTTTGATTCACGATTCCTAAAAGCTTCCTAAAAAAGCTTCATCTCTGTAGAATCGGCGGTTTTGACGCGCGATTTTTATGTAACACTTGAACAGATAAGTTTTGTGAGATTACAGCTGATTATACATTTTAATATTTTAATTTATAAGCAAAATAAAATAATATTAACAAATAAATATATAATCTTAACATAATCAATATTAGTACAAATTCTGTAAAAAAAAAAAATAATTTTTATTAATATTTCTAAAAGTTATTTAAAAATTTAATAGAAAGTCATAATTATATTAATTTACTCGCATAAATTTACCGAAACACCTTAAATAATTTAGTAAATTAAAAATTGTATTTCTAACGATATAAAATGATTAACCTCTGCCATTAAAATCGATCTTTCTGTTATTACTTGGCTGTGAATTTCTCACATTTTCTACAGTTACACCGTAGCGTAAATTGGAACAGAATTTAATAACCAGCTAATCAAAATTACTTAGTTAAACTTTTTTCCCCTCTCATCGTTAATTATTTAATAAGAATGATGATGCATTTTTTTCTGCACTGCAGCGCAACTTTATAAAATTAGGTTAGGGCCGTTTTTTTTCGTTTTGGTTATTAAATAATTAGTTTTCAACATTTATTTAATTAAAGCGTCGATAACAGGCATATTTAATGCCTGTTTTAGATGATTATAATTTATAAATAATTTTGTTCACAATTTGTATCAAACATTTGTTTTTTTTTCTCTCGTATGTAACGAGGTATAGTAAACATAGCATTAATAAATATGTATTCACATATTATGGCTGCTTAAGGGCCAGTATTTACAATTTATATTTATTCATAAAATAAGTAAAAAAATCATATGCAATTGGCCAAAAATGTATCCTCAGAATAAATGACATTGTTCCATTGGCTAATTTCAAAATTATTTCGAGAATAAATTTACAATACGGCTAAATAATAATAATAGTTTACTATTTCACAGATACAAATCCTATTACAGAACAATTTAATTAATAATTAAAGTAATTTAAGTAAGTAATATAGTAAACATTCAAACAAGTATAAGCAAATAATAATAATACAAAACACATAAATTTAAAACTGAAATATATCTCAAAATACTGGACAGCATTTTGGCACATTTTAATTTAATTTAATTTAATTCTTGTAATATATATACCCTTTTGGGTATATGGCGTGATTGTGTATGTATGTATGTATGTATTTTGTAAATAAGTGACATATTTATAACAAGATAGTTTTGTTTTTAGTTACCATGACTACAGTGGTTGTTATAAAAACATGTCGGTTTCATAAATTTATTTAATACGATGACGGTCGATCCTGTGATGGCCACAGCAGATTCTTTTAAACTATATAGTTCTGTTTTTCTAATGAAAATTAAAATTTAACAAAAATAAATAATAGTAAGTTACAGTATAACTTCCAAAACTTTCAAAATAGTTATTATTTTGAAAGTTTTGTATACAATTATTTACGAATGTTAATGTAGTAAATAAAAATATTTCTCTTTTTTTTTAATTTTTAAAATAAGTACATTTCTATTCTTTTCGTTATGTTTTATGTTTTTTAGTCTTGAAAAATGGTTTGGTTAGAAATAATATTTGTAAATAAGAATTGAGAAAGCAACAAACATGGCAGATATAAAAACAAATAGACACTGAAATACTCCATTTTTTTAACATATATACATAAGTTTACTTATATCCTGCAACGAATGTTTGTGTTCAAGTTAAAAATAAATACATTTGAAATATTTACAGAAAATTGAAGTCATATATCATCTATGATTTCTAACTAAAAATAAAAATAAAAGCTCGCGTTAAAATTTTTGTAAAAATATTTCCGTAAAAAGTTAAATATATAATTGGTTTTATATTGTTATTCTATGCTAGTATACTCTAAAAAAAATTAAAAATAATATAAAACAAAAAACTGAATTAACTCAAAAACTATTAAGTAAATTAATTTTTTTTAAAAATTTGGTATACATATAATTAAGATCTTGAGTTAATAAATATAAATAAATCATAAACAAAATAATATAATAAACAACAATACTTGATAAATAATAAATAAAATGTTAAAATTTATCATTGCTACTATGGCTACTATAATAATAAATATCAGTATTACAAAATAATATAGAATATGTCAAGTACAAGCTTGTAATATGTTTTAAAATTTTATATTTTTTGTTAAAAACTAAAGCAAATCAAGATGATATTTATTTAAAATAAAATAAATCAAACTAATAATCTTGTAAAAACAGGAATAATTGCAGTACCCACCAATATTAACAGTAGATTGATAAGAGAAGCAATAGAAATTTATAAAGAAAAATATAATATTAAGACATTGATTTAAATAAAATTTGGCTTCCTTCAACTAAAAATTTATAAAATTTATGATCTAGTTACTTATTTTGTTACCTAGTAACTTGTTTTTATGTTCTGTTTATTTACTGTAAATGTTATTTGTACTTTTTTAAATAATAAAAATGTACATTGAGTACGTTGAAACGTCGACTATTAATACAGACTAAAACCTAAAGCCGTTTTATTTTAGTAAATATGTTTTGTAAAAAAATTAAGTTTATAGCGCTTGAGCAACACCAAGCACTTTATCTAGTAAAATAATAATTTCTATTCATAAGTTGTATAATAAATTAATAATAACAAAATATTAAAAATTTTACCTTTGATTATAAATCATTTGTGTAACCAAACGTACATAACCTATTTTTTTCTCTTGAAATCACAGTGACAGTTATAAATTTCCAACCTTTATTTACAATTAAAAATCACAACACCATCGACAATACAGTTGCCTACCGTAAAAAACAAACAAAAAAAATTAAATAGTTCAACTGTCAAAACACAATTAAAACTGTCATTTCACACACAGAAACTAATCTAGTCGCAACATCGCATTTATTTCACAGGAAAAAAAAACAATCATTTATGTTTCCATCGACTGTCGAATAAAATTATCTCATTTTCGGTGAACAATTGTCGCGATATAAACACGATCGTGCCAGCGTGAGTTTTGTTATAAGTGACGCCGACGTGTACACGACAACAGCCGGCAAACGACTGCAGTAACAGTCGGTATGGGGATCGGGTTTGCGTCGGTTTCCCCCTCCTTCTTCGCCCGTGCCGTCTCGACGCTGATCGACGCTCATAGCGACGACGTTCGACGCCGTTTCCTGCAGTCACACCGAGCGCGGACAGGCCCGACACGGCTTTGTATTGCCAGCAACGGAGCACTCGAACTAGATAAATAAATAAATGAAATGCATCTTGCATTTGGATGGTGTAAGTTGAGGTCCACGAAAGATATCTGATGTAAAACATAGTAAAAAAATCTTTCAGAACTCATTATATTAAAATAAAACTGCTTCAGGTTAAAGTTCCGTATTAATATTTATAACGATAAAAAAATAATAGGTGAAGGTACTGAGTTAAATAAAAATTGGCTATAATTCATTAAAAAATCTCTATTTTCCTGATGAAGACGAACGATAAGTTCGTCGAAACGTCGATTTTAAAAAAATGTTGAATATATATATATATATATATATATATATATATACATATATATATATATTTCTTTAATTAATAATTTATTAATTTTATAATCTAGTCATTTATTTAGTTACCTAGTAACCTGTTTCTATGTTCTGATAATTTGCTGTAAATATCATTTGCATCCCTTTTTCTGATAAAGATGTACGTTGAGTACGTTAAAACGTTGATTATTAATAAATAATAATACAGAACTACAACTTAAGACCCTTTTATTTAGAAAGCTTTTTTATTTCGAGAGAGAAAAAGTTGCTAGTTTTATAAATTAAAAAAATATTCAGTTCCTACTCGAGGGCAAATTACAAAAAAATTTATTGTAATTCACGGCTTTCACGATGCACTCGAACTAGATAAATAAATGAAATGCATCTTGTATTTAGGTGGTGTAAGATAATATAAAAGAATAATAACATACTTGTTTTTGTACCGATTACAGAAAAAATAATAATAAATATCTATGCAAAACACAAAATCACATATATATTTTATTATTTGTTAATACAATAGCTATGTTATTAAATTATTTAATACAATGTTTATCAAAGAGCAAATTATATAAAAACACAAAAAATATTTGTAACTTTTTTTTTACTTCTTGACATAATTAATATAAAAAAAAAAAACATATTTTAATCTGCAATAATAATATTCTGTTTATATCGCGTTCCTGCAACATACTTTTAAAAAAATATATAGTAACTAAACTTTGAGTTTACGGAAAATTATATTGTATCTTTACCACATATTTTATAGAATGTAACATATAACTTTGTTAGTTAGGCTATGAGGGAGATGTAAAATAAATCGAAAGCCTGCCCTTGAAACTTAAATGAGTTTTATTTAAGAACTTTTTCACATTGGACTGATATACCCAATAATTTCTTACACAAATATCTTACCAGTCATTAGTTATTTCAATTATACATATATATATATATATATATATTTAATTAAAGATTTATAAATTTTTATAATCTAGTTACTTATTTTGTTACCTAGTAAATGTCATTTGTATTATTTTTCCTGATGAAGGTGTTCAAAATGTCGATTATTAATAAATATTAATAAAGAACAACAACCTAAAAGCCTTTTATTTCGATTTCCGAAAGATAAAAGTTGGTAGTTTTATATATAAAAAAATATTCAGTTCCTACTCGTGTATAAACTACAAAAAAATTACTGTACATCATAGCATTTCAATTTATCTGCTGCCGTATATAATTCCTATTTCGAAAAACAACTCCCAAATGCACTTGAGTGCACAAAACCATCCTCGAACTGAAATCTTATGTTTGTACTCCCTGCAGACATATCGCTAAATGACTACATGCCCCATTGGTACAGTATATATACAGTTATCCCATCACAGTGGGAGAATACACTTCTCCTGCTAAACTCGGTAGGAAGCTATAGGTCTGCAGGCGTCTACGTCTCTGCCGTTTTCATATTTGACTTGCTGTTGCGATGATCTTTCTTACTATAATACTGACTAAAACCACCAACATTAGCCGCATAAAGTTTTAAACAGTTGTACGGTCGGCGGCGTACATGAACTGCGGAAACTTTTGTACTACGGTATAAAGTTGTTTTCTTGTTTTCCCCCAACGTAGACTATGATATTTCTATAACAAACTATTCTAGCGATTGGATTGTCTATGCATTTGTGGATTTATTGTTGAGTTTTGATTAAGTGGCTTTGAATTGAAATTGAGAAAATAGTTTAATATTTGATCGTTATATAAAAGAAACATTCTTCAAGTGTATCATAATATAAATATTACGTGACCATATTGTTTATGTAGAAAATGGTCATTATGTTACTAGTACAATAATGACATTATTATACAGCAGTTAGTTACTATATACACCACTAAAGGCAACACCAAACATAACTACAACGTCAAGTGTATTATAATTTACCATCTTCGGCATATTACGTTTATTTACATATTTACATATTACGTTTATTTTCGCAATTTTAATTTTGTTTATTGAAAATGTATGAAGAAGTGCACCGTCCAAAATGGTCAGAAATTGTATATTTGACAAAAAAAACGGTCACGTGTATTTAATTTGACATCTCTGACGGCTATATTAAAAATTACTAAGTTAAGTTGTTAGTTGACAATTGCATTGTTTATTTTTGCTTGAATTTGAATTTGATTATTGAAAATATGTGAAGAAGTGCAAGAAAATGCTGTAATTGTAAAAACTATAATTGACTAAAAATGTATCTTCAGAATAAATGACAATATTTTATTGGCTAATTTTCAAATTATAACAGGGTTAAATTTATTCCAACTTTTCTAAATACATATTTTAAATAATTTGTTTATTTAATTATATAATATTTTCTATAATATTAGTTATTTTATAATTGGATGGAGTAGTATGATTGAGAAAATGGCTTACGTAATCGAAAGTTCCCAAGTAGTAGGAATAGAAGAGCATGTATGAGATAAGTTAGATGAATGTGGACGATGCTAAAGTCGTGTGTCTGGATAGGGATCTTTGGAGAAAACCTATTTCGGAATAATGGAAAGAGTTTGTGCCACACCTTATAATTGTGTATGTATGTTAAATAATAGAAATATGCTAAAGAAAAAATTATATATAAACTATAATTGAGGAGACTTTCGTAGCTTTTGCATCTTGCACGTTTATAAATATTAGTTATTGTTCTTGTTTATTGTAAGAGTCAAAATTATTAATTCTTGTATAATAAATACACGCTATACATAATCTGATATATTTTCCGTACACATGTATAACACAAATCTTTCAACATGTGTATAAGTCGGTAAGTATTTATAATCCCACTTAAGAATGCAGTTTTCCTTGTTTGCTCGCGAAAATTCGACCAAAAACCAACGTAACACGCGCTTGCTTGCATATAAACTCGTATGAATAATGCATTCTGAACATTGTATAATTTATTTTCATAGTCCGAAGAAAACTTTGGGCCGCACGACGTTATTATATTTTTTGATATGCACCGTTATTACTACCATAATTGAATTTAAAATATTTGCATGTCTACGGAATATAAAAACGAAATTGTCTTTGGTGACAGTTTTGGTTCAATTATTTTAAAAGTTTAATAGTTTAAATATTTTATTAAATATTTGCAAAAAAACTAGCCAGTATTTCCAATTTAATTTATTCTTTAAAATAATTTAAAAAATCCTTAATTACATATGGTGTAATATATATTAGGTTATAATATTTTGATTTTGCTTAAATCGCTATTAATTAGTTTATCAAAATAAATTAATTGCGATTTAAACAAAAACAAAATACTATAAGTAAAAATAATTTTTTATTGGTTAAAAATATATCCTCAGAAAAAAATGACAACATTTCATTGGCTAATTTTAAAATTATTCCAAAGATTAATTTATTCCAACATTTGAAATACTGTAAACATAAGTTTACAGTTCAAAAATACGTTTAAAGGAGTTAACCAGAGATAAACACTGTCTAAAGAATTTTGTATAAAACGTTTTTTTTCTGTATTACTTATTTTTTTTCTTGTCAATTTTTTTTAATATTTTTATGTGTAATTATATTTTTAATACATTAAAGAAACAAATTTTTATCAAGAAAACTAAAAAAAATATGAAAGTTTCACTTTATTTTTCAAAATAGTTTCCTATTATTTCGCAGTTTCTGTTTTTTTTTGTTAACATCCATTTTTAGAAACAAATTTTTATAGGAAAACGTAAGAATATGTCAATTTAGTGTCATCTTAAGTCAAATACATTTTTACGCGTCAATGTTTATTGCAAAAATATAGAAAATATAATATTTACACCAAACTATAATTTGTTTAGAGAATATAAATATAAAAATTTATTATTTAATACATCAAATAGTTGTTGCAAATATATTAACGTATAAATATTAATTTAATAAATTGATGTATCCATTAAATTATTATATTTATTTGACAACTTAACGACAGTTTGTTTCAATTAAGAAGAAATTAGTTGCTTAATAGAAAAACTATTTTGAAAATTCTCAACATTCTAAAGAAATTATTGTTTGCTAAAATTCTAGAGAAGTTCTTGTAAATATATTTATAAGAATATATATGTACTCTACCGCATTAGACACTATTAAATTGATATTTGGACTATCATCATAAAATAAATCAATCAAAAAATCCTAACTACCTCTGCTATCAATTGATATCCTTATAAAATTAATCTACCATAATATATCTTTCAAATAAATCAATTATTTTTGACTTCTTAGAACTTCGTTCTTAATAAATATGTCCATCAATTTCTAATCAACTTGAAAGATTGCAAACTTTTTATTTCTTTTTATAGCGGCGGAATATTTAAATCATTTCGTAAGAAAATTCACCGAAGGCAATTCGTGTGCAGTCGCAACGTCGCATTTGCACCACCGCCGTAGGGGGTCCCACAAAACTGTCGAACGCATCTGGTTAGCGCCAAGCTACGACTCCCGGTTAACGGCGGTTTGCAAGAATATTCGATCTCGTGTGCCAAGAAATCGCTTGCGGGCGAGAATTGACTTTACGTAGTTAAAGTTAAATGACGCTTGGCTAAATGAACGAAGGATAGAACGACACACTGTGCCGCGCCGCGCTGATATCGCGTGAATTTTCGCTGAATATTTTATCAATGCGCATGCCTTTGTTTCTGGATTAACGTATTTCAGATGTCTTTGAAAATGCAAGTTATTGCATATACTGTCAAAATTTGAAAACTACATTTTCGATCCAATATGATATACATAATTAATATAAATATGATCTTACTGTGGCAAAAAGTTAAATAAAATAAAATTTATCCTTTAAACTACAAACTATTTAAAAGGCTATATACATATTTCAAAAGCTAAGCATTCATCTTCAGTAGCAAAAATTAAAAGTTAAAAATTAAAAAAAAAATTGCTACTAAAGATGAAAGCTTAGCTTTCAAAATACGTATATAGTCTTTTAAATGGTTTGTGGTTTAAAGGATAAATTTTATTTTACGATATACATAGATACACATTCACGTCAAGTACCCAAAATGGTTTTGTTTATGCAGAAGTTAGTGTCCGCTAAACATTTTTATCCAGATAAGCAACTTCAAAATACATCCTTTACGTAAATTTAGAAATGTATGTAATTATTCCAACAATAATATTACAAATAAATATTACAATAAAATTAATAAATTTTTACCTATTTATGGAAAATTCCTGATATAGCTCCACCAAGCAAACAAGTCCATCGGAAAATATGCGAACTAATTTTAAAAATTCGTGGCGGTAAAAGTTTAAGCCAATAAAAACTATTTCTGCCGCCGTTGTACATTCCGTAACAAAAGTAAAAGTAGCTAGCAAACTGACAGATTATCGCGTGTTTGTTTTTCTTAATTTTCTCTGCTGTTGCTCATCTTTATAAAAAAAATCAGTCTTTTTTAAGACTTAATCTTATTTGAAATAAGGTAGGCATATATTTTATAGATAATTTAAAGTATTTTTAAAATGAAATTATTGCATAACCTCAAAATATATATTTTATATGTCAAAGTACTATTGACACTGAGTGTACCTCTAGAATACAGAGACAACAAACCACGGCCTACCCACGAGACTTGTTTGCTTGGCTTGACTATAGCAAATTTACTGAAATTTTTTAAATTTACTAAAAGAGACTTTACTAAAAAAAACTGTAACATTACATACATATGTACTTTTCCATCATGTTGGTAATATCATATTACATAATGTTTGTAATAGTTCTGATATTATGTATTTTTAAACAATTATGTAGTAAATTATAGCAGTTAAGTAATTATAACCTAAAATACTGGACATCATAATGTCTCATGATTCGTAGGTAAAATTACATAATTTTTTTAAAGTGTAACGGCCGGTTTCATATTAAATAGTTTAGCTAAAGTCAACTATAAACCGATTAAAAAGCATCGATTTTAAATTCTACTATAATAATAATTATTTTTGTCAATAAAAACGATGCCGTTTTGTCAACTTTTTACACTTCCAATCGTAGAATTATTTGTTGTTGTCAATAAAACAAAGTCTTTTTAAAAACTTAAAGTCGATTTTGGTTGAAGTGTATTATGAAATTGGCTGTAACTACTCCATATACAAGTACTATATAAAAACACAACAGCAAAAAGTGTTATAGTTCGATATTCAATATTCGCTCGGAATATTTTCGATGTAGTTGGATAAGCGTTTTAACCCTCTCTCTCTTGCCGCCATTTATTTCTAACTAAATTTCGTTCGCTATTAATCAGTTAATAGTTCGCTAATACAAAACATTTTAATCTTTTAAGTAACCATCTATTTCGATTAAGTATTCGCGATCAGCCATTATAACTAACACAATAATTTATAGCTGAACGTTATGCTGCATTTTCAACTTTATACAATTAACGGAAAATTCATTTTAGTTATGCACTCTGTAAAAAAATCCGTGTAAATTTACATTGACAACTATAGTAATTTTACTAGATTTTATATGGTAATTGTATAATATTTTGGTAAATTTGCAATAATTTATAAAAATTAAATTGAAAAATATAATAAACTTACCATAACGATCAATGTATTTGTAGAATTTTTTCAGTGCAGATTAGAATAGTTTTATTCTTGTTTAATTTATAAATAATGTAGTAACTGAAATAAAATGGCTTTAGGTTTAAGTTTTGTATTAATATTTATTGATTACAGATATTTTGACAAACTAAACGTCCGTCTTCATCAAGGAAAACAGATACAAATGACATTTACAGTAAATAACAGAACATAGAAACAAGTTACTAGATAACAAATAAGTAACTAAATCATGAAAAAATTTATAAATTTTTAATAATGGAAGCCAAATTTTATTTCAAGCAGTAAAGTGTATCCACAGAACGTAAACTGACATAAATCCATTTTATAACTTAAAGTTGCGAAAATGTTTTTAAATGTATTGTGTTTACGCAATATTTTAGGTACAAATTCGTTTGAAACATAATACAATACAATGAGTTTATAAGAAAAAGATAAACTATACCTTCACATTAATTAACTTTAATTTAATATTTCTAGTATTATTAATTAGTTAATATTGCATTGAATCATTCAGTTTTGAGCTATGTTGAAAGTTTCAAGTCTTTAGCTCATCGCCGGGAAGTTAGTTTAAAATCGATTGCAAACTTTGTACCAAACAGAAAAACAAACATACGTTAATAAAAACGTGTTAAAAATATATTTGAATAATTAAGAATAAACGGAATATTTAAGAATATTTTCTATTCGAGAAATCTGGACAAAGTTACATAGACAAGATGCGTTGAGAAATAAAACTCATTTCCTTGTAATTTATGTTTCTGCATTTCCTACTGATATTACATTTACAGTTCATTGAAAAATTAAAAGCTCCTCGTCTGTCTCGGTGCTACATACGCAGAGTACAAACACAACAGTACGTTCTGCATCATACAGCATTACGTGATATCATATCGCGTAACTCTATCTCTATGCAAAACTTCTTTGAATAAGATCCATTTATATTTGCCTTTTACAACCCAGCACAGTGTCATTACTGAATGAAATGTTTTGTTTATTTTGTTAATTATGCATTCATTTCAAGTCAGTATTGGTTTTTAAAATTAGTTTAATGAATTTATGTATACTTGTTAAAATTGCAAAATTGATGTAAATTATGTAATAACAGTATTTAATTAAAAAATTTGTAAAAATACATAGTAAAGTATGATTTTGAAATATTCTAATATAAACTGTAAAAGTAATGCACCATATATAAAGCAAAATTATTAATATTTTATTTGAAAAAAAAAATTGCAGAAAAAAAATTAACGTGTGAAAATAAAATATTCTATATAATACCTAAAATAAAAATTGTCAGCCAAAAAAAATATTTCACATTTTCTTTCATCTGAATATATCCCGTCAATAATTCGAATTTCAATTCGACTGAATGAAAATTTCACAAATACCCGACATTTGATCTGGGTTGCTAATCTAATTTACTCCGACAGAAAATATAGGCACATTCACACATAGCATAAATATAAGGCACGTCATCACAAATTCACGAGTTCAGATAAACAATAAAAGCGTAGGATATTTGTAATAATTTGTATCGGATACAAAGCAGTATTGTTAGTGTCACACATATGTACGAATCAATCATACTGATTAATCAATACATATATGTATAATTACTGATTAAATATGAATATACCATCTACGCGTGATATTATAGTGCAACGTATACTCGTAAATTATATGACTAGCAAAATTTGTTCTGCTTTGTGGTTGCAAATAAATTTTAACACAGTATTTTATTTTATAAATAATGATTAAAGTAAATGAAATGAATATGATTAATATTTAAAACAGGGTTGTGTAAAATGTCTCCTTGGCTATTTAGAAAAAAATTGTTGGCATTTACTGCGCAAAAATCTAAAAATTTAAAATTTTAAATTGAATTACTTTAATTGGAAAAATTTGCTAAGTCACATTTATTTATATAATTGTAGAAATTACAATAATTTAATATAAAATAAATTATAAATTATTATTAAATAAAAATTATTATAAAAATTAAATATTAATTCATCGATATTTATCTTATTATACTGTAATTTATTATACGGTTATAATATTGAATTAATTATACAAAATTCGTGCACGTAGTTTTATTAGCGGTATGTCCAAATTTTAGAAATAATTTATTGCAATTTTACAAACTCAATAAATAAATATTTGTGTATGGAAATGATTCATTAATATAAACGCGAAATAAATTTAGTACCGATGACATTAATTTTTCTACAATAAAAAAAACTATAATTTCATTTTGATAATTTATATTTAAATTAAAAATATATAGTGTTTGCAATATATACATATAAAACATAATGTATATAAATATATATGAATTAACATAGTAAAAAATCTTTCAGAATTTATTTTACCTTATTAAATATTTTTTTAATAATTATCTTATAGCTTGGGCATTCTCTACCTAAATCATCTTGTACATGAAATAATCATCTATATTAATTCACATCCAAACATCATATCTCAATAATCTACATCACCTCCAATCAAAACAAGTGAATACACAACCTCATACAATAAACTAACCTTATATATATATATATATATATATATATATATATATATATATATATATATATATATCTAGCCAATCAATGACCTCATAGAATTTAAACCGGTTCTATGGCCGAGTGAACCGGTTTACGTACCCGTCAATCGTGGTCCTCAGTTCATTGACGAAAACCCGGTTTGGATTCAATGCAGATGGATATGAATGTATAGATGGCCAACCCCTCACTCTCTCTCTCTCTCTCTCTCACACACACTCACACACACACACACACACGCACACAAACACACACTGATTCAATTCTATAAAATCAATCTATCATTGGGCAAACGGGTAGCAGCCTATAACACTGAAGGTAGGATGAAAGATGTCCTGACAAGGATAACTACACCGGTTTAGAATCGGTTAATCATACCGCTGTGGTCTACATTACCGTCAGTGCAGTGAGAACTGATCCTAAAGTGATTGATAGCTTTCTCTTTATGCAGATTCAATAAGTTTAGATAATTTTAGGTAAAATTTAATTCGATATTGTATTTTATAATTGTTGGAAATATACAACTTTTTTTCTTCAAGCATATCATAATATTACATTATCATATTGCCTATGTTACTAGTACAATAATGACATTATTATACAGCAGTTAGTTACTATATGAATCACTAGTGGCAGCACCAAACACAAATACAAATCAAGTGTATTTAATCTAACATCTTCGGCGACCATATTGAGAAAACTGTTACTTTTGTTAAGTTAATTAACAATTGCATTGTTTAGTTTCGCGTAAACATTAATTTGATTATTGAAATTGTGTGAATAAATGCAAGAAATGCAGATTTGTCAAAAACTGCATATTCGACAAAAAAAACATAATCAAATGTATTTAATTTGACATCTTCGACGTCTACATTAAAAATTATTATATCAAATTAAATTAATTGATAATTGTATTGTTTATTTTCGCTTGAATTTTAGTTTGATTATTGAAAATGTTTGAAGGGCTGCAAAAAATGCAATGTATACCGCCGGGGGTAGTAAAAAGTGTATATTCGACCAAAGAAAGATTAATTCTCACAAATCATGTAACAAATATAAATAACATACAAGTACAACTATTAGTAGGATTAAGGTTACTTGGAATGTATTTTTATTTATTTTTATTTTAGTTTTGTCTAGAATGCTTGAAGATAAAAAATTGTATGTATCACTTAAAATAGAAATCTCTTTTTGTGTTTCATCCAGATTGTTTTGCCTCGGCTACATATATCTGGGCTCAACACAATAATCATCGCTTTTTACTCGTTATAATATAATATATTATTACATATAAGACACATAAATAACATTCAATGGTCAATAGAAAAAGAAAGAAAAAAAAAATGTCACAATTTTTCCGTTATAATAATTTTTCCCTAAATCATTTTTCTAGTTTTCTAGACATCGCAACAGCATATATACGTAAACATATCCCCAACACATCATCTACAATTCACTACATATTTTACCCAACTCGTGCAGCAAAGTGCGAAAGCTGCAAGCGCTTTGGCCAAAGCTCTGTTCTACTTGACGTGTATACCAGCCATATATAGAGTTCACGCGATATTCACTCGGTAGCAACGCGGCATAAACTTGTCGTATTTATGTTTTACTAGCGGCGTAGCGTCTTACTTACGACGCGGCGACCTCGGCTACAGCTTCACAGTCTGTAGGGCAGTTTCGGCGGGTAGTTACCCGGTTGAGTTACACCGGCCGGACAAGTTGGGCTTTAGGTATATAGAGGAGTTTCTTATGGCCTGTAGTTTAGTTTGGAGTTACAGTATAGACTTAGAAATTTTCATAATTAATTAGTAAGGAATTGAGTAGGATATGTTGTAAATTTATTTTCATCTTAAAGTTGTTCACACTGTTTGTACATTTGTACAGTTTTTAAGTTTAACTACACTGTAAAAATGTAATGTATATGTAATGTAATTTTACATAACTATTAACGGTAAAATAACAGTATTTTGTAATTTTTACTGTGATAATTGACGTAATATAATACTCCTATTTACTTTCCCTAACGTAATATTTTATATAAAATTTCCCTATTTAACATAGCAATGAAGTATCATTAAAATTGATAATCTATAAATACAATACAAGAAAATAAAAATATATATAGCTGTAGTTTAGATATATTTATTGAGTAGTTTGCCCAGTTTTGTTTTCAAAATTTTTCTGTTATCTACCACAGTAAAATATAATTTTAATAAAATATTCATTTAATTAAAATGAAAACAAAATATATTTTACAAAGTTAAACATTAAAAACTTTTTCATACAAAACAGACATTCCTTTAATTTACATTTTAAAATATTAGCACACACACACACACAAATACGACACAAAAAAAGTGTCCAGGTTTCAACAGCTTTATCCCCGTGAAAGAAAACAAAAAACTGTGGCGTTATTCTTTAAATAAAAAAACAAACAGAAATAAAATCCACTATACTTTAACAATGGTGACATTCGTTTAAAATTCATATCTGCAATATGACAAAGTAAATTTGCATAAACAGAATGAAAAATAACAGAAAAAAAAAAGAAAGACGAAAAAAAAACAGGCCACGTATCATGTACAACAGGCTGTCACTGCCTAGCACGACAATCCTTCATTTACAAGTTAGACGAAATAATGAATGCCTGAAAAGTACAGAAATACTGAAAATTACTTCAGGCGAACTGTAATATGGTACATATTGTTTTTCGTCTAGTGTTTGTTACGACAAAGTATAGAATGGATTGTGCATTTTGTTTGATGCTGTTAATTGCAGGATTATTTTACAAAGAACAACGCGATATTATTACACGAAAATAAAAATTGGCAAACTTTGGTACATACAGAATGTGCATGTTCAATTGTTTTTCTGCAAACTTGTAATTATATAAAAAAAAGTTTTATTTGCATTACTTTCGAACAAAATATACTGAAAATACACGCTCTCAAGATATAAGACTGGTTAGAATGTCCATCATTAACAGCATATTATAAAAGAATTAATACTAGTTGTTTGCGGTGTTTTGAGTATTTTTGCTAGATACGAAAATATTTCCAAAAAAAGCCCTATAAAAAAAATTATGTAATTTTATCAACAAACCTTGAGACACTATGATGTCCAGTATTTCTCGATATAATTACTCAACTGCTCTAATTTCACATAATTGTTTAAAAAATATATAATATCAGAACTATTACAAACATTAATTAATATGATATTACCCACGGGATATAAAAGTATATATGTATGTAATATTATAGTATAGTAAAGTCTCTTTTAGTAAATGTACAGAGCTTCAGTAAATTTGTTGTAAAGGATTTTCCATATATAGGTAAAATTTGTTTAGTTCTGTAATATTATTGTCGGTATAATTACATACATTTCTAAATTCTAAATTTACATGAAGAATGTATTTTGAAATGAATAAATTACACTAAAAAAAAAACAATATAACTATAATATAAAATAGTACAAAAATTTTTCAGAACTCATTTTATTAAAACAAAAAACATTTGTTCAAAGTTCTGTTAAATATTAATAGAAATTCAACCTAAAACTTGTTTATTTTATAATTTAAAAATTTAAAACAAAAAAAAAATTCTAAAAAATTTATGAAGGTATATTTAAAAATTCAATTTTAAATAAAAAATGCAGATTATTAAAATTGAACATAATAACAAAATAATATGTTTTAATATTGGTTTTGTATATTTTCATTTATTTTTGTCATTATATATTGTAATTTAATCATGTGTAATTTTTTTTTTAAATTATTTATTGTAAATGTATGAATATAAAATATATTCGGGTGAATAATGATCAAAATCGATTTTGAAATAAATATTAAAATATTTTAAACTAAACATTAAAAAACGCACATAATTTAGAAAATAATATAATTAAAGAACAGAAGTCGCTAAAAAAGAATTTGCCAAAATTATAAACGGATTTGTTACTTAAATTCTCTATAACAGATAAACTAAGATAAAATTCAAAATATATATTATGTATATATATATATATATATATATATATATATATATATATATATATATATATATATATATATATATATATTTGTTATTTTGAAGGTCATGTAAGCTGAGCATATAAAAAGTGTTTGTGGAAAAATTTTAATTTACAAATTCACTTATTTCTTGACACTTCCATGATTCAATTTTGTTCAAAAATTTCTTACAAAATAATGTGCAACATGTCTTTAAATTAATATAAGATTTTAAAATTACATACATACACACATAATCACGCCATGTACCCAAAAGGGTGTGGCATTAATTCGAAATTAATTTCTTCCAAATATTTATATCCAGACAAGCCACTCTAGCTTCATCCATATTTATATTACCTAGAAATACATGGCTCTTCTCTTTCTACTACTTGGACACTTTCTCTCATGCAAATCATTTACTCATCGGACATATTCCTTCAAATTAACTGCATTAATTTTTTTTTATTTAAGTATTTAGACATATGTAAATAAATTATTATAAATTAAACAAAAAAATCGTAATTTTGTCTACGGTATATGAACGAAATTGACATGTGAGCAGCGGTTTTAGTAGGAAAGTAATCATTTATTAGGGAGAGGATAAAGTGAGTAACTGGTAACCGCAGAAAATACGTGCGTTCCATCCAAGTCACGTAACGAATAAACAGAGCTACTTCCCTAAAAAAAACTACCCCGTGATTTTGCACTATCATCCTCTATTTACCTAACACATCTTGTCATGCGAAACACGATTTTTTCTTCTTCTTTTTTTTTCTTTCCTTGCCTTTCCTTTTCCTCTGTCCGAACATTTTTACACTTTACGCAAACACACACGAAAATCGGTTACACATCAATATTTATATGTAGACAACTTTGTCAATACCCAAATAATAAATGAATTTTTCTTAAAATATACGTACACATGTATCTTACCTACGCGAGTAACTGAGACAATAAAAATAGTATGTAAATTAAAACCGTGTAAATGGAACCATAGAAAGACTGTTTAAGATCGATACCTATTTAATATTCCAATTTTATTTAATATGACTCTTACTGAGATGAAAAATTTAAAATTTTTTGTTTAATTCACATGTATATCACATAAATATGCGAAATTGCTAATCAATATTTTGAAGACATATTTTTATTAGATGCTTATTTTCAATCAATTTTATTTATGTTCTGTATTATTTTTTTAATATATAATAATAATAATTAATGAAATTTATTATTAAAATAATTTTTTGACATGTTTTTTTATATAACAATGATAAATTATATTTTTAAATTTACTGATAAAATAATGTATATTTGCGTTACATGTAAAATAATCTAAAATATTCTGCTAAGCCTAAAGAAAACAATAATGATTGCCGAAACGTTGGATAGCTAGTTAATAAAAATATATAAAAGACTGAATTCCGTCTATTACTAAATATTTATCAAATATTAATAGTCGACATTAATTCTATCAATCATCCTTCACAATTGCGCTTCATATTCAGCCAATACAACCACGTCATCAGCATTCACAGAAACAATTCATTGTTCTAAGTTCTACTAGTCGAAATGAAATATTATATCATTCTAATAATTTCTAAAAACAACTACGATATTACATATATAAGCTCCAGTGACCCAATTTGAACTCTCAACTACAATAACAAACAAATACTAATGCATAACAATTTACATGCATGCATATTATTGTACATATCTCTAATGTATACTGACAAAATATCATATACTACAAAGAGAGAGAGAGAGAGAAAGAAAGAGAGAGAATAGATATTATTATGTATTCCAGCATCAACTAAACTAGAAAACAATAACCAGGCAATGTTGCTTTCAATATAGGTATAATTTCAATATGAATTTACTATATTAGTTTCAGTTTGTTAATTATCAACAGAAATAAATATTTACGTACATGCATACGTCTATGTTTCATAGTCATTGTAAATATTATTACATACATATGTTTGGATAATGATGTATCAAAATAAATTAAAAAAACTGTTTTAGGATAAAATTTTGGTAAATTTACAATAATTTATAAAAATTACATTTTTTACAGTGTAGATAAACACGGGTAAGCTACTTGGTTTATTGTTTCAAATGTAAGATGACACTATAAGGCGTTAATAAAATTTTCCTTTGTAGGTGGTAAGCTTTATTCATGGGGCGCCGTTCACGCGAATCTAATCATAAACTAACGACGTTCATATATTTCGCAATACGATACGTCGAAATACGATAACAGCCCGGGAAATTTGACTAATGTTGATTTTTCAAAAGAAATTTGTTTTCAATCAAAATTTAAATACACTCAATATACCTATGACCTAAATTTTTATATACAATATAAACATAATATCAATATAAAAAAACAAAACAAAAAATAAAGATCTAACTATATGTATATACCGAATTACAATCTTCAGTTTATTGGTTTTTGAATAATAAATTTTCACATAAACTTTGTTTTTATAATATTGTAGATTTGTTGAGAAAATAGCATGTAATAATAATTACATTTTGTCTACATCTATACAGGGTGTAACAGAATAACTATTCCTAATTTTCAGAAATGATAGAGGGCACATAAAGAAACATTTTTTATTAATAAACTAGTGTCCGGAAATTTTTTTTTATTCTTTTTTATTTTTTTTTTCGGCAGTCGATTGTACATCGTTACAACTTGTGTATCGAAAATGGTGGTTGTAACTTCGAACAATTTTTATAAAGTTTAATGCGCTATTATTTCTAATAAAATGTTCCTTAACTTAACTACTCTTTGATGTTTTGATTAAGATTGTTTTTAACGATATCTAGTGTATCTTGGCACCGAGAAATTTCCGGACACTAGTTTATTAATAAAAAATGTTTCTCTAAGTGAACTCTATCATTTCTGACAATTAGGAATAGTTATTCTGTTACACCCTGTAGATATAAATAGAGATGCGCATTTACGAGCAAAAAGTACTTTTTATGTGTACATGTAAAAAATTCGTAATATATGTAAATAATGTAAAATTTTATAATATATAGGAGTAATATGTAACTGTTTCAACTGTTATGAATATCTATATCTAGAATCAGTTGCATAAAGAAATGTTAATTTAATCCATAAATTATACAGCCAACTAAATTGACGTTATTAGATTGACGTTATCTGTTTTTTAAGCGCTTCATTGACTGATCAATTTTCAAGCTAACCAAACAGTTAAAATAAAAAATGTTTAACAATGTTTTGTACAACCGATCCCTAGTGCATTTCAGAGATAATCAACAACATATACCACACTGGTTTCAAGTTAATCCATTACATACTCAATATACAAAAAAAACTTTAAAGTACTGAAGATCAAATTCTCATCTAGCGGATAGATGTCTTGGGTTCATCTACAACTTATTGAATATTAAAACATTAATTACAATGCAGACATCGGAGTGCGACACATCTTGAATGACGAAGGAATATACTCTTCATTCAACTCCCAGTATCTTGCAACAATGTTTCGTCTGCTCTGGTTGGTCGCGTTGCTTTTGCTGGGTAATATAAGCGACGTGTTCTCGGCTCCGTTACAAATGGCGGTTATGCAAATTAGGTGGATGATATTTTGCGAACGTTACGTCTGGCCTGGGGGGGCAACCACTCAACATACACGCAGGAACGTAAAGAGGCAGGAGTTGCGGGAAATACGTACTTGGTAAAAATTTAATTATAAGCTAAAGCTAATTGCTCGTTTCTTTTCATTTTAAATGAGGATTTTTTAACATAATACGCGTCTATTGGGTTAATTTTTTCTCTCTCGTTGTTATTGTTTTGGATATGAAAATTTTCGAGTTTTTTCTAATTTGTTTATTGCTTATTTTTGATGTAAAAAATAAAAATGTTAATTAAAATAAAAAAAAAACTTTAAGTTTAAATTCTGTTTTATTTTAAAATTAAAATACGATGTTTTGATATACTATATGAAGAAATAAGTACAAATGACATAAATAAAAAAATTTAAACCCGGTTGCACAAAACATTATTAAACGCTTTGTAAGTTAACCAATTGGTTAACTGTTTGAAGACAGTTTCCAAGTAAAAGGAATAGAAATGTATGCATAAATTTTTATAACAAAAACGATAATATCAATCACTGTGAAGAATGTGAAGGTATTGAGTTAAATAAAAATTGGCTTTCACTAATTAAAAAAATCGATAAATTTTATCTAGTTACTTATTTGTTACGTAGTAAATTATTTCTATAAATTGTTATTTACTGTAATGTCATTTGTATCATTTATCCTGATGAAGACTGACGTTGAGTTTCGTCGAAACGTTGATTTTAAATAAATATTAATATAGAACTTTAACCTGAAGCAGTTTTATTTTAATATAATGAGTTTTGAAAATATAGTAAAATATTTGACCAAAGAAACATGATCAACTATATTTAATTTGACATCTTCAGCAGCCATATTGAAAATTATTAAATCAAATTAAATTAATTGACAGTTGCATTATTTATTTTTGCTTGAAATTGAATTAGGTGATTGAAAATATGTAAAAAAGTGCAAGAATATTTCGGGATAGTGGAAAGAGTTTGTGCCACACCCTTTTTGGTTACTTGGCATGATTGTGTATGTAGGTATAGTTAAAAAAATACTTTTAACAACTGCTCCATTAACGTGGATAAACAGAAAAAAAAACCTAGATCAAGATACGTTCAAGTAAGTAAACATATTTGTTTATTCGTGTGCGCAATTTGTTTGAAATTGAATTAAGTACATGATTGTAGCTGGGTGGGGGGGGGGATATCGATGCAATTTCCGTGCTTTTAAGAGCTTTACAACCATTTCGAAACAGCGACGCACCCTTCTTCGTGCACTCAATCATTATTATTAAGAGATTAACAGAAATCGAGGAGCCCGGCCGGCGCGGCGCTTTCCCTTTTTCAACACTGATTTTAATGCGAGCCGGAGAAAGCTCTTTTATTTTCCACTTGTTTCTACTTATAGTATTAAAGTTTGCATTTGCCGTTTTTACCAGATTGCTTGATTGTTTTCTTAACGGCCTCGACATTCATTTGTCTCAATTAAAAGTTGAAATAAATTAGGTTGATTGGGCAGGGAAATTGGAAGGATTTTGTTTGCTTTGTGTTGAATTTTATAATTATATTCAGATTAAATTATTATAATACTGCTATTTTCTTGGATTGTTTGTCTTTAAAATTTTGTTTAGATAATTATAAATGGTTGTACACTGTAAAATATATAACAAAAACGATAATATCAATCACTGTGAAGAGTGTGAAGGCTTGAGTTAAATATATATATATATATTAAATTTATGTATTTTTACATAGATTTCAACAGTAAAAATTACAATATTTTGTAATTTTACTGTGATAATTCACGTTTTTTTATGAAAAATTACATTCACAAAACATGTAAAATTACATAAATTATATGTAAAATTTAATAAATTTTTTACAGTGTAATATAGAATGATCAATTTATACTGAATTCCTGTTTGAATTAAAGTTTGTTTTTTTATCAAAACCAGAATTCTATTTACTAGAAGAAAAAAAATTCTCGCGAGGGTGAAACAACTTGTAAAATTTAGTGTGCAATGTAATCAATATCTCTTAAAATCTTAATAAAATTATATTAAAATTAATTAAAAATTTTCTTAAAATCACTTAAAACTTCGAGCAAAATCCATACAATTTTAGAAATACAATCTGGTGTACAAAATTTGAGAAAGTTACAATTCTTATAAAATACAAACAAAATTTCAACAATAAAATTAATATTTATTTATGTATTAAATTTTTAAAACACATTATTCTTTTAAAGCTCGCAAGAATTACAAAATATTATTTTAGCTTAACTATTATTCCATTGTAATAAAATTTGAAAACAGACATTTTCTTAAAATATATATTTTACACCCAAATTATTAAATGATCCCACTTATGAATTATTTTCTTCATTTTTTTCTGTTTGTTGACCATAATTTCAAAACTATATTCTTTATGTGTATTAATCTTCTCTAAATAATAATCAAGTAATCTTTTTAACCTAATCTATGTTGTAAACAATTCTATTATATTTTCAATGTGTTAACATTTTACGAACAGGCCAAATTTTGCCCAGTTTACGAACGCGAAAATTTACGATTGGAATGTAACAATATGTATATTAAAATTAATTATTAAATTATTACAGAATGGGTTAAATATCACACACCATAATAATAAAAAAAGATATTATTTGATTAGTTTTCATAAAGTTTTTTTTTTACTAATTAATGTTGATGTTTCTAAATTACACTGTAAAAAATGTAACTTAAATTTATGTAATTTTATATAGGTTTTAACAGTAAAACTAACAACATTTTGTAATTTTACTATAATAATTAACGTAATATTACATTTTTTGGAATAAATTTTGTTTACAAAATTCTCCTGCAACTGATCTGTTTCTCATTTGTTTCTGTATTTTGTCAGCTATTTCATTAAAAGAATATTTGCAAAAAGAAACTTTTATAAGAAATGATATATATGTTTTTTAATTCTAACTTAGTTTTATTAATAAATAATTCATTCTTTGTGATAACAAAATGATCTAAATGTATTTTTAACTTATTTTTATAATCTTTATCCTAATAAGATAAAAGGATATTCAATTACAAACTAGTACACAGTTCATCAACAGCACATAAAAATTTACGAATCATTACGGAAATAACCAGAACAACAAACAATCTAACCAATATTGATTGCCGTACATTATTTTCGAAATAATAATAAATAAGCCGTAGAAAATAATAAGAAAAAAGTCGAGACGTGACCTGGTCACGAAAATAAAAAATAGCCTTCTAAATTGTGTGGTGGCGTTTCTAAATATGAGAAATATTGCTTGAGGGACTATGGCGGGCGTGTGGATTACGAGTGGGTACACGTGCAAGCGGCTGCCCCGCATAAATCTGACCGCGGCCCCGCTTCATGCTTTCCGGATTCCGGGGTCGACCAACACCGGAACCAAATTCCGGGTAGTTGTTGGTTGTTTTGCTAAAACATCGCTAAAAATCTTGCTAAATGTGCGTTATTTTGTTTTCTATATAAATTTCAACTGGATCTTTTTTATTTATGGATTAAAAGTATATTTTAAAATTGTTCAATTTTTTTAAATATTGTTAAAGTTTTATTAGTTATTATATACATCAAAAATATTTACAATAGTTGTATACTAAGCATTTTTATACCCTTTGTAAGTTAACCAATTCCTTAACATGCTAATTGACCAATCAATTTGACCTAAAAACTTTAATATTGCGAAATTAAATAATCTTGGTGGTGTTTCTTTGGTCGAATATGCAGTTTCTGACAAATCTGGCGGTTCACATTACATTTCTTAACTTAACCTAACTTGACCTAATAATTTTCAATATCGCCGCCGAAGATATTAGATTAAATACACATGACCGTGTAGATATGTTTTGTGCTTCCACCAGTATATATTAACTAACTGCTGTATAATAATGTACATTATTATATTTGTAACATAATGACCTCATTCTACATAAGCAATATGGTAATGTAATATCAATATTTAATAAGTTAATACGCTTGAATAAAAAAAAATATTCTAGGAATAATCTATTCTATTAACTTAAATTTAATTTAGATTTAGATGAATTTAAATCTGAATTTATTTTCGAATTCTCGTAGTTAATAATCTGTTTGTTATCACTAGGATACTTTGTCTAAGGTAAGATAGCATGATAATATCTTTACACGTCTTGAAATATATCACACACATTTGAATTTAATTAAAACGAAATAATTACACGACATTTGACATACGAAGTCATTCACCAGTTATGCAATTATCTTAAAGACAAGCAATATGATATTTGTGACACTTGATCTAAGTAACGACGTATTCTTGCTAGTAAATTAATTTTAGTTACAGAATCGAGGCAGTGAGTGCTGCTGCCATTATACACTTTCTATTAGAATATTAGAAATGCATCTGCACTAACTCCTACTAGCTATCTTCAAGTGTATATGTATAACATAGAATTTAACTTGTTATTATAGTGTATATACATAATATAGATCAAAGTATGTTAGCATTAATACCAAATGCAACCGTTTTAATTATAGATTATTTCGTATTATATTAGATTACATACTGAATTATGTAGTACAGTCAAACCGGAGCACATAAATTGCACACCGCCCTCAGAAATCCCAAATTTGAATAACGAAATTGCACACCGGTCAACCGTTGGACGATCCAAACGAATTATCGGTTTATTTGATAAAAAAAAGTAATAAAAATTTATGAAAAAAAAAGATAACATCAATTAGTGTTCAGGCACTCATTTATATAAAATTTGGCTTCCATTAATTAAAAATTTATAAAAATTTATAATCTAGTTACTTAGTTTGTTACCTAGTAACTTGTTTCTATTTTCTGTTTATTTATGTATATGTCATCTATATTATTTTTCTTGATAATGACGTACGACGATTTCTAATTAAAATTAATATAAACTAAAGCCTAAAACTTTTTTACTTTTAACTTATTAACATAAAAGTATCTATACAGTGATTATTTTTACTAAATTATACGTTTACATTAAAAAACAAAAAACAAACATTTGTTTTTGTGTTGACAATTTTGCTTGATGTTTGCAAATAAATAAAACTTAATAAAACAGTATCGCAATCGTACTAGTATTGTAAAGTAAACTTTACAGTATAATATGCTAAAAGATAAATTTTCATTGCTGTCTTGATTAAATTCACATTTAGAGACAGTTAAAAAATATTTAAAAAATTCAACGTATTTGTATTAGTACATTGTGGAAAAATCATAAAATTGTCAATATTTCAAAATATAACAAATATTGAAAGAAATTTATCAAATTATATTACTCAAGCGTACGTAAAAAATTTCCATATGACAAAAATAAATCCATCGAAACATATTATGTTTGTTCACCAAAAAAAGCGGATGTCATAGCTGTGAGAGAGTGAAAGAGAGCGAGAGAGAAGAAAAGAAAGAAAAAATAACCTAGAAAACTTTCAAATAAAATGGTATTTTGTCGTAAATATGTTTATTTCTATTATCGTAACGCAATGAGCTGGAAATATCCATATATTTCAATCGGAAAGTTTAGGTTAATAGTTATTGGAAATAAGCTATCCCGTAGTGTGTGCTATGTGACATATGTATACAGACATTGATTCCTGGAAACAAACAGAATTTAATATAACTTCATTGAATATTCCGTTTTATTTGCACGAGTAATATTATCGAAGCATTATCCAGTTTCTATGGATTATTTCGCAAATTTTGACGTTTTCATTTTCGAACCAAAATTTTGACGTTTTCATTTTCAAACGAAAATTTTAGCAAAATAATTTCAACAGTTATATTGGCTGTTTCTAAAATAATTAAAATTTTATTAATTGAAAACACATACTTTCGATGGTGGCAGCACTGTTATTTTTTCAAATAAAACGGCTTTAGATTGTAGTTCTGTATTAATAATTTATACTTATTAATAATCGACGTTTCTATGTACTCAACATGCGTCTTCATTAAAAATAACAATACAAAACAGACCATCAAAACAAGTTACTAGATAACAAAATAAATAGATCATAAAATTTATAAATTTTGTAATTAAATGAAACCGATTTTTATTTAAATCAGTTAAATCAATTATAACTTATTTCCATGTTCTGTTTATTTACTGTTAATGTCATTTATATCATTTTTCCTAATGAAAACGTACGTTTACTTCGTCGAAAAGTCGATTAGTAATAAATATTAATACAGAACTACAACCTAAAACAGTTTTATTTTAATATAAGGTACGAGCAATGTCAATCACATAACCATAATTTGGTTACAAACTTACATATAACTTCGTTAATGTAATTATAAATGTAAAAATAAAAATGAAACTAAAATAAAAAAGATTGAATAGAATTTTAAAAACGGTAATTCGTAATAATAACAATGTAAAAATAGTGGTTAAAATTTGTATTGATATATTGTAGGCTAACAAAGTAGACGTGACGCGCTTTTATTCTTGACACGAAATATTTTTATTTTTCTCTCTTTCTCTTTCTCTTCATTTCCATTCACAGAGGTATAAGTATATACAATGTTGTCACGCAACATAAAATATATGTTTCTGAAAAATCAATAATTTCAGAAAGCGTCTGCGACATGAATACTAATTTCACAATCACAGTTGAAAGTGTTTCTTTCAACAATTATTTTATTATTTTGGTACAATATTTATCTGATATTTTTCTATTTGATTGATTTTGCCATTTATTGTATTATAATGCCTGTCATTTTGTTTATAGTTTGTTTATAATAATTAATAAGCTTATTAATTATATTTGCAAAAATATTTCACAAATTGCAATTGTATATATTACAAACCTTTGCAAATATTACATGAATCATTTATGATTTTTTTTAAGCATCTATTAATGGCACAAAAATACAATTAGCATAATATGTTATGTTGTCAACAGTAATATAATGATAATTATAATTTGTGTTCTGCAATGTCATAGGGTAATTTTCATATTAATCTCATTTGCAATTCATTTTGTACAATTGTATTAAATTCGTTAATACGTAACTTCGTTAAGTAACATAGTTATTGCTGGGAATGACGTACATTTGTTTCGTAATGATAATTTTTATAAGTTAATAATAATTAATTAATTTAATAAATTTATTGAATCAACTAATTATATAACATAGCTTCAGATTATAAATAAATTTTAATACAGAACTCGAACCTAAGTATATTATTTTACTGCGATTAACTGGATATTTAAATATTTCTGAAACAGAACGTACATGTTAAAAAAAACCTTTTCCTAGAATAATTCAATGATTAAGTTTTGAGCCGAACAGATATTGTCAGTGTGTTCTAAACATGATACAGCTTCTATTAGTAAAACTTCAATACACGTAAGACTGTCAAAACTTTAAGATAGAATTTGAACCTCTATATATTGATTTTATAATCAGGCGTATTAGTGGTCAGTGTTACATAATAGAGAGCGTGATTTTGACGTATTTCCAAAGTTTTACTTTAGTCAATAACTGTTATAGATTGAATACATAGTTTCAATAATAAAATATTAAAAAATTATTGTTTAAATAGAATGATTCAAATTAAAATGGCCTGAGGCTTCTTTTATTTTAATGTAATTTTTTTTTCGTAATTTAATGTTCTTATTTATCTTTATCAATCCTTATCCAATTGGATGTATTATTCAATTTAAATATAATTAAACTTAGTATTTAGTTATTTGTAATATTTAAGGTATATATATTTATTTATATTAAAAAGATATTTTATTAGATATAGAAAAAAACAATAAAAAAATAACTCACTTGAAAAATGTTATGTGGTAAGCTCGTTTATTCATGAATAACTCCCGTATATCAACATATACATTAAAAATAAATATACGATATTATTAATTAATAATAAGTAAATTTTATCATTTATTAAGTATTGCATAATCTATTAAATCTCCCTATAAGTTTATTCGAAACTTATATTTTTGAAAACAAATGTATTATTTTAGGTTACAGTAAGTTTAAAATGTTAACTATTAACTAAACTTTAAAAACTAACTTACAATCTAAACTAAATAATTGTTTTTCTGTTATTACATTTTTATAGACTCAGCAAAATTAAAACAAAAAAAAGTGAAAAGTGAAAACATCTTGTATAATTAATTTCAAGATTCTGTGTCAAGCTTTCAATGGAATTTTTCACCTTCTTCAGGACTTTAAATTGATAAAAAAAAACCAATAGTACAACAATTATAATTACAATTTTCAATAGAATGAATAGTAGTCAATTATAGATCTTGAAGAAGATAGAAAATGCCACCGAAAACTTGACACAGAATCTTGAATGAGAGTTTTATTGAAACATCTAACCTTTTGACTACCTTCAAATTAAAATTTCAATCCTACTTAATACTTTCTAGTCTTTAATTTAATTATCTTATACTACAGTGATATAACCAAAATCATGTAAAAAATAACCTTGATAATCTTATATTTTCTCTTACATTATTCAACAAAGTTTGTAAATACATATAAAAATAAATATATAAAAAGCTTGCAAAAATAAATAGATGCAAACAGTGTGAAAAGAGAAGAAAGTTGATACTTCTATCTAGTTGAATAAAAGCTAGATATTACCAATTCTACACATATTGCATTTCAGCACTTCCAAAGCACAGATATATATACCCAACAAGAAGCTTTCTGATACCGGAAAAGCTTTTTGTCTAAGTTGCAACTAGCAGACAACTTCAATCGATCTTTTCCATTTTATTTAGTGTTTTCCCATTTACTGCTTCTTTAGATTTTTTTTAAAATTGAGATTTTTTCATTAATTCTCTTTTGCTTACCATTTATATTACTCAGCATTTCAAAAGAAGTAAAGTTTTGTTCAAAATATACAATACAAACATTATTCTATATTAAATTATAAAAATAATCGATTGTTAGTACTGAATAAATAATTTGTAATTGCCGGAATTCTGTCTTTTTTATGTTTTTATTATCTACTACGCGAACACTTCAACAATCTCTATTACCTTCTTCAAGACTCTACAATAAATATATATGTGTATACATATAAATACATACAAATATACATATAATAATAAATATAACAACAGAAAACCAAAACACTTACAGCAGAATATTTTAGTTGGTTTTACATATAATGCAAAAATACAATATGTTGAATTAGTAAATAATAAAAACATAAAAAAAAAACTGAATTCCGTCAATTACTAATTACTCCTATTTATTAATCTATATAGTAAAAATCTGCTGTAGTCACCACATCGTATGAAATAAATTTATGAAATAGAAAAATTTGTGTACTACAAACCACATTGTCTTAACATAAATATTCCACCTATTTACAAAATTGTATATATATCAAAAAATATAAAAAATTATTAAAAAATGATTTAGCTGTATCGAAAAAAATGTTACAAATAAAAGTTGTTAGTTATAATTTTGTTAAATAATTTTATTCGAAATATTTGTAAAACACATAAAAGTGACTAGTAAACTACCACTTCCGATTGGCAGATCTTTATCGAAAGGTGATCAAATTGAGATATTCACCTCCGAAGCTTAAATAAAAAATTTATCCGTACAGCCGAATTTGCTCTTCACGTGACCACAGACACTCAGACGGACAACACAACAAAAACCATTGATTTGTGTTACTACATTACACTATAAAAATTATAATATAAATTGTAATTTTCCATAATCTTTAACAGTAAAATACCAGCATTTTGAAATTATTATTTTGATAGTTGACGTAATATTGCAGTATTTCTGAAAAAATACATTCAACAAATGTGTAAATTTACATTATTTTATTTACACTGTAATTTTATTCACTTGTAAAAATATCGACATATCAAATTAGGTAAGATTAGAATACCTCCCATATCATATGTGATATGACGGTCGGTAAAAACAAGCTTATTAATAGTTCTGTTCGTTTTGATTAATAAAAAACTTACGCAGCAATGAAATATAAGATGAATCAATAAAACTGATACATAATGCACGTGAAAGACAGAGATATATCTAGAGCGATGTAAGAGAGAGTGAGAGATAAAGATAGAAAAGTTATGAGTTACGTATAAAGCAATCTTCAGGAGAAGGTCAAATCGATTTGGATTGATAGTCCCATAGTGCCCCCGAAAGATCAATCATGACTATATTGCTTATTGGGTAAAATAGATCAAACTTGGGGTAATATCTAATTTACTGAAAATTTTGCCAAACAATTTTGCTAAATTAAACTTGACGATAAAGTTATACTAGTGTGTCATAAATATTGTAAGATATTACATATATGAAGATATTAAATTTTGAATATTAATCATACAGGATGACTCACAATGAGCTTATGCTATCTCTATTTTAAAAACTATTTAATATTATTTCACGGAATATTTCGTACTCATTTGAATAAAAATAATATTATAAAAAATCCCAAAACCACACTTAAATTCAAATAAAAATAAATACGTATTTCGGAAGCTAAGCTTCCATCTTCAGTAGCAAAATAAAATTTACAAAAAATCTTACCTGTGATCCGAAGTATATAAACACTTGAGTGATCTTTGACAAGTGCTTAAGTGTTTATGTACTTCGAATCACAGGTAAGATTTTTTGTAAATTTTATTTTGCTACTGAAAATGGAAGCTTAGCTTCCGAAATACGTATTTAGCTTTATTTTAATTTAAGTGTGGTTTTGGGATTTTTTATAGTATTATTTTTATTTAAATTTTGCCACAGTAGATCATTTTTTAATTTTAAACACATTTGAAGAAAAATATTTTCAATAACATGACGCTTTCTGTCTAACCAAAAGTTGACTCTAACTTTCTTATTTTAAATAGAATACTCCATTTTCTATTTTATTATTGAATTTAAAATAAAATTTTATATGATACGTCAAAAAATATTTTACTTCAGTTCCATTGTTTTTGACATATTTAAAATTATTTGATTTTTCAATAAATTGAAATGTGTCTAGAATATTGCTGTAAATTGAATTTCAAAAAACAACGAAATTAATGTTTTTTTTTAAATAGAAACCCCTATTTTTTACTATTTTAAAAAATTTCTCGTTACAAAATAGAATTTGTTTAATTTAAAATCTATGGTCTGGTCATTTTTGTCAAAATTACTTTTGACGTTTACTTAAAATTGCTTAATAAGCAATTTTAATTAGTTTATTTAAATTTTATAACAATAGATATAATAAAATATATCAAAAAATAGAAATAAGAGACAGAAGTAAAAATTTATTTTAAGACAAAAAAATAAAAAAACACTTTTTTATGAGCAAAAGAGGTGGAAATACGGGCCTATACTTTTTTGGTCAACCAAAGCTTCATTCAAACTGCCGTTTTAATTTTAGTTTTTTATTTTACGCACAAGCACAAGAATTTGACCAATCCAAACATTTGATGTTACAAATAAAAGTGTGTCAAGTGTTTGGATTGGTTAAATTTTTTTGCTTGTTCATAAAACTAAAACAGCAGTCTGAAGAGACTTTATACTGAACTTTAATTAAAGTGTTTATTATAAAAAAGATTTATAAACTTATTTAAAATATATTTCTCAAAAAGTAAATACAGTTATACCAATAATAGACTATTTTAAATTTTGAAAAACTGCACATTTAGTAAAATCAAATATGTTCATATATTTTTTCCAATAAAATAAAAAGATAAAATATAAAAAAATATTAAAGATAATAAAAAACTCTCTAACAAACTGACTAAGAAATATTTTGATAAACGAAAAAATTACGTTTGACACAAACAACAAATTCTACTCTAAACAAAACGAGAATTTTACACTGAAACGGTTTTCAAGTTGCTGACATCGGTAATAAAAAACTTTAGAAGTATTTTCTAGAAATATATCATATCCACACCAGGTTATAAGCTGGTAATAGCCAATACCAATTTCTAGATCGATCACTTTCCAACTTTATTTACGTTATTAAACATTTATTTTTATCTTCCTCATCTTAAAAATCAATATATTTTTTACAGTTTATTAACAATTTATTGGCTACTGTAGATTTATTATTTTAGTATTGAGATAATAATTTGACTGCTATTCAATTTAAATCTTTTGTTTTTTGTTTGGTAAATCTCATTTATGTTTAAGCAGTAATAATAATTAACTAAATTTTAACAAACAAATTTCAAATCTCAAAGATGTGAAATTTAAATTATTGTTTATATATTTTTCCGAATGAAGTTGAAAGTTCGAAATCGCTGAATGAATTTAAAACAAAACTAAAATTATTGCTAATTTACAAATATACATATATTATTTATCAAGTTAATAAAATATTTTTTTGTAGTGTATTTACTAGCGTAAACTATTTAATAAACTATTATTATTATTATCACGCTAGAGATGAGATACCAAATAATTCGGCCATGTGTTTACTATATGATATTCTGTCGTATATTTGGTTAAAATTTGGCCGAATATCCGTTATTCGTGGCATCAACTTTTTTTCCATTCAAGCAGAAATTAGTTTCAGCAGAAACTTAACTAAACAAAATCATTTAACTATTATTCGATGCTATTTCATGACAACCAGAATAAGTTAAATGTTAAAGTTGTGCTTTAGAAATTATCACGCATAGCTAGTTAACATCTCGACTTCTGTATGAACGTGTAAATTCAAATTTTAACTTCATTTAAATTAATATAGGTAACGTGACGTAATTATGTAGAATAACAAAATTCAATATTTATGCTATTTCGATTAGAAAATTGTCACATAAAATATGTTAATTTATATTGTTTCAATAAAATTCACACGAAATTGTTATAGATCGGGAACCATTTCTCCATTTAATATTGATGTTAAATTTATTAGAATTAATTATGCAAATTAAGTTAATTATCGTTGTTAATTTGCATTGCATTGGCATTGCGAATTTAACCGGGGGTTAGTATTTTACAAATTAAATTTGCGAAATAAAAAGTCAAAAATTATTTGATACATTTCACGTGAAATGATTCATTTTTTATTGACCGTCATATCACTTTTGATTAGGAAGATATTGTAATTATACTAAATTTAACATATCGATTTTTACAGATCAGCACGAATTAGGTTTATAGTAACACGAATCAACTGTTACTAGCGTGATGTCCGTCTATCGATCTGTCTGTGGACACATGTAAGAAAAATTCGACTAAACAAATTGTTATGCAATTTTATATTTAAGCTTCGGAAGTAAATATTTTAATTTGATCAACTTTTAGTAAAGATCTGCCAACCAGAAGTTATAATTTACAACAGTTGCTAAACAAGTATAAACATTTATTGAGCTAAAAGGAAACTATGTAGGTAAAAATATGTTTTCTCAAATTTTTTGCGTTTTATTTGTTACGTCTGGTACTTTTGGGACCACCCTCGTAATATAATTATTATTATACACACACTTATTTATCCAATTAAGATTTTATTATGTAATTTAAAAATTTCCTTAATATTACTCTTACTATACAATGTTTTAACAAATTGAAATAAGTATTTGTTATGAAACTAATTTTTTGATAACAGTACCAAAAACAACAAACAAACAAAAAAGTTAAATAAAATTTTATAAAAATGTCATTTTTTGGCATAAAAAGTTGTTTCAATCAATCTTTGCAAAATATTATTTTAAAAATCTGTTTTGAGTTAACAAAAATATGTTATGAGTAAACTGGCAATATTTTGTAAATTCAAAAAATTTATTATTTTAAAATATGTATAAATATGTCAAATTGAAAGTCATTAAAATATATTTACAATCTGTAATTTTAAAATAATACAAATTTATGCCAGTTAATTATAAATATTTTTAATAAATTGTTTACAAATATTATTTGGAAATTTCGATCACAATTCAAAAAATTTAACAACAAAGTATAATTTACGATTTGTTTGTATCATAATAAAAATATTTATATTAGTATTTAAAAACTGAAAAAGTAAATAAAGCTAAAAAATTAAATATAAAAGCTGAAATTTTCATAATTCAAATAATCTAATTAATCATGGCATTAAAACTTGTGTGCAAGATTTTAATATTGTTTGCCATCTTCATGATAATTGAAGGTATGAAAATTATATCAATATTTTTTAAAAAATATATTTTTTATTAGAAATATCAATATTTTAAATACAGGCTGGCTCAAAAGTCACCGTGTACAAATATTGTTTATTAGAATTTATAAACATAAATAATTATGTATAAAAACAAAAATTAGATATATTTATAAAATTTATTTCTTATTTATTTATAACATTAAAGGCTCATTCCATCTTTTTTGCAACAATTTTTTTCTGTTTCATGTTTTATCATTGTAAGTTAAAACACATATTAATTTAGTTTGTGTATTCCTTATCGATTCGTTGTATTGTATTATGTTTGAAAGAAATTTGTACCTAAAATATTTTTTAAATACATAATATTTAAAATAATTTTCACATAACTATAAGTTCTATTGAATGAGTTTGTCAATTTATACTTTGTGGACACTTTTACAACTACATTAAAATAAAATTATTACGGTATATATTATTATAATTATTAATTAAATTAATTCTTACATTTAATACTAATTAAGTTAAATATTTTATTTTTATATTAAGCAGTAGAATTTTAATAATTTCTTTACAAAGTAATTTGAAGAAAGTTAAAATATATTAAATAAGTTATTTAAATAAAAATGTTTTTTTTAAGATATACCTATTTATTTACTGGTGAAATTTTTCTTTTATTAATCTGATGGGCAAAAACTTTTACTGTTCACACAAACCGTATACTTTACAATGCAAAAATTGTTAAATTGTTTTTATAATGTTGTTTTAAAATTATAGAATTATAAAATATACAATTTATATAAAATTTTAATCCTGGCATTTTAAAACGAAATGACTGATACCATAAACTCAGATTTTAGGTGTTTAGTTTATTTGTTTAGTCCCTACTGTTATGACAGTTATTTTAAAACACGTATTAGTTAAAACCGATTTTAAAATCGAGCTCGTAGTACCAGCCAATGTGATTAACGATTTGTCAAATGCTATTCCAGTTTCTGCAATATTAAAATAGGAAAATTATTAAATGGTTTCTGTTATTTATCACTGTTCGTCTGTCGATTTCTTGTTTGTTTCATACTCCACATTTTTTGGTCAAATTGAGTTATTACTTATTTTGACAATTGTGGATATTATAATATTATTAGTTTCGGAAATAAAAATTCTAATTGGCTCTATATCCTTACTGCAAACAATTCAGTTCAGAAACTTTAAACATTATTTTCTCAAAAGAAAGGAAATATTTAGTATTTTAGTAAAAAAGATGAATAATAATTTCACTTTTTTTAAATGCATAATAAATACTTAGTGATATATGTATGCAGTCAATTTTGCAAAATTATTATATAAATTATAATTTTAGTTGCAGCACAACGAAGACTTAAAGACACACACATAAATGTACATAATGGCGGTTATCAGCGTCTATATAAACATGTACATAAACATAAACATATAAGAAGAAGACCAATGAGCGCTTTGTCAGAATCTTCTGCATATTCTAATAATCCTGAAAAAATAAAAATGGAAGAACTACAAACAAATATGCATAAAATCGATAAACAATCAAAAAATTATAAATCAGAAGACACTAATGTACCGGAACCAGGGCATCCATTACACAAATCTCAAGCAAACTCTTACGTACTTCCGTTTCTCTACGCTGAACATAATCCAAAACATACGAAAAATTCAGCTGATTTAGGAAAACTAAAAAAGGATATTCCTGACCATAACCAATAAATAAGTAAATAATAATAAAATAAAAAGATTAATTATTTAATTTTAGCGGCACTTCGGAAATATTTTTAAATATTCCGTTATTTTTAAGTAATATTTCAAAATATTGTATTGTAATATACATGTATGTATATTATTATTTGAGAGTGTAATAAATGAAAATTATGCAAAATATCTTTTTTTCATTAATTAATTAAAAATATCTTACTTTAGATTACTTATTTATAGAATAAGTTTTGTAAATCTTGACATTTCAATGCGAAATGGAAAAAAAATGTTTGATAATAAATGGGATTTGGCACAAACTCTTTCACTATCCCGAAATTAGTTTTCATTCTAAACATTCCTATCCTATAATTTAAATATGACTTTTTGTATCATTTAAAAAATCAAGTTAGTCTTGTGTCTCTAAAACAAATAACGGTAAAAATTTAAAAAAATCTCATCACTCTTTTGATAAACTGTCTAAAATATTTAACTATATCTATATTTTTAAACGATTTTTAAAAATATGTGTTACATTAGCAAGTTTGACTGTGTTTATGTTAAAAATTATTTATTAAAATATATCAATCAACCTTCTTATATGTAATACCCTTTAGCAACATAAATAACATCTTTTCAAAAGTAAAAGAAGTAAAAAAAAGAACATCAGCAATGCTAAAATAAACATATGTCGGTTGCCATGGGCACAAGAGCAGCAAAACCCGATAGTATTTTGTTTTTCTTCTATAGCGTATCGTGTCGTCTATTTGAACAACTATCGAACGTGTTTTATTTATCTGCATTATCGAGACAAAGGAATATCAAAATATCACCTTACGTGCAAACATTTTTCACCTTTAGGAAAATGCTTTTTTTTCCTCTTTTATTTATCTTTTTTTTTTTGTCTCTTTCTCCCGTCTCGGGTGACTGTCTTTATTGCCCGGCTGTCACTCGGGAACACACATCTACGAATACGCAAAAGATATTTTATTTTTATTTTCGACTAATCCACTAGAATTATATTTAAAAGAATATGATCGAAATACTAGAATTTAAATTGAAAATATTATTTCCGGTATTAAAACCTTGTATTCCTGAACTGATATCAGTTACGTCTGAGTGATTTGTAACCCATTATAAGTTGTATGTTCCTTGTTTAACTGTGAGATAATAACCAGCACTATTGGTAATTCAAGATAAATTTTTTGTAAAGTTATATGAATAACATTTAATTCAAGAATATCAGACATTCGTAAATTTAACGATTAACATTAATATTTATGAATTTCAATTTTAAAATTGTAAAAATATTGTATTAGTTTTCATATTAAAGGGAAACATCACCTTGAGCGATTTGGAAATAGGCAAAGTCTGAAATTTTTTTCTAACGCAAACGTTCCAAGTTTTTAATATGTTATTAGAGTGAATTTGAACTTTGAACTACGTTTTTGAATTTATATGTCAAAAAAATGTTTTCAAATTGTGACGCTACGCATGAATTTGTCAGTCCCTGTCAGAAAACCTTGGCTACTTGCTCCGTCCCCAGGGAAGTTCTAAGCTTTAGAATCTAAAGCATAAATACTAACCGTTTCCTTAGAATACCGTAAAACTAAAATAAAAAATCTACCATAATTTTTTTTTAATTTCTAAAAATTACGAATTACGGCGTGTTATTTTTCAGAGTAAAAAATCAACTTTTAAAGCGTATAAAAAAATCGAAAGAAAGAGATATCAGTAATATTATTTTAGAAAATTTAATTCACTATAATTATGTCTTAAAAAGTAAACCGAATGAATAGTTTTCGAGATTTCATTGAAAAACATGAGTTGTATTCTCACTTCACTTTGAAAAACAATTTTTGTCAAAAGTACTTTTGACGTTTACTTAAAATTACTTATTAATCAATTTTAATTAGTTTATTTAAATTTTATAATATTAGATATAAAAAAATATTACAAAAATAAAAATACTACTCATATATATTAAAAGGTAAAAATAAAAATTTATTTTAAAGCAAAAAAATAAAAGCACTTTTTCATAAACAAAAGAGGTGGGAATATGAGCCATGATTTCGAGAAAAATGCGTTTAAAGTTTGATTTGTACGATTTACTTGCTCTGACTCTGACACAACCCGGTATTGGTCTCTATAACTCAAAAATTCGAATATCTGACAACCGTTTTAACACATTATTCTACACACTATAAGCTTTCAGAAAATGCGAAAAAAAATCGATTTTTTGAAAGTGCCAAGGTGATATCACACCCTTAATATAATATTATATTAGATATCAAAAGCACCCATTACTTTCAAATGTCAAATTTACAAATGTATATCACTGGTCTTTAAAACAATTAAAATAAGTATTTATAAGAAACAAAATACTAAAATACTAAATATGATTTTTATAAAACAAATTAAAAAAAAATTGTTTGAAACAAATATATAAATACTGGCATTAATTTGTAATGATTTAAAATATAAATTAAAGATAACTTTCAATTTATGTGCCGATAAAAAAAATTGGCACTTGTCTGCTGGAATCAATTTACCAGTAACAAAAAAAATTCGTCTGGCGTTTTGCCAATCAAATAGCTTTAATTGAGTAGATTATTTGAAAAAATTGGCCGATTTATGCTGGAAATTTAAACAAATATCGATAAAAAGATTAGCAATTAATCGCGTTATTAATTTTATTTAAATATACTCGTAATTACAAGTGATAATACAGTATATGAGCATTTTAACAAAATAATTATTTAAACTTAATTTTCTTTAAAATATTTTTGTATTATTATAAATAAACAACAAATAAATATAACAAAATTTGTGTGACTTTTTAAAAATTAGTTTATTGTAATCATAAAACTAATAAGATGAAATAAATTGACTTTAGGTTATAGTTCTGTATTAATATTTATTAATAATCGACGATTCGATGAACTAAACTAAACGACGTGGAGTTCGTCGAAACGTCGATTATTAATAAATATTAATAAAAAAACTATAACCTAACGACGTTTTATTTTAACATAATAAATTTTGAAAGATTTTTTTACCACATTAAAATGATATACAATTAAAAATAAAAGAATTATGAACAAAAAAAATAATTACAAAAAATTAAATTAAAAACAATTAATTTTAATATATTATTAAAATTAAATCATTGGAAGGTACTCATTTTAATATGCGAATAAAAATACATTTCTAAACAAAATATATAAAGAATTAGTTTTAGTATGAAACAAAGAAAGTTCAAACTTACTATTCAATATAAAATTTTTGACTAAATGTTATTAACATTATTTATTTGATCAGAAAAACATCCTTCGCCTAATCTACATCTGCATTCTCATACGTGTTCGGTTTGCCTCGTTCGCGTTCGTTCTCAGTTGTGTACGCAGCCTGATAAATATCCAATGACTGTTTTCTCATTAAAATACCGTACCAAAAATTCAAACAAAAAGAACCTAATATTACAATACCATAACGAAATTTACGATCGTATTAAAACGTCTCCATATCTGTCTTTACGTCGGCGAAGAACAAAAGCTATCGCAGCAGCGACATTCTTCGGCATAATAATTGTCATGTTACTCATCAGTATTGCCAACACACGCGGGCTGCCGTCAACAAACACACACACACCAGTAAAAGGGAAGAAGAGATTTTCGCGCAGTGATAACAACGTTAATAGTATGGAATCTCATTAACACGTCTAGTGTTCCTTACATGCAAACAGTGCTCGAACGCCCGTAAAGAAGATAACGTCTCGAAATGCGTTATTATATTCCGCCTTCGCTTTCCGAGGCGTTATGCCTATTTTGATTCGAATACGTGCTTATTGTTATAAAATAGGCTGGATTAAAATTCATTGATTTTCATTTATTTTATAGCTAGTATTAAAATTATTGGCTCTCATAATTAATAATAATAATAATTTTATTCAAGCGTATTAAAATATTGATATTACGATACTATATTACCTATGTAGAAAGAGGTCATTATAATTACTAGTACAATAATGTACACAGCACCACTGGTGGCAACATCCATGAATACTCGGGCAAGTTGAAATTAATTTTGGTTCCCAATCCTTTAAAACATCTCCTTTAAAAAATCTGACTAATTAGAATATCAAATATGTATAATCTAATACACTTTAAACAAATTAAAACTACAATTACAAAAAAAAATAAGTAAAACGAGCTTGTTTCAATTAAATTTCTGTCATAAGTCGAAAAAAACAAAAATCTCATTTATACCAAAGGACATTCTTGCAGTGTCTGTAAGACAAAATTTTCCTTCTTGGGCAAAGGTGAATTAAATTTTTAATTATTTTCATTTAAGTGTCGGGGCTTTGAAGTATACGGAAAGAATTTTAACAATGTTCTTAAACGGAAAAGATTACCGCTCCGTGAAATATCCGGTCCGCGGGAAGAAATATATATTTCTTCGGAAGAGCATCATATCTGACTATTTCTAAATTTTAATAATTCCTCAACCATTTTCTTTGTTATACCTTACTTCGAATACTTTACGTATTCAATTCGTTTCTTTGTTTTAAAACAAATCTTTTGCTGTTAGTTAAACGTAATGGAAGTTTTCATATTACATTAAAATATATGATTTAATTTAAAATAAAACGGCTTTAGCTTGTAGTTCTGTATTAAATATTTATTAATAATTGACGTTTCGTACGTCTTCATCAGGAAAAAAGATATAAATGACATTTATAGTAAAGAAACAGAACACCAATCTTATGCAAAATATCTGACCAAAAACAAAAGTTAATCAAGTTAAATTATTTGGCTTGTGCAAGCAATAAACTTTTGTTTATATGTACCGATTTACTTGCACAAATGCTCAAATCAGTTTGCGCCAATTATTTAATTACTTTTTATCTGTAAAGAATTACAATATCTCATTCTGTATATGTGACGGTCGGCAAAAAAGTCAAATTATAATTTACAAAAGTAGAATATGTAAATAAAGATTATAGAATTTCTAGAAAGGTTTCTCTTTGCATTTATGATGTTTATACAATAACGTGTAACTCATTTAAATAAATAAAATTATAAAACGGTTAAGCTAAACAAGAGCGCTTGACATTTATTTTTGTTGTGTTAAATTTTCGCATACTTAAAAAGCTTTTAGTACGCTGTACGTTGACATTGTTATATATACGTACAACTCACACTTACATAATAACTGAACTGTCGCCTGCTTCTACAGTTTATACACAAGAACAACCAACGAGAACACTGGACCGAACACTACCCACTTCACGATGTGTGTTGTCCTTTTACATTAATTTTGTTTACATATATAATGTACAGCAGGAAAGATTATGTAAACATTGCATATAAAAGTCATATTTCGGAATTTCTGTTTCTTGAATTTTTTATTTCATTCTTTTAATCTGTTTCGGAGATAAAACAAATGTTCATAACCATGACACTAGACAAAAAAAAATTATATTAAGCAAAAAAAAAACACTTAACAAGAAAAGAATACATATTGCTATTTAGAAGAATAAAAAAATATACAATAAGTTACCTGATAATTATACAAATTTAAAATTAAGAAATTTTAAAATTAGAATAAAAGAATATTTTATATTTAACCGTTTGAGTGCCACGGGTTTTTGCTGTTTCCCAGTCCAAAAGTGCCAAGGAGCGCTTTTGCGCTTGTCTTATTTCCTATTCTACATTATTTAGTTAATTATATTATTATAGTAATCGTTGTTTATAAAAATAAAAAGTTTACAACTACAAAGTGTAATATTACTTCAATTTTATTTTTACATAAAACGGAACGGTAGCCGTAAAGTCGGGCATCGACAGAAACCGAGCTTGCTAAAGCGCTGGCAAATTTCGAGCGTAACAGAAGAGCGCAAAATCGCTGCTTGGATTATACATATAAATATTAATACAGAACTTTAACCTAAAGCAGTATTATTTTAATATAATGAGTTCTAAAAGATTTTTTACTATCTTAACGTACGATTATTTTGAGTACAGACTGTTTCCCAAATACCAACATCCAGAATAAATCAGCGTCTTTAATTTAATTAATCTAACGACTTTTGACCCCTCTCGTCTAATTAATGGTTTGAACAAAAAGTAACAAAACTAATCCATCCATCAGTCTTCCTCTTGTAGTTTCATTAGCCTCACTATTCAATCAATGTTTGCGGCAAAACTCTAAAATTTAATTAACTTTCGCTCCCATCCTTCTGGTATCCTTGGTACGCCGAAAGGACGAGATAGAAAATTCAGTGTCACTTGCATCTATGTGCGTGTGTGTGTGTGTGTGTGTGTCAACGTAAAACCTTTTCCAAAAACCGCCGAGCCACCACATGTCCACAATTTAATTAACATAGTAGGAAAATTATATTATGCATTGTATCGTCTAACTTTATCTCCCCTCATATTATCTTAGTTTTCTTTCATCTGTAATCTGGCTCTATTGTGCTGTTCTACCAATTTAATAAAGTGGTGTAGATGCCTGTCCCCGTGTGTTATTATTCGTGTTAGAACGTTAATAATGTTTCAAGATTATAACCAGATTATAGAGTGTTTTAAACAAGTTTTAATACATAATTAGTTATATTAAAATTAATGCATAAAAAGCCGGGATTATTAAATTATGTTCAGTTGTTACAACTTATTTAAAAAATGTTTATAATCTATTACCTCAGACCAAACATAACTAAACTTATAATGTGTATTATTTTACATACATACACAATCACGCCATGTACCCACGAAGGTGTAACACAAACTCTTTCCACTATATTGAAATCAGTTTTCTCCAAACAACCCTATCCAGACAAGCAACTTTAGCTTCATGCATATTCATAATTCTTCTCATACATTCTCTTCTATACTTGGAAACTTTGACTCACGCAAGCCACTCTCTCAATCATACCACTCCAATAATTCATCGGACGTCCACATAAACGTATAGCTTCAAAATCATTAATGTAAATTTTTTATATATTCATTAGACATTCGCTTGAGATGTCCGAACTGTCTTACACTGACTAACACCAACATTTGCTTTTGTGTGAGAAATGTGTATGCAATAGCAAATATTTCTAAAGACAATTAGAATAATATATTGTACAACGAGCACGGAATGGTACTAATTTCCCACGAGTATGAAAATTCATACAAATGGAAAATAGATATTCTGTGCGAGTTTTACACTATACTTTTTCTACGACTATACAATATAAAATTCTAGCAACAAGGTTGACTCATTATAGTTATTTCAAACGCAATAATTTTTCTACGACTCAATATCTATTATACAAACAAAGATAATTAGCAATTATTGTTTTATTTATTAAAGATATTAAATGCAAATTAGTTAAAATTCGCCAGTCGATTTCTTGTTCTATATCACAAAAAACTTACTTTCGAGAAAATGATGTTTAAAGCTGAATTGTTTATAATAAGGTAATAGAACCAATTAGAATTTATATTTCCGGAACTATTAAAATTACAAAATCCACAATTGTAAAAATAAATAGAAAACAAACAAGTATTGCCAAAATGTAAATCAATCTCTGAATTTGGCATTATACCTGTTTAGTTTTCAAATAAATAAATAAATAATTTAAAAAATAATATTTTTGTTAGTATATTGATATAATTATTTATAATTTTTCGTTATGAGTGAAAATAAATAACTTTGACATTTGTTAACTTTAAAAGCTTTAAATTTTAATTCAGTAATTCGACATTTTAATTCATTACACAGTACTCTAAGTACTCTAAAGTAATCTAAAGCTTTTAAGTTTAATATTTTATACTATGTTTGACATTTATATTTTATTAAAAGCATATTTGCGTCTTGTTAAAATGTTAATTTATATATTTTGCAAATGGTTTTCTTTAGAATCGGAATATAATAAAAAAATTATCATTAAATTATATTATTTTTAAATTTATATGTGTATAAATTGTTCTGTTCAGAAAGTTATTGACTACCTCAATTAAAACCGTTCCACAATGACTTCATTATATAATACCATAATAATTACAAACATTTACAAAATTGGAAATTTTAAAATACTATAATTAAACATTTGCATATATTATAGAACAATTTCATTCAACCTTAATGTACAATTTAAATAATAGTTATAGCGTATAATAATATAAATAAATTAATTCATTTGTTACTAAATAAAACAATAGCCGAAATTATCAAAACAAAAAACAAACTTAACCTACTATTTTATTCACATTAAACGAGTAACACTTTACCATTAACATATAAAATTATATTCAGGTATAATAAATGACAATGAAAATTAATTTATTAAAACCAATCAATCGCGTTGGTGTGATAATTCGCAATCGAGCATGATCAGCCTTCGATTTATCTATTATATAACGTAAAACAATAACACGGCAACACCCGTGCGGTGAACGGTTTCGACAAAGTATTTTCACATATAATTCTCGGGCTGTGATCACCATACACACACACACACATACACACGCAAATATTTTACGATCAATTTGTTTCGTTTAACTATCAGATATATACCCCTTTCCTCTACACATTGACACAGTGTTTGATTTATTTATACACTATTGTTTCGCAGTGGCACACTGTAATTTTGCGCACGGATATAACCGGGGGAAAACTGCTGATGAACGAATTTTTCCGGCAAGGTTTAGCGAAAACGTTTCTAAACTGATTCAAATGTTTTGATCGAGGAAATAAATCCGTCACCTTAGTGTAGAACATAGATGTGGAATCGATAAAAAAATTGATCGACTTCGACTCCAGCTTCAAATATTTTTTTGTTCGACTCTAAAGCTTGAATTACATTATACTTTTTTCGTCTAGATTCATACTAGATTTCTAGTTCAATTTTCGTTCAAGTTTTGTTAAATTTTCATACTTTTTTCACAATCCGTCGTGTATTGTCGAGTTTCTTCGATTATTTCCAATGTATTGCCAGTACGCCCAACTTAAAAATGTGAAGTACTTAATTTGACAGATACTGAAAAACACATTTAAACAAAAATGGATACATATAAGGTTGGTACAATTGCGTGCGCATGCGTATAATATATCTAGTATGAAACTTGAATAGGAAAATAGAGCATGTTGTATATTTCTATACTAGGAAACTTGAAAGAAACTTGGATGCAAATATCTGATTTACATTATACTAGAACTGACTATCTGTACTTGAACGAAACTTGAACTAGAAACCTAGTATGAATCTAGACGAAAAAAGTACAATGTAATTCAAGCTTAACTTTTAAATTCAGTGCAGAATATACAGTCTGTGTTTATACTATTACATAGTAAATTAAAATATTACATTAACAAAAATATTGTTACTAATTACCTTAAATGTTGCAAAAAAAAAACAAATATTAATAATAATTGTCATCCAATTCTAAGCTATTTTTAAAATTTCAAGTTTCTAGCTCATCAAGAAGTTCGTTTAAAATCGATTACAAAATTTGTACCAATAAGATAAACAGACAGAATAAAAAGCGAGTTAATAAAAACGTGTTAACAATTAAATTGAGATAGTCCAAGTGTAGTTGAGTTCTGATGAGGAAAAGTGTCAGATTTTATTAAAAACCAATAAAAGATAAAAACTACACTGTTCAGAAAATTATCTTTAATTGATAACCGGTTTCAAATATCTTTTAGTCATCATTAAATCGAACCGGGAGAACTAAAAAACAACGAAAAATATCGAAACTACAGTTGTTGTTAATAATTTATTAAAAATCATAAAAGTTTAATAGATAAATTATCTACTAAACTTTTATGGTGTTATATCAAACATGATCTTCCGTATAATTCTCAATCAATTATTAACAACAACTTTAGTTTTGCTATTTCCTGTAGCATTTCAGTTCTCCTCATAATATCATCTGATCGGCGCTACTGTAGCGCCGCTCTAGCGGCGTTCCAGGTAAATTATTAGTGGAACCGTTTAAAAACCAATGCCTAGTAAGTTATGACAGGTGATAATTAAGACTAATATTTGCATGAAATGGTAATCTAATTTTAAATATTATATCAGTAATTATTAAGTGTGATTTTCAAATTGTCGATTTAAGCATTTTTCGGTAGAAAAGTATTAACAAAGGAAGAAGGTTGTACAAAAGGTTTCACGTTAGTAATGTTGAAGAGTCATTACGAGAAAATGGTTTTAGAGTGATTAGTGGATTTGTTTTGATAGAAGTGTTATTGTTATATGAGAAAACATAATTCAAAAAATCGAATTGCAATAATACAATGTTTACAGTTTCAGATTAATCAAATAAATAATTACTACTACATATAGATTCTACATAATCAATTCTAGCTATCTATACTAATTTCCAATAAATTACACAATCACCAAAAATTTAATAAAGTTAGTTCGATAACTTTTCAACCCTACCCCGTTAACATATACATATCGCTAATCCGTTTCGCTTTTGTTTCCAATTGTTTAAACAACCGCACCTGATTTGTGCATGAACCGGATCTTCAAAAACAATTGCGCATCGAATTTATAACAATCGCTATACACAGCCCAGTTATTTGCGTACTTAATTCCACCATTTCGCTATTTGTTTTGCGATGGCGTACGCGGAAACTAAAGATACGCCCGGAAGTAGTCGAACAGGTTATAGTTGGGAGGGAAAGCTAGATTTAGATCCATCGTTTCCGGTGAACGGATGTTACAAGTTCGCCCCAACAAAATCTGCGAGATGCTTAAAGGTTAGCTCCGGTATAATGAAAGCGATTTGCATGAACTATAAGTTCAATTTGTATGTCTATCTATTCGTAATGTAGTTTCGTGTTTTGTTTATTGTGTGATGGCGGCGCTGCAGTCAGTTTACGATTATTAATGGATGGTTTTAGTTGAAATTCAGCGTTCGTATTAGTTAATACGGCTTTGCTTCGGATCAACTATTCAATATACTTAGATTGTACTGTAGTATATATGATTAAATTACTAATTTGGTTATTGTATGTAATATGTATATTTGGTAACATTTTTAAATAATTTTTATTTTTATTATTATGCAGATGTTTAGTGGATAATTAGCTAAAACTAATTAGCTGTTATTTTAAAATACATGCGGCTACTGAATAAATAACATTTAAAAAAATAGCTTGCATTATCAGTTTATTGTACTGATAAAAGCCATAATAATAATCTAATATGCTAATGATATGTATTAAATAGATTATTATATTAAAATAAAAAAGCTCCAAACTAGAATTCTGTTTAATTTTATAATAAAATTTTACATTTCGATATACTATACGTATATCATTATTAGGAAAAAATATATATAAAAAATATGTATGAGAAGTATCATAAATATGGATAAAGTTTGAAGCAAAAGTTGCTTGTTTAGTTAAAAATGTTTATGGGAAACTAATTATTGCTTAAATAGAAAGAGTTTGTGCTACGCACATAAATACATGGTTTGATTATGTATGTATGTGTAACATATTTTTTTTCAATGCAGTTTTTATTATTTCAATAACTGCATACATTTGAAAACTGATTAGTTAAATTTGAACTTCTTGTTGATACTCTATAAGATATCGAAAAGTTTGTCATATATTGAAAATATTTAACTAAAACATGCTACATTTATAAACAATAAAAATTATTTTTTTTTTACAATCAATAATAAAAAGTTTTTTTTTTGTATAGTAGTATGTAATACAAATATTCTATTGTTTTATTAAAATTAATCTCCTTCTATTTTATATCTCGGATTAAATAGAGTGAAAATAAAAAACTATCTGAGCATTTGTTCTCCAGTAAAAGAATGTAACCGCCCTAGTTTTTAGTAAAAACGCTTTTATATCGTATTTATAGTGGTGCTCTTTCTTATAGTTTTTGCTTAATGGCCGTTTGAATTCAGAAAACCACTGAAATGTGTTTCTCGGCTTTTTTAAGACGCGGCTTCTACTATAAGATTTACTAGCGGTTTTTCCACTTGCACTTTACAAAAAGATATTTTTTCTTGAAAAAAGATACATTGAATGCATTTGTTAAGTACATTGTTATTGTCATGGAAAAATGTGCTAAATTAAGTCATTTTACAACTCAAATGCGTAATTTAAATTGTATCAGTTACTTTTGCTTTTATTACAGCCAAAAATTTAATAAATGTTTTTTAACGAATTTATCATTATGTTAATCTTCAGGCTTTTATGATTGATATTCATTGAATTTATAGAATTTTTAGATTTGGTATACTGTGGTCGATCTATCCCCGTCGCAGACGTTTCACCATACATCGTAGATGGCATTCTTAGTGCTTGGTGACTGAATCTATTATGATTCCACAAGCTAATAGAATAGGGCAGTTACAAACCAAAGCAATACGATTAAAACATAACACTAATTTATAGTTAAGTAGAAAAATGTGAATGAGACTTAAAAAAAATTAAATTCAAAATATGCGAACAAAATTTTTTGTGTTTTAAAAATTTATTGAACCACTGATCCGTTATATAAAATCGCACAGAAAATATTTATAAATATATCTGCAAGGTTATTTCATTATATTCAAATTTACAAAATTATGTTTATACGTTCATTTTTTTATAATAAAAAGTTTTGAATTCAACAAACACAATATGAATATAGAAAAAAAAATATTGAAAAAAATTACTGAATTATTAAAAAAACATATTTATTAACAATAGACATTTCAAGCTATATATTATGTTATAAACAACATGAGTATTTTTTAAATTTTCAAATTCTATTTTTAGTTATTTTTGTATGTGAAAATACCCTAACTTTGATTTTTCAGATACATCAGTCTCGTTGCTGAATTTTCGTTCAATGTTTCAGGATTTTTTGTTTTGTTTGTCATCATTCAAGCACAGCTTTGTCGTTGCTTTTTACTTTTATGTAAAAATAAAAGACGGAAAAATAATAAGAGTCCTTCTATTTGTTTGAGACACTTGTTATTTTTTTTTTTTTCAGTTCGTTCACATTATGCTTGGGTGTTATGACCTTTTCCCTTATTTTTTTACTATAACTGTCAGTGTAATCGCTAAAATATATTTAATATGTTTTTTTATTTTTATAATCAAAATTTCAATTTGCTATGTATCGTAAAATTACGTTATTAAAATGTATATTTCTTTAAAATATTATAATTTAATTTTTTATGTTAAAGAGATAAAATGTTAGAGAAATATTAAAATTATTAAAATATTTTTAATAAGATATTTTTTCTTCAGGCGTATTATTATTATTATATTACCTATGTGGAAGGAAGCCATCATGTTACTAATAAAATAATGTATATAATTATAAAGCAAGCTAAGCAAGAAACCTACAACTTATAGTGGGTTTCAAACTACTCAGATGCAGCCGATTCAGTCCAATGGTACAAGGTTTTAATTAGTGGTGTCAAAAATATTCGGTTAACCGGTTAACAAATTAACTGGTTACTACAATTTTCAAAAGAAAGGTTAATTAGTTAACCACAGGTAATTGATTAACCGGTTAATTGTGGTTATAGTTGGTTAGTGAAATAGTAAATATGATATAAATGATAAAATGTTATTTGTATCAGACGAGCGCTGAGTTTCGTCGAAACATCGATTATAAATAAATTTTAATACAGAACTTGAATCTAAAGCAGTTTTATTTTTGCACTAGTTTCAATACTAGAAATAAAATTTGATTTAAAATTGAGAAAAAAAAAACTTTTCAGAACTCATATTAAAATGCGTTAGGTTTATTTTATTAAAATTTAAATCAGGTACTTTTGCAAATCGAGTTTGACATACTACTATTGACCTACGGCTGTCTGTGCTTATATTACATTATTAGTTTCAAAAAAGTCTATAGACCACTAAATACAAACAAAAATTATAATTTTACGTAATTTAATTTTTTTTTATAATTTTCTGCGATTTTCAATTTTCAATTCGTTTTACGTAAATATAAGAAATCAAAAAAAAAAAACGGCAATACAATTATCATATTACTATATTTTAAAACGTAATTACATATTTCATGCAACGTAATTTATATTACAGTAAGTAAAATATCTCACACATCACCCCATATAAATTCTGAATTGAAATGGTGTTATTTACAAAGATTGCAAACATGTTTTCATTTACGTGTACGCTTTATATTCTGTGTGTGAGCGCGTGTGTTTGCGTGTGCAAATGTGTAACATGTTCCCCAACGTATATAGTTCTGTATTTACTCTTGATAAATAAAATCAGAAATTCGCTGTGTTTAAGACTTGAAGATATAGAGAGAGATCGTACAAAATAACATACAAGTTTCACGATAGATGAATCTCAAACTTGTTTCACATTTCGTTTTTTACATTCCGACATTTTGACCTTTCAGTTTAAGTGTATTTGAGATGAATTTGTAAATACACTGTAAAAAAGTCAATGTAAATGTACATGGATAGACTTAGTAATTTTATATTATTTATTATTGTAATTTTATTTTTGTTTTTTGGTGAATTCATAAGAATTACAATTAAAAATATAGTAAAATTACTGTAAGAGAAGTAAGATAAAGTATTCTATTACTGATATACTGAATAAACAAATAAAATTGTACTTTTTTATTTGATATGAATTGGAAAATTCTGTTTATAATTTAATAAATACACTATTAAAATTCAACTGTTTACTTATGTATCTATGCTATAAAACATTTGTTAATTTTGTTCTGCAAAATGTTAATAATACAGCTCAGCTAAAGTTTCTTCTACCTTAATATAAAATGCTATTACTGAAAAAAAACCGAAATCATTTATAAACTACAAATTAAAGAAAACAAACATATAGAAAATAATTAATATTAATTTTTAATATTTGTACTGATTTATTGATGTAATTAAAATATATTAGACCAGTTGCATTAAATATTGTTAAGTAAATAAAAAAAATAGCTACGTATTAATATTGTTAACTGCCTTTAATTGGTCAATAAATAATCTAGTTACCTAGTTAATTAAATAATTAAAGTTTATATTTTCAATTTGATTTATTCTTAAAATAAGTGCAAAATCATTTGTGATTGACTAAAAATTTATTCTCAGAATAAATGACATTTTATTGACTGATTTGAAAATTATGCCAACATTTGTAAATACTGTGTCTCAGTTAATAACGATTTCTGCAAATGACCTGCCATTTGTAATATATCCAACAAATTAATACTATTTCTATCTTAAAATACTAATACTGAAGACATGTTACAATATCCAGAGTTATCCAGTCACAGCTTCCTTGATAAAACTGTCAAAACAAAAAACAAACACAGCATCCGATCTTTCAACAAAAAACCAAAAAAACCAAAATGAAAAAACTTGTAAATAGTTAGGTCCCATGGTAAACATGTTGCGCGCAAAATTCTTGTCTGGGTATATAACATTTTGCGTTCCCGGACACATTAATCGATACACATTTTGTATACTCTGTTGCATCTCTGGAGGTAACTGAAATGCATTAATCTGTAACTGTCACATGCAGGTGGTGTTAGCGACAGCCAATAGATGCTAAAGTACCTACATACCAGCGAGAAAAGCATTTTTTTTATTATCCGTTTTATCAATAAAGTTTTAATTGTGTTATTACATTGTTATAATGGATGGATAATTACGAAAGTTGGTGAAAGATGTATGTTTAATTTGGTTTTATTAGCTATAATTATAATAGACTTATGCTTGGATAATAAGATAACAAAGTAGTTCTAGATCAATTTGTCTGACAATTGAAGTGACAATTGAAGTGACAAGATCGCATAAGAACTGTACGCTGTATGGATAAATATAAATTGTTCTGAAATAAATATTGTATTTCTTTAATTACTTTTTATTTTAAACTAGGATAAATAAATATTCGATGAATGAATAAAAATATCTAATTACATTAATGAAATACGCCAAACGTGATTATCTTTCAAATAAAACGTTTCATTTAATATGATTAATAGGCTGAAAATTATCTATTTTTTTAAACAACTAAAATGTTACATTTTTTTGTACAGTATATTGGCCAACTTACAAAGTTCTAAAAATTTACTTGAAACTATAAATGGTTTAAATAATTAAATATTTGTTTAAACCATAAATTTACATTGTAAATATATATAATATACAAAAACGTATATAGTTTTAACTTCTCCAATATTAAAAAAAAAACATATTCATAATAAATATACAAACGTTATAAAATTGTAAAAAACTAGCATATCAAAATATTTATATTATGCTAAAAAATCCAGTATGTACAGCGAAAACAATATATTACTAGTAGAATACTGAAATTTATTTATTTTTAAATATATTAACTAAAACACTAGAAAAATCCTTTAGTGAAAAGGTTAATATAAAATAAAAAATAAAACATTTACTACACAAACCTAAATATTTTGTTCTCTTATCAAAAATTCTTCTATTATCATATGAAAAAGCCATGCAAATTCTTTTATGATAATTATTTAACAAAATTCAAATATTTTATTTATTTTCAAATTATTTGTAAAAGAGAGAATTAAAAAAAATATGTGTGTTTTTTACAAATATAGAAAAAAAAGATTGTATTTTTTTTATAACGTATTGATATAAAATAATTCTATACATAAAAAATATAACAATGATATAAGCACATTGTTAAAAAATATACATGTTTTTTTTTTTGAAAAATAAATATATTTTAGGTATAAATTTATAAAAAGTATCTGACTACATCGAATAATATTTTAGGAAACCAGTATGAAAAATATAAAATCTATTTGTTTCGTTGTAATATTATAAAATCTAATTTAAATTGATGGTGATTAATGCACTTAATTATTATTTTAACAATTATAAAATCTAGTAAAAATTTTTCAAAACACATTATATAAAATAAAACTGCTTTTAGATCGAAGTTATGTAATAATATTTATTAATAATTGGCGTTTCGACTAACTCAACATTCGTCTTCATCAAAAAACTGATACAAATGACATTTACAGTAAATGTCATTTGTATCATTTTTCCTGATAAAGACGGGCGTTGAGTTCATCGAAACATCGATTATTAATAAATATTAATACAGAACTTCGATCTAAAAGCAGTTTTATTTTATATAAAATCTAAATTACTAAAAACTCTTTTTATTAAATATCAGTTGAATTCGCCGCTCAACTCATTCCCTCATCATTTTTCCGTTATTCGTCAACCGAAATCAATTTAAAAACTCCGTTCGCAATCAGTTTCCATCTCACCCATATTGTGACTTTTAACCTAGCCTAGAGTCTTGCCCCAATCTGTCCCTTATAAAGACATCAAAATTCTCGCGCAGATGCTCCGACAGAAAAAAAGACATTCACACACCCGTAACCGTACTGGGCATCAGCCATAACTAGCATATGTCACCCCTCCAACCAGGAATCTAAAGATTCACCTCCCAGCAAAACGTCACACAAGGCGCAAATGTGTACGATAGGAACGCAAAATGTTCGAAATGGTAATATCCGATGAAAAGACGAACGCAGCTCGAAAGGTCCTTCAGGATATCTTCAAGTTTAGGTTAGAAGCGGACACAAAGGACTCGAAGCATCGGGGCACACAAGTTTCAATTTACTTTATCAGATTTGTGATCGGTTTGTCCGTTTAATTGCCGTGTTTAGAGGACGGTTTAAAGGACCGATGTTTTAGAGCCGTTTAGTTTGTGAGATTCGATCGGAAGATAGCTGACAAAGATAGGTTATGTATTTATAATTGAATTAAAGTTGAAGTTAGATTGAATGAAGATTCTATTTGATGTTTTGTTGTTTTTGTACGCCTTTAAATTCTGCGTTGAAATGGTATGCCTGACAGCTTGTAAAATAGATAATTTATAACTTTAGTAAAGTACAATATTATACTTTTTCTTCAAATCACTTTAATCTATTAATTTTGGTAAAGAAACTGTTTACACAAAGCTAGTAGTTTGGTAATGAAGATTTTGGTGTAAAGTTCATTTGGCTTTTAGTACTAAAATTAGTACTAAATTTAGTACTAAAATTAATTTATTTGTTATGTTTTTTGACTTGTTTTTTAATATTTTGATATAAAATTTTGAATTTTTATTCGATGAAAAATCTTGTATTTTTAATATAGTTTTTTACACACTTCAAAGACATATATCTTTATAATTCTTCTTTATAAGTTATTCGTCTAACATATTATTCGGAAAAAGGTCTCAATACTAGACCGAAAATTAAATAAAAATGCCACAAAGTCACGTATTAATTAAACAGAATCAGACACAGCAGGTTAATCAACTTTTTGTCTTAAAAAAAAAAAAAAAAACAGTAGTTTACTCTTTGGAACTCGTTGCTGTTTTACGCGAACGCACGACTTGCAATTTCGAAAAAGTGTCTAAATGAACAATCACGAAACAAATATTGCGATATTTCAGATCAAAGCCCAATTTGACCTGTAGTGCTATTGGAAAGAAAGAGATATATTTTATTTAAATATCGACGTTTCGATATACTTTACGTATCATCATCAGAAAAAATATACAAACGCAGAAACAATTTATTAGTATACCGAAACGTCGATTTTTAAATCAAATATATACGGAACTCAATTTTAAAGCTTTTTTATTTTAAGAAATTATAAATTTATAAACAAAAAAATCTATACTGTCTATAGAAAATTAATTATTAAATGTTTATAACTTGTTTATTATCCTACTTCATAATAAATTTAACACCTGTATTAAATTAATAAAGGTAAAATGTTAAGCAGAAGAAATCAATAACCATCTTGTCACATTAACTCAACTTGTAGGATGATACGGTATTGAAATTACGGACGATAAACTTTGCTTAGAATTTTTTAGTTAGCGGAAAAATTTTAATAACGAGAAAATTTAAATTTTCTTAACATTATCCAACTTTTTTCTTGTTCTTTTTAAGATAAACTTGTTATGAAACACAAAAAGTCAAACAGAATTTTATTTAAAATTTTTTAAAAATATTATTATAATATTACGTAACAAATATTAATATTACCATAGTAAAAAATTACACAATTTTTTTCTGATGATAATGTACGTGGAGTACGTCAAAACGTCGACTATTAATAAACATTAATACAAAACTATATACTAATGCTGTTTTATCTTAAGTATAATATTCTATAACTCTTAAAAGGTTAAAATTACTTAGTACGTATTTTTATTTATTTTAGTTTAGTTTCGTAACTCAGAGCAGAATTTATGTTTTGCCCAGATTTCATGACCTTGTTTCTGCCTCGGCTTCAATAGGATAAAGATGGCTTTCTGCTCCTCGTAACATAATATACTATTATATTCTTAATTACACATGGCGTATTATATATTGGGTTATAGTATTTGAAAATTAACTAACGATATAAGTAGTTCATCAAAATGAATTAATGGCGATTTAAGCAAAAACAAAGTACAATAACCTAATATATAAATGTGTAATTAATATTGTAATATATACTAACATTGCTAAATTTATAGACACATCATGTGGATGAAATTCATGAGTTTATCATGATTAGTTAAAATATAAAAAAGATTCTGGGTCCAAACCTCGGCACGGTCAATAAATTTTTCTTTATTTAAAAATTAGTTCATCAAAAATAAATTAATGGCGATTTAAGCAAAAAACAAAATACTATAAAATTATTTTATTGGTCAAGCTATTAGTAATAAAACAGTATCGTTTTGTTAATAACTGAATCTTACGTTAGATTAATTTCTTGCAAAATAATTTCTTAAAGCATTTTGTAACTACATTGTGTCCGAATCGTGAAACAATAAAATTATCTGTCTTGTTTTTATGACATTCTCGATCTTTATGAACATGAAACGAAACCGGTAAAAATTTAGCGAGGCAAGTAAGTAAAAAGCCAGCTCGCAGTCCAGCAAATTGAATTGTTTACTATCAAATAACTTCGATGCCGAACAATTTTATGCGCATTCTCGTCGAATAACTGGACGATTTGGCGACAGAACATCTAGCGTAAAATATGGCATCGTAAAAATGAGTCAAATTTTTACGCGTAACGCATATAAAGACATTCCTTTCGATATTCGGTTCCGTTTTGTTCGTTTTGCACTTGCCATGTGGAAAACGCATCAAAAAAACAAAATCATAAAACGAACCAATGAAATCTTATTATTTGCTGGAAAAAATTTTGGATTTCTCGGCCATATGTAGACGAAATGTTTCTCTATACATATATAAAGGCAGATTTTTTTTATGTTTTTTCGTTTTTAAATTTTATATGAAAAAATATTTCGTTTCATTACTCTCCACGTATTTGCTGAAATAAATTTTTGTAATTCCTTTTCAGTGATTTTGTCCTTTTATGTTTTTTTATTGCACGGATATTATTTTTAATAAAACCATATAATAGTATATTATGTTACGAGGAGCAGAAAGTGATCTTTATTGTGTTTATTGTTAATTAAATATATTTAAGGAAAACATGTATTAAAAACAATATATATATATATATATATATATATATATATATATATATATATATATACATTATATACAAGTTGACCGTAAATTGGTAATTTCTCTTTCATGTTCAAAAATAAATAATACTTTAAAATCAGTCAAAAATATCTGTAAATACTTACTAAATAAATTATTCTTTTTCAAATATCAATCACATTTAAAATACTTTATTTGAAACTTTAATTAAAATTATTAAACATAGTAAAAAAATAATAATAAATTTAAATAAATATTTATAAATTTTGTAATCTAGTTGCTAATTTTATTACCTAGTAACTTGTTTCTATATTGTGTTTATTTACTGCAATGTCATTTGTGTAATTTGTGCTGATAATAATATGCATGGAGTATGTCGAAACATCGATTATTAATAAAAATTAATACAGAACTATATCCTAAAACCATTTTATTTTAAAATCATTAAACCTTGTCCAATACCTGCCACTCCACAGCAGTTAACTTTAATTCACAGTAAATTAGAATATTGATTCCTACAATAATTAAGTGATAATATCAATTACTGTTTACACTCTATAAAAAGCGCAATATTGTTGAACAAAGTAGCAACGATGAAAAATATTTACAACTTCGTTTACAATCGGTGTTTCCTTCCTTCCGAGAATTATCAGAAAATTAAATAGATTGGTGTCTGATGAAAGTGAAGAATGCTTTGCATAAAAGTAACGACCAACAGACACGAAAAATGTTATCTCGTTTTGTAAACACGAAATACATTTATATCGGTTTGATTTAATGAAAAAACAATTTCAGTGATTATATAATTGTAAACTGAACTGTTGCTGAAAAGATATTTTTCAGTAGATAATAATAATGAGAATTTAATACAGTAAAAAATCTTTCAGAACTTATTATATTAAAATAAAAATGCTTACGCATATTATCATCAAGAAAAAATATACAAATGACATAAATGATAAAACGTAAAAAACACTATTTATTACAAATAAAATATTGTTTTTAAATATGAACTTTTTATAAGAAATATAACTGCCTTTTAAATTTACTATAATTTGTAAATTTGTTTCTTTATTTCTCAGAAATGATTTATTTTAATATAAAATTACAAAAATCATTAATATCATCTGATGTTGGATTTATATGCTTAGTTATTCTAATTAAAAAACGTATTATTCGTTTACTTATGGCTGTTAATAACCGGGCACATTGTAAAAAGCTTTTTAAAACTATGAACATTTTTAACTATACCGTATATATATATATATTAGGGTGGCCGCAATTTTGGCAAAGTCGGAAATTTGTTGCTCTCACCCTCTCAAACTAATCAAAATAAATAAAAAAAAATTTGAGCCGTCATCGCAGGTCCAAAAATTGACGTTAATACGTGCCTGTGGAGGGGTCAAAATTTACATGTAGTTTAAATGGGGAAAATGACTTTTTTGATACTTTTGTGTATAACTTTTTATACGTTTAAGCTAAAAATATTTTAAGATTCCTGCCAAAAAGCCCATAAAAAAAGCTTTCAAACAGACTAAAATTCAAGTTATTTGAACAAAAATTGACGGCGTAGCGTCAATTTGAAATTTGAAGTATATAAACGACAAAAACCTTTATATAAGAATTTCGATTAATATTTCAGTTTTGACCCCAAAAATTGATGTACCACTAAGAAAACTATAAAAACTACATTCTGAAATTCATTTTAACTATCTTGAAATGGTTTTAATAATCGTAGACATGCTGAACTGATAAAAAGTATATTTTAGGCAAATTAATGCAATAGTAGGTAAAAAAAACTCTTTTCAAATAACTTATTAAATATTCCATTTTAAACCATATCCATGGGTTCAACCAATGTGTCTTTTCGCGTATCGCTAAATTTTTTGCTGTTCCTACCGATAACTTTGTAAAATCTATTGTTTTTAAAAAAATATATAAAGTATTTTTTTCCGGACTCCATATCTCTATCCATTTTGACTAAAATTTTATCATTTTAGCATCGAAAAATGCAAATATTATGAAAATTTAATTAATTATTAATTTTATGGTACTGTCACTCAACCATTCAAGAAAGAAAAATATAGCGATACGCGAAAAGACACATTGGTTGAACCCATGTATATGGTTTAAAATGGAATATTTAATAAGTTATTTGAAAAGAGTTTTTTTTACCTACTATTACATTAATTTGCCTAAAATATACTTTTTATCAGTTCAGCATGTCTACGATTATTAAAACCATTTCAAGATAGTTAAAATGAATTTCAGAATGTAGTTTTTATAGTTTTCTTAGTGGTACATCAATTTTTGGGGTCAAAACTGAAATATTAATCGAAATTCTTATATAAAGGTTTTTGTCGTTTATATACTTCAAATTTCAAATTGACGCTACGCCGTCAATTTTTGTTCAAATAACTTGAATTTTAGTCTGCTTGAAAGCTTTTTTTATGGGCTTTTTGGCAGGCATCTTAAAATATTTTTAGCTTAAACGTATAAAAAGTTATACACAAAAGTATCAAAAAAGTCATTTTCCCCATTTAAACTACATGTAAATTTTGACCCCTCTACAGGCACGTATTAACGTCAATTTTTGGACCTGCGATGACGGCTCAAATTTTTTTTTATTTATTTTGATTAGTTTGAGAGGGTGAGAGCAACAAATTTCCGACTTTGCCAAAATTGCGGCCACCCTAATATATATATATATATATATATATATATATATATATATATATATTTATATTTATAATTATAATTATTTCTGAATATAAAAACTTAAATACTAATCATACATACAATACACGAAATTATAACATTTTAGAAATTCCAAAACATAAATTACAACTGTAGAAATCTAGTCCTATATACAATCAAGTTGATCTTTATAACAATTTGCCTGATTCCATAAAATTAACCGGAAATATACACACATTTAAAATCAAACTAAAAAAAAAGTACTGATTAAAGTGTGAATTTTCTTCAAGAGAGAAATTTTAGGTTGCACAATAAACAATGTGTTTTTTTGTTTGTTTTTGTTTTTATATTATATTTTGTATGTGACGTATTCTGTATATGCAAACATGTATATCACAAGAATTTAAATAAATTATTATTATATATTCTGATAATTTGCATAATTAAACTACATGATTTAGTATTATAAACAGAGTGGTCCATATTACAAGCACGGTTTTAAAATTGATTTTGACTACTAATTAACGTTTTAAAACAATGCAAAAAGCAGTAATAAACAAATGAACTAAAACACTCAAAAATCAAGCTCGTAATATCAGTTATTCTATTTAAAAATTACAAACAATAGATTATTATAATATTTCCAATAAATTGTACTATTTCTAGGAACTAATTAATTAAGTATAGAATTTAACATAAAAATTGTAGCAAACTTTAATTGCAATGCATAAATTATGACGTTGTGCAATGGAAAAACTAATCAATATTGAAAATTTCAATTAAGGAAAAACGTATTGAAAAATTCCCGCTGGCATTTGGAATCTAAATTAATTTTTCTCATATGTAAGTAAACAACTTTGGCATCACAAGATATAATTACATTTTTTTTTTACATTTCTATTTTTATTTGGTTAATATTGAATTTTTATAAAATTGTCTATAATATTTTTAAATAATAATATAATTATTATTTATAACATATAATCTATTTTTGTTTAATTATACACATAGATTTGATAGGGAAAACCATCAACCAATAGATGCTAGGATATCACTTTTCAAAGTGTATTTGGACGATAGAAAGACGTCACAAACATCCATGTCTCAAGCGGGATTCGAGCCCGGGCCCGCTCAGGTGTCAGACACATTTCTTAAACCCCTCGGCCATGCCGGCCGGCTAATTTAATTTATGAAAATTTATTGTATTTTATTTGTAATTATTCTTATCTATCTCCATTTAATTTACATACAATACTTGCTTAAATCAAGAAAATTCTAAGTCGTTCAATAAGTTTCTTATTCTTTAAACGATTAGTACTAGAAACTAAATATTAAGTAAGTAATTAATTAGTTAATTAGTAAATCTACTTTTAATTCTAAATAAAAACAAATTTTAGCGTGGTCTTAAAGTAGAAATAAAAAATCTTAACTCAAAACTGAATTTAATGCTAAAAACATTAAAACTAATTTATTTTTAAAATTTAAAATATATTTTACGAACCTTTGCAGAACGATCACATTGTATCCTGAAAAAATAAATAAAAAATATGTTAGTATCATTTTATAACTTTGAGTAGGTATAATTTTATTTATTATATATTTATTTTTTATAATTTAAATAAAGTAAGTTTACGAATCCTATGTTTTGTTCCAAAATATACTTTTCTTTTCATAATTATTAGTAAAATTTAGTGCTGACAATATTTGAAATAATTTAATCCGAATCCCCGGATTAAAAATTTTTGGAAATTTCTATCGATTTTCGGATAATTTGAGATCTTATTCCGAGATCCAGATCTGCAAACCGAATCTGAAATCCGGATCCGATATTCGGATCTTAGAATCGGATCTGAGATCCGGATCTTCTATAAATTTCTATTATACTTATATTAACATTAGATTGATAAGCGATAAGCGATCCCTTTGAAACCGATAATAAATAAAAATTTAAATACAAAATTCAAAAGCATACAGTACTTTAAAAATAATTACAGTTCTTCAATTTTATTTACAGTAAAACACTTTAAAAGCAAATATAATGTAACTTATCTACAAATACATTACCAGTTTTTATTAAGACATTGATACAAATGACATTTACTGTGAATGTCATTTGTATCATTTTTTCTGATGAAGATGTACGTTTAGTACGTCGAAACGCCAATTATTAATAAATATTAATACAAAACTACAACCTAAAGCCGTTTTATTTTAATATTTTATTAAATTATCGTGCAATATTTGTCCTAGAATATACTAATTTTAGTCGTGCTATATTTATCGCGTTGAATACTAATTTTGTCATGAATATAATCATTTTTACTATACTACATTTATAGTTTGAATTATCAAATTTAATGGTGCATTAATATACGTAATTTAGACTAATATCCAAATTTGGTTTCTTCTGCAATCGTGTATTAACTTGGTAATAAAATTCTAAAAACCAAAACGTATGTCATTTATCAGAAGACCGCCATTAGATTAATATAGTTTAGGCCAAGCGCGTTTGCGGTAAGTTAAGTCGATAATGCAAAATGCATGATTAACTGCCAGACAGATCAGTTCGGTGTAAAATGGAGATTGCCCCGCAAACACCATTTCTCTTCGGTTGCCGCATTCTAATAAATTGATTTTATTGAATTGAAATTGGATATTGGCTGTGCATCACGTCACAGATTTAAAAAAAATGACTCTAATACTCGTGATTCACAATGCTAAGACAATAAGTATAATTGGAATTAAGTAATCAAAAAATTTAAAAATATATAAATGCAAATGTTATTTTATTATGAATTAATGTAATATACGTATACAAAAATATATCTATTTCTTGTAATTTGAATTAAATAATTAAATTTTAGATGATTTGTCTATTTAATTAGATGATATTTTCAATAACAAATTAATACTCTTTCAGACAGTGGCGTAGCCAGAAACTTGTCATGGGGGGATTACTAATATTAATTAATATAAAAAATAAAGAGCAATAAAAATTGTTTTTATAAAAATAAAAGTAAAATAACATATTTCATATTTCACATACGTATGTTTTTGGTTGTTCAAGTTCTTGGAGGGGTTTCACCCCCCCCCCCCCCCCCCCTAACACCCCCTGGCTACGCCACTGCTTTCAAAACGCATTATATTAAAATAAAACGGCTTTAGAATATAGTTCTGTATACATTTTTATTTATAATCGACATTAATAGTACAGTAAATAAACACAAGTTACTAGGTAACAAAATTAGTAACTATCATTTCACTATCATTTATATGTAACTATTATCATTAAAATGTTTATCAAAAATTCAACCTGAAGCAAAAAAACGTGATGTTTTTGAAAAAAAATGTCGATTTTATATTTATGCGTAATATGTAACGATGTAACGTAATATTAAAGTATCTGATTCGATTTCAAGCTTATATAATTTAAATAAAATTTCAATTTTTTTCCTAATAACAAAAAAAAATCATATATATATATATATATATGTATATATATGGTTTTTATGTATGTATGTATGTATATATATATATATATATATATATATATATATATATATATATATATATATAAGTATATAAGAGCATGTGTCACAGTTAACGACCCATATTTCAAGATGAGTTTCTCGGAAAAAAAATCGTTTCACTGCGTTTTCATAATAAAGGCATTAGTAATATTTTTATCATTCAAAATGAAATGTAAAACGTTTGCAAAGTAGGCTGTGCTTTCCTTTCAATTTTTTTTTTATATTTATTCTTACAACAAAGTTTATATTTGTTACTTGATTCAACAGACTAACAAGCATATTTTAAACATTGTAGATTTATTTTTCGTTATATGTATAAAGTAAATAATTATTTTTCAAATAAATTGATAAAACTGAAAATTGGTCAATTGTTATTTTGTGCTCCATGTTTTTTATTTATAAAAAAAATATTATTGAAATATCCTTCAGATATTTTAGAGAACAACATTAGAAGCATATGAGTAAACCCATATATAAACAACTTTCATACAAAAATTATTAATTTTGGATAAAGAATGAAACTATAAATTTTTGAAAAAATTTGAAATTTTTTTTTCGAAAAGTTGATAGCACCGTAAAACAGTAAAATTATGAAGTTTATGTAGGTATTAATAGAAACTTTTACAAAAAAATTGATTAATCTCGGATAAAATAATAAAGCCAGAATTAAATTTTTAAAAATTTTGGTAATTTTTCTATCGAAAAGTTGGCAACATTGTATATTAGAAAAATTATATAATATAATGTTCTGTTATTTACTGTAAATGTCATTTGTATCATTTTTTACTGATGAAGACCGACCGTGAGTTTGTCGAAACGTCGATTATTAATTAATATTAATAAAGAACTATAACCTAAAACCGTTTTATTTTAAAGTAATAAAAATTTATAAAAAAAAAAAGATAACATCAATCAGTATGAAAGTACTAATTTAAAGAAAATTTGGCTTATTTTAATTAATAATTTATAAATTTTATAATATAGTTACTTATTTTGTTACCTAGTAACTTGTTTCTATGTTCTGATTTATTTACTATAAATGTCATTTCTATCATTTTTCCTGTTGATATACGTGAAGTACGTCCAAATGTCGATTTTTAATTAAAATTTATATAGACTATATTTCAATAGAATGAGTTATAAAATATTTTTTTTACTGTTATTATTAAATTTGTTACATGTAATACCAAATATATATATATATATATATATATATATATATATATATATATATATATATATATATATATTATTATTATTATTAAACAATACTAATAAAGTAATAAAACAAAATTAAATATTTGCAATAAATATTTTTCCCTCAAAAATCAACTCTAATCCAATCGTTGAATGATAAACTTAAAGCCATTTTGCACAAACATCAAGAAAAAAAAAGAGCACTTGCAAAATTTATATTGCATTGAGGTCAGGGATTCCCATAAATATATAGGGATTTGCATTTTAGGAAGGGAAAAAAAAGGAATGAATTAAAACGTGGATTCCTGGCGCGTTGCACGCGTACGATTGTATGTTTGAATAGAGGATTTAAAGGACAATTTTTTGTGTTTTTCCCAGGGTTTGTTTTTCCAGTGTAAACAGTTGCCGAACGACGTGGATGCAATATACTATTATTTGTAAAACATTTTTCTCAAAATTTTGTTTTTTATTCTGTTTACATTGATTTAGAATATGAATAAATAGCGTATAAGGAAAATATTTGCATTTGCATATTCTTTTATTTTATTGTCTCTATAGAAATAAAGTAAATTTGTGTAGGTTGGATATTTTACAGAAAATATATTATTGATTTTAATATAAATTTTATGACAGATAAATTATTAACCATCATATTTACAAAATTTTTATTAAATAAAATAAATCGTTAAATAAAGACCGATTGTCATCGTATTAAATAATTATTTTTTAATCTCTTGATATATATGTAATAATTAAATTTATAAAATGGAATTTTTCAAGATATTTTCCTTAGATTAATACACATGAGATAGTCTTTTTTGATATATAATAGTTGAACATCGCTTCTACTGACAGATCTACAATTTGCTGTGAGCTATAATATAAATTGCTAGATATTTTTCATTCGTGTAGAATATATGAGGTAAAATTAATTTTTGTATAAAAAAAAATCTAGATACATACGTATAAATGTATATACTATACTTTTTCATAAATTTTCATCTCTGTATCAAAACTTTATTTATCATTTTATTTCTTTAATTTAATTTATTTATAAATACGATTGTGTATATTTTTATGTTATAAAAACATTTTTTAAAACGTGATTTTTAAATAAATATATAAATTAAAAATTAAAATAAAAAACCGTCTATATTTTTTTTTGTTTTGTTAAATAAATAGAACAATTTTTAATATATAAGATAAATATATGTAAAATAATTTTATATCAATATAAACAAAATTAAATTTCATATAATCTTGTTATATTTATTCAAATTTAGCAAACAATAAATTAATATAATATTAAAAACTTTTCATTGTAAAATTTATATAGTACTTCGAAAACAAAAACTTCGAAAAACAAAAACAAATATTTTTCTGTTTCGTTTTTAAATGTAAATAAATATCACGGAAAAATTAACTTATTACATTAAATTTTAATTTTAAACTATTTAAATACTATCTTATATAAAATTCTATGCAAATATATTTAGAAAATATATTAAGTACAGACTTTTTTGTGTTATTAAGTTTGTCAATAACATAATGATAAACAGCGGAACTTACGATAATTTGACTATATATTATAATATAAAATAGAATAAAAAATTATTTACACCTTCTACATTCTTTATTTCAAGTCTATATTTTAAATAAACTCAACGGGTGTATCAATAGATAATTTTATGAATAAATAATAATAGAGTTAAATAAATGTGTTTTAGATACAAGTAATTTAGAAATAATAAAATTATTTTATATCTTTAGTGCAAAGTTCTACAAATTTACTATGCAAATCAGTCTTTGATCTTTTACATGAATCATTTGATTGAGCCTTCAAAAGAGTGTTACACAGTTTTTTTTTTGCTCCATTAATGTGTCTGTTTTAATATACAATTCTTTTACAATTATTTTGGTTTAGTTTCGTTTCAAAGTTCTTTTAAAAGATTATCATAAAAAAATTAAAAAAAAATTATATATATATATATAAAATAAAATTAGCTGATATTGATTTTAATAACAAAATAATGCATCTTTTTACCGCTTTGACTACAAGGAAAAAGTGGTATAGTGTTTAGTAGTGTGTTTGTAACTTTTTCAAAAATAAAAAAAATATATATTGAAAACCTTCATATAGCCTTTAAATAATCCCAACTTATTTTATGACAGTGTACGTGTGTATTTTCAACTTTTCAAGAAAAAATTACTAAAGTTATTAGAAATTTATTATTTATCTGATATTTTACTTAAATTTTCACAAAAGATTCCCCTAGTGCCCACATAAATTATATAATTTTAGTAACATAGTGTTGCTATCTTTCCGAGAAAAAATTACTAAGGTTTTTAAAAATTTATCATAATTACATTATTTATCCAAAATTAGTCTAATTTTTACAAAATATTTTTAGTACTCACAAAATTGTTATAAAAATATTAGAATAGTCTTTATATAAATTTATTCATATGCTTCTAATTTTGTTTTTTTTTTTTTTTTAAATATTTCCTTTGTAATTTTATTGAACTTTATAAACCATAACTTTACTACGACTTCGATAAACTAACCTGTAAAGTGATTATTATTTTGATAATAATTTAAATTTTTATTTTGTGGCACCTCCACCATTTTTTCATAATGTTTATAATCATTTTCAAATAATTATTTGTTATATAATAATATTTGTAATATTATAACAATACATAAGAATGTTTTATATACTAATTAATTATACAAATAAAATTTGAAAATTATGGGTAAACCCATATATAGACCACGTTGATATTATCACATAAATACTAAGAAATAGAAATACAATTTTGATATTTTTATCCAAAAGTTAACAACACTGTTCAAAAATATAATTACATCATTTTTGTAGACACTAAAACAATCTTTTGTGAAAATTTAATTAAAATTGCATAAATAAATAATTAATTTTTAAAAACTTGAGTCATTTTTTCTTAGAAAGTTGGCATTATTGAAAAAAATAAAACTACTAACCACCAAATATGGCTATACTGAATATCTCATTAAATTTGGTTGAACCGTGTGTGATTAAAAAATATTTTGATTGACAACCGAGCTAGCGAGCTGACGACGCACACACATAAACCCTCATAAACTAAGTTCGGATTCGTCATCTAGAGACTATATGAAAGATTTCTACATATATTTTTTTTATTTTGAAAAATGTTACAGAACTAAAACTTAAAGTTTTTTTATTTTAAATATTAATGTTATAAAATATACATCAATTTATGAACCGTTTAATAAACAGTCACTCATACATCATTGTTAGTTTACCTTACTCGAAATATGATAGTAAAAAAACATCAATGTAAACATAAAATAGACCAGTAGAGGGTAACAACAAAATGGTTTGAATCGCTAGCGAAATGCATTATTCAACAGATTGCTTCAGCATTGAACAAAGTGGGTTTCTATTCCAACACGCATATGTCTGTTGTTGTTCGGGGCCTCGGTGTGTATGTATACATACACAGAGCTCAGTCGAAGAGTATGTTAGTTTATGCCGAAAATCCGTCTCTCCGCAATCCGGGGGTTATTTCGCCTCTCGACGCGTGCCAGTTACGGAGAGAGAGAGAGAGAAAGAGAATTTGTTAGGTTATATCTGTATGTGGGGAAGTACGTATTTGCGGCTAACCTCGTTTCTGCTACCTCACTGAACACGCAGTTAAATCTGTTCCGACAAAGGATGCAGTTTCGAGTCATTATATGTTAAGTTTTCATTCTAATGTACAAAAGAGTGTTTACAAAACCAAATATAAAAGAAACCAATATACACTAAATGACAATAACAACATACACAGAACAATAATAATTCATACACTAAATAACAAAAACACACTAAGACGTAAATATTATTGATAGGCACATTGGACAATGTAAACTTATTGATGAGACGAAAACATTTCAGAATGTTAAGCATATTCACTCTTCAGATAGCTGTTAAAGTAATCACTGCTTAATAAGAATAAAATATCTCTACTATACTTGTGTTGTGTTTTATTTAATTAAATTAAAACCCATATTCCTAACATTATATGTTATCTGTTCAAGTATCTGCTTTTTCGACGTGGTTGTTTGATGGAATTACAAGAATTTTTGATATGTATTTTTACCGACTGTAGTATTACATCTGATAAGAGAGGTATTGTAATCATACCAAATTTGATATATTAAGATTTTTATAGATAAACACGAATTAAGCTTATAGTAATACAAGTCAATTCTAGCGTGATGTCCGTCTGCCTGTCGGTCTGTGTAAGCTTCTAGGTAAATATTTCAATTTGATTTACTTTTTGGGAAAAATCTGCCAGCCGGAGTGGTCATTTTTACGTTTTTTACGATTTGAAAAAAAAAATTATTTAACAAAACATGTTATATCTAACAACATTTATTTAGAACATTTTTCGATACAGTTAAATATTTTTTTAAATAATTTTTTATATTTTTATTATATATATATATATATATATATATATATATATAAACTTTGGAAGTTTTTTAATTAAAATAATTAATAATAAATGAGATTGCATATATAAAAACAATTGCTTTTATTATTTATTTCAATATAAATATTTGTTTCCATTTTTAATCAATTTTATTTTTTGTTTCAAAGTACTTAATAATTAATTTTAAGTAAATATCAAAAGCATTTTTAACAAACACAATTGTAAAAATAAATATAAAATACCATCAGATATTTTTTAGTATTTCTATAAAATTTACTATTCCTTCAACTCGAAAACGAACTATCACGTACCACCTTAATAAAATTCAAAGAAAAGCAACCGAATAGACCGATTTGAAGGTTAAAAAGAAAAGAAAGAAAAACGCCAACGCACACTATATAGACGGAACAAAACCAAATTAACATCGAACACGATTCTTATTAGAAAGTCCCAAAATGTCTGTCACATTCACCGTTCTACTAACACACTCGGCGCCCAAACCGACACAAGTCTGACTGTAAATTCAATTTAAAGCGGAAGTACGGAACCCGAATCATGCCATCCGGTGGCGGCGGTTCGGGTACGTTGTCGAGATCTGAACCGTCCTAAAAATTTTCTACCGAAAATTTAGTCCAGACAGTTGTTTGTCGCAAAATTTATCGACCTACTGGATGAGAGTGAAGCTAGTAGCCGATTAAGTTAAAAAAAAGTATTGGACCACCCTGAAGATATAGGGTTTACATACATACAACGCCATGTATTCAAAATGGTGTGGCACAAACTCTTTTCACTATCCCGAAACCAGTTTCTTCCAAATTTCACTATCCAGACAACCAACATAATTCCTTTCATACATGCTGTTGGAAACACTCTCAATCATACCACTTCAACTACTCTATTACTATTTAGAAGTAAATTTTACAAGTATTTTTATTTGGAATCGGCAACATATTTCACGGTCCGTATCTCAAAAATGCAATCAAATATTTGCAATTTGTAAACGAGATCTTATTAAGGAATCTTTGGGATAATTTTTCATAAAAAAGTAAACTAAAACTATTTAAAAATGTGCCTAGATTATTGTTGTATACTTGAAGTTCAAAAAACATTAAAATCTCGTTTTTTTCATATGGCAACCCAAATTTTTACTACTTTAATGAATTTTTCTATATTCCAAATTTCCTGACATAAAATTATATAGTTTTTAAAATACCGATAGAGTAAGCTTGTCGTATACACCCAGTATACATAGATTATCTAAAATTATTATAATAAAATATCCTATAATCCTTACAAATATTTTCATAATAAACTTTAATTAAAGTCAACTTTAAGCCGATAAAAAAACATCGTTTTTAAAGTCATCCGACATAGTTATTATTGTCAATAAAACGATGCTTCTTTGTCAATTTTTCAAACTTTTAATAGTAAAATTATTTGTTATTGTCAATAAAGGAATGCTCTTTGGTCAGCTTAAAGTCGACCTTAGTTAAACTGTTTATTATAAAATTCGATAGTTAAATTTGTAAATATTAATAATCACAAGCAAGATGCTAATAACGATTTCATATGCTAAGTAAAGTTGCTTGTCTGGATAGTTATGTTTGAAAGAAACTGATTTCAGAAAAAAAGAATTTGTGCCACACTATTTTAGGTACATGGCATGATTGTGTATGTATGTGTAATACACTCTAGTACGTTTCTCGCTAGAGATTTACAATCGGTTTTCTGTTTATATTATGGTTTTGTACAAAGCGGATATAGAACTATACCGTGAGGTATTCCAAATGGTGACACCAGCTTTTGTTTGTGTTGTACATTAATTGCAGTCTCCTGATGATAATAATCTTTGTTTTGCTGTTTGAGGTTTAGATTGTTTGGTGTTTGTTGACTGATTTTGTCAATCGATATGATATTTTGGTGATGGAATTGTGTTGTATATGAATTGTTGTTGCTTGCAATAATATTTAATGATAATACGCAAAATGTTAGTGTCTTAATAAAAACTGATAGTATGGCAGTTGTAGATAAGTTACATTGTATTTGCTGTTAAAGTGTTTTGCTGTAAATAAAATTGAAGAACTGTAATTATTTTTAAGTACCGAGTTTAAATCTTTGTTTATTGTCGATTACAAAGAGATATTTAATATAATGAAAGTAGTTTAATGTGATTATATCGAGATTTGCAGTTTTTGATAACAATAACCGATTGATATTACATACATACGCAATCACGCCATGTACCCAAAAAACAAAAAAAAATCTATTGCTTTTCTTATCAATCTAGTGTTAATATAAGCAACAGAAATTTATAATAATATCAAACAGGTTAGACACTGTAAAATTTGTATATGTAATTTTACTATATAAAGCCAAGGGTAACAAAAAAGGGTAACAAAAAAGTTGTGAATTTTATCTATAATATTACTTAAATTATTCTATAAAAATGTTATTATAATATAATTATAATTTTAGTGCTACACAAGTAATATGGAAAAAAATATAATATTTCTGTTGCAACACAAATTTACATAAACTTTCGTGAAAAATATACAAAAAATATGTAAATCTGCTACTTTATTTTATGTAATATTTTAATTCCATAATAGTTTTATAAAATTTACAGAATAAATGTAGTAAATTTGCGCTACAGAAAAAATTATATGATTTTACTATAAAAAAATATGTAAATTTACAGACTTTTTTAAAGTGTAGGTACAGATTTAAATAAAATTAGACATCTTTTAATTAAAAATTTATAAATTTTATAATCTACTTACTTATTCTGTTGCCTAGTAACTTGTTTGTGTTCTATTCATTTACTGTATATATCATTTATATCATTTTTCTTGATGATGATACACGTAGAGATTTTTTACTATGTTAAAAATTGTTTAAAAATTGAAAAAAAAGTCACATTAATTAAAAATTTATATAAACATATTAATGTCAAAAATAAAAAATAAAAAGTAATTTTACATGAACAAACTTTATTTCATCGTTAGTAAACCATAATCTAATTAACTCTTCATACGAATTCCTAATTCTTTCAGAAAAATCTAGTTTATAAATAAAAATCTCGAAATAGGTATGCGTGTCAAGTCACGCGGGCGTATCCATCATGCTTTCACGCACGATTATTTCACGCGCAGAACAATGTGCCCGAAAAAACTTTTTTTTTTCGAATTTCATTCCGTCACGAAATGAAAATAAGCAGTATGCTTTTGGGGCCGAGAGAACAACCAGTTTGGATTACGGTCGTTCCATTTTTTTTTTGTGCGCCCGCAATATTCGGAAGCATTATACAAAAGTTGAATCACCCTTTTCATTTTTATTTTTCTTCTTGAGAAAGGACTATTCGTGGTCATAGTTTTGCAAAGTTTTAATGAGAATTTGCGGGACACCTGTAGTTTTATTATTAATTTTTATAATAATATTTGTGAATTACAATTTTAGTTTTGATTGTTTTAATATAGTGTTTTTCAAATTAACTGTCTTAGAACATATGATTGTTTCTAAAATTCGAATCTTTTGTATACACGATATTTTTCTATACCATTTGTATCATTTCCCTTGATGACTATATACGTAGAGTATATCGAAACGTTGATATTTAAATAAAATATATATAAAACTTAATCCTAAAACTTTTTTATTTTAAATTACTTAAAATACCATAATTACTAGAACTTGCTGCTCAATTTTTAGTTTTAGTTATAAATTTAAACTTTTTGTCAATATTATAAAATAAAATGTGTTTTAATTAACGTCAAATATTTTCAACAAAAATTTTAACAGCTTAAAAAAAGTTATTTAATAACGTCAAAATATGTTAATCGTCATATTGCCTGCATTCCATTTTTTTTTGCGTTTACAACATTTTTACTGTAATTAATTAAAACAGCTAAGTAATTTGTAGACACAAGAAAAAAGGGCGCAAAAAAATTAAATTTTAGCTTATGGACATCGCAATGTCATTGCAAGCTGTTGCGAATTTTTTTTTCAAGTATTTGTTTCTTAACGACACGCTATTCATAAATAAAATTTATTTAAAATTCTTTGCTCTTTTAAGTTAATTCAAATTTGCTTAATTTGTAAAAGGACCACTTTTCCCGTTAGTACAATTTAGGCGAAAAATTTAATTTAAAATTCGTTATGTTTAAGAAGAAATTAAAAGCATTGCAAGTGATATTTATATTTCAAAAAAGTTACAAATAAGTGTCACGTATTTATTAACACATTTTTATGAAAGGCATAAAATGCTTCGCGGAATCAAATGTTTTCAAGTGGTAACAATAGAGGAGCATGTATTAGAGTTATTATAAGTTTACAGTTGATTCTGGATTGTAATATTTAACGAAAATTAATTTCTGTCTAAATAAAAAGAGTTTGTGTCTCAACCGTATAGGTACACAAAGTGATTGTGTATATGTGTATTTATTTTCATGTAGTAGTTCTAGTTTTTACAAAACACAATTACAAAATAACATATAAGTATAAAAAAAATCTTTGAGAATTTATTATATAAAATAAAACGGTTTTAGGTTTAAGTTCTCTATTCATATTTATTAATAGTCAATGATTCGACAAAGTCAACGTCTGTCTTCATCAGGAAAACTGATAAAAATAACAATTACAGTAAATAACAGAACATAGAAACAAGTTACTATAACTTGTTTCTATGTTTTGTTTATTTATTATTTATGTCATTCATATTTTAATTAAAACTTACACAGAACTAAAACCAAAAGCTGTTTTATTTCAATATAATGAATTCTGAAAATTCTTTTACTATATTTTATTAAAACTCTATTTCAAATTAAATTTTAACATCATAAAATAACTCTTCCTCGAAAGACATAAAAAAAAAACTACAATGATTAAAATAAACAATTTCGCATCGAACCAAATGACCAAATAAATAAAATTTATGAATCTCTCGAGAGAGATTTCGACTTTGTTACTAATTTATGTTAACCAAGAAAACAGTTTTCTTTTAGTGTTGTTTTAGTTTGACGCCGAGTTAAGTGACGGAAGCCCAAGCCGAACAAAACTTTTGTTTACACAAATTTCGAGCGAAAACTAGGAAAAGAACAAATAAAACCGGACAGACAAAGTTTTAGCGACCGCAAAGGTCACACTGGAAAACTATAGCGTGATAATTTTACTGTGTGACAGCCAATGACTTTAGTTTATCGTTTCGAATGCAATAAAAACTTATTGAATATTACATGTGACGTGGCCTGCCTGTTTGCACCGCACGATAACGAATAAAATACGTCGAATAAAAAATATATATTAATCAATAAGTTTCGCCAAGTGGAATGATGTTTCAAACATATTGAATGCTAAGTTGATAATGCATGTGCAGAATAAAATTACAGTTAATGTGTTATTTATTATCATGTAATATTTATAGGTTTAAAATTTAAAAAAAGCTTTAGATTTTATTACTCTATAACGTAAAATTTTAATAAAAATTATACAAAATTTTTTTATTTTAATATAATTAGTTTTGAAAGATTTTTTACTATGCTATTTATAGGATTGTTCTTATTACTACTTTGACTGCAAGGAAAAGTAGTAAAGCGTTTGGTACGGTGTCTGTAACATTTTCAAAAAAAAAAAAAAATTGTATAGAAATCCTTCATATAGCCTGTAGATGACGAATCTGAACTTAGTTTATGAGGGTGTATGTGTGTGCGTCGTCAGCTCGCTCGCTCGCTCGCTCGCTCGGTCGTAAGTCAAAATTTTGTGGCCGCAACTCCTCCTAGACGGTTCAACCGATTTTAATGAAATTTTCAGGATAAATTTGTCTAGTACCCAAGATGGTCATGTGGTTTTGGTTTTTTCCAGTGATGCCAACTTTCCGAGAAAAAAATTACTAAAGTTTTTAAAAATTCATATTGGCTACGTTATTTATCCGATTTTGATCAAATTTTCAGAAAAGATTTCCCTAATGCTCCCATTAATTACATAATTTTATTAATTTTCAGTGTTGCCAACTTTCCGAGAAAAAAATTACTAAAGTTTTAAAAATTTTATTATGGCCATGTTATTCAACCGATTTTACTCAAATTTTCACAAAAGATTCTCCTAGTATTCATGTAATTTATGTAATTTTAACAAAATACAGTGTTGCCAATTTTCCGAAAAAAAAAATTAGTAAAATTTTAAAAAATTTATTTTGACCATTTTATTTAACCGATTTTAATCAAATATTTATAAAAGTTTTTCCTAGTGCCTAAATAAATTATGCAATTTTAACAAAATACAGTGTTGCCAACTTATCGAGAAAAAAAATCACAAAATTTTTAAAAAATTCATTGTGGCTACATTATTTATTCGATTTTGATCAAATTTTCAGAAAAGTATCTCCTATTGCCCACATAAATTATAATATTATTAAAATACAGTGTTGCCAACTTTCCGAGAAATGTCAAAGTAGTCTATATATGGGTTTACCCATATACTTCTAATCTTGTTAACTGTGAAACTGGTTTGAAACTATACTAAAATAAAAAGAAAATTGCCGTTTAATTTTGAATCACCCTCTATAAAGTATGGGCAGTATGTAACATAGTATGTTAACATAGTAAGAAATTTTTCAGAACTTATTATATTAAAATAAAACTGCTAGATTGACAGAATACAAGAGGTCAGTAGGTCTTAGCCAACCAGATAAATCTGCTATTGCTCAACATGCGCTAGAATATCTTAATTATGTAAAATTCGAAAATACTGTAATAATTGCAATACCCATTAATATTAACAGCAAATTGATAAAAGAAACAATAGAAATTTATAAAGAATAAGATATCATCGGTAACTGTAAAGGCACTGACTTAAATAAAATTTGTCTTCCATTAATTATAAATTTATAAATTAATAAATTTAATAATTTAGTTACTTGTATTTTGTTATTTAGTAACTTGTTTCTATGTTCTGTTATTTACTGTAAATATAATTTGTATCATTTATACTGATGAAGACGTACATTGGGTTTGTCGAATCATTGATTATTAATAAATATTAATACAGAACTTAAACCTAAAGCCGTTTTATTTCACATTTTTATTAGTAACTTGTTTCTATGTTCTGTTATTTACTGTAAATATAATTTGTATCATTTATCCTGACGAAAACGTACGTAGAGTATGTCGAAACATCGATTATTAATAAATATTAATACAGAACTTAAACCTAAAGCCGTTTTATTTCACATTTTTATTGTTATAATCTAAACAAAACCATATCGCATAAAACAAAACACTCTCAATTCCTATTTAGCTCCTTTCATAAACATTTCGCTAAGCTACTTTATCGTTCAGGACAAATTCTGCAACGATTCGCCCAGTTCACATCAAATCCTTGTTGCCGCACCATCTAACGTGGTCAAACGTAGCGGAATGTAATTGTAAAATAGAGTGAACAAACGAATGTGTCCTTGTTTTCAAACGTACGATAAAGAGGAGGGAAAATAAGTATACACCCAGCAACATTTGCAGGAATGTTTTATTCAAGGCGTTTTTCACTAAGTGATTCTCGGACGACAAGATAGTGTAAGGAAACACAGCCAGTGATCTTTTATATAGCAAATGCCCTCCACTCACTTACTTACGGTACCAACCATTTCGGTTCTAGTTTTGTTTTTGCTTTGTGAAAGTGGGGTGTGGTAATGTTTCAAGATAGAAACGTGGTCATTCTTACCGAAAAACGGAATACTTGAATTGCAATGATACTTCTACTTTGTCAGCAGCATAAGGTTGAAGTTGATTTAAAAATATACTTTACAATTGCAGCTGAGATTTTAGAAATAGGATTTTTATGACGTGTATCTTATTGAAATTGTAAATCAGATTTGAATTATGGAATAACGTTTGCTTAATATACAAATAAAATAAAATAGCTACTTCGACTGATGTTCCGCATATGGAGCCAACTTTTATTTTGATGAAATCTGTTGTAATCAGTAATTTGAATTGATAAAAATATTTGTTAAAACGATATATACCAAAATTTTGATGGACGTATTTGTACAAAGTAATTAAAAAAATATTTTATAGATATAATAACATTCGTTTGACACACACACATTTACAGTCTATTTGAGAACAATATTATAAAACCAAATATAAATTTTCAAGTAGTTCTGTTCAAATAATTAATTATTAAATAAACTAATTTGGCAAAACCCCATTACAAAAAAAAACGTAATACGTTTTAATCCAAACATAATGCAATAAAACGCAAAGAAAAGAATAATAATTGCATTTTTAATTTGTTCATACGTACATACAAATAGTTTCATTCACATGAAGTGAGAGAATGAATGTTCCTTTATTAACCAAGAGACTATACCGTACACCATCCTCAAATGTGTGTGTGTATATATGGATAGTTGGTTGAGAGCAGCGTCAATTTCATTTTATATTTTGCTCTATTTGTTCATCAAAAATAATAATGAAATTTACTATTCATGTGCAAATAGTAGTCCGCTGGTATTTTGTTGATTTTAGTTATTCATTGTTGATTGCCGGTGTTGTACTACAACCGTGTAAATGAAATGTAATTCTATTGGGAATTTGAACGAAAATTATAAAAAGCAAATATTTGTTCGATTAACAATTTATTATTTCGATAATGCTTGTAAATATGTTTTGGCTAATTGTTGATTAATATAAATTTATATTGATAATTTCTTTAAAGAAGCAATCAAAACTTCTAAGTTGTTTAAATCTAAAAGTAAATATTTGTTTTTCTTCTCCGTACTGTTTTTCCACAACTTGATAGCTAATTATAAATACTTTCGTATAAAAAAATAAAAAATTGGTTTTTAAAGTTGTGTTTTTTAGGTAACACAAAATTATAAGAAGAGAAAAAAATTGATATTAGGTGATACAAAAATAGGTACACTGTGTATGACGGTGTAAAGTGCAAAAGTGTCACTGTAATTGTTTAAAAAAAGTGCAATATAGTTTCTATACTATTTATATAATAACACATTATTTATAATTTTAATATTTTTTCATTTATTAGTAATGTCATTTGTATCAGTTTTCCTGATGAACACGGACATCGAGTTCGTCGAAACGTCGATTATTAATAAATATTTATACTCAAAATACTTACATTACTAAAATTCAAAAAAAGATTTTCTTTTCTCAATAAAACAAAAGCAGAAGTGTCTATTTAATTCAGGCTTATATTTTAATTCCACTTATGTAAACGTGTTATCGTAACTACGTATTTAACTCGGGGTTAAATTAACTCTCTCTTATGTAACGCATTTTAAAATTTAATTTAAAGTTAACCATTTTACCTCGAGTTAAATTTTAACTCGCGTTTATGAAATGGAACATTAGTTCAGTAACTTGATCCACGGATTGCTAGATATTACATTGTATTTTATGCGAATAAGCTAACCCGTAAATATCTAATATACACTGTAAAAAATGTAATACATATTTATATAATTTTACATAACTATTAACAGTAAAATAGCAGTATTTTATAATTTTTACTATGATAATTGACGTAATACTACAGTATTTTCTGAAATAATACATTCACAAAATATGTACTTATGACTGTTACTTCAAAATAATGGTTACTACATCAGTAACGGTTTTTAATAAAGGTTTAAATATGTATATATGTATGTATGTATATATAATATTATTATTATGTATTATATTTATCAAGTAAGTTAATGTAATATTTCTTTGTAGCATAAGCTATTTAATAAACTATTATTATGTAAATTTACATCAATTTTTTACAGTGTAGTTTTTCCAATATTTATTTAAAATTTTAAGTAATATTAAGCATATTTCTTATGTAAACTAACCAGGATGAAATAAATTTAAATCAGTAACAAAACATTGATTTTAATACATCCTCCCTCTTTGCTTATAAGTCGTGATTTAATAAAAATAAGCATAATATAAACAAACGACATGTTAGAAGGACATTGAGTGTACAAGTCGTTCATTTTTATAGTGTTCTTCTTTTTTTTCTCCTCATCATAGCATCTCTGTTCATCTCTCTATTATCTTATTCGATTCTATCTCACTTTATTCGACATGGCTCATCAACGACAAACGCGCGCTATTTGGCAATTCAACGCACGTCGTTCTAGATCGCGTAGGCCGTGACCATTTTACACGCTCCTGAATTTTAAGCGCTTCGGCCCATTTTGCATACGGGCAAATTTGCGCGCGATCGATCTGCTATCTAGGCATGCTAACCAATTTTGAGAAGGTTTATATCAAACCCCCAACCCGCTTAAAAATGTCAAACGCGCTTACTGATGTAATGAGATACATATATATATATATACAATAACTATACCAGTATAAATATAACTAGAATTTTAATGTTTTAAAATGATCATAGCGCGGCCATTGGTAATTTCGGATTAGCTTATTACTTTTATCTTGAAGTAGCTTGTACTGTAACTATTAAAATCATAGCTGTTTGCAATCTGGGTAACTATCCCATGATGTAAAATTTAAAGATACTGTAATAATTGCAAGACCAATCAATATTAACAGCAAATAAGAGAAGAAATAAAAATTTATAAATAAAAACTGAGTTAACTAAAATTTGGCTTCTATTAATTAAAAATTTACATAATTTTTATGATCTATTTACTTTGACTTTTGCCCTTAATTAATGCTGTTTGCTGATGTATATTATTATGTATAAATTTTTATTTCAAATTCTTCAATTCATTACACGAATATGCCACTTTTTACTTTTAAAATGATTTATTAACTACATGTAGTACAAATTAAAAATGAAATGTAATCAGAGCAAATTATTACTGGTTTTCTTTCTATCTCTTCACAAAATATCTTCTTATTATTCAAACATTTTCATAGCATGTACCTACTCATTTAAATTTACTTTACTAAATTATAATTCTTATTTTTAAAATAAAAGTCTTTAATTTCATTTTCGTTTCTGTAAATGAAATTATAGTCGTTTTATATTTCTTTTAATAAAATAGCACAATGCATTTTTTAAAAAGAAATAGAATTTAAATTAATTTTCTTATCATATTTTAGAGAAAAAAATCATGGTTTGCGTTCCCACTTCTGTTTCATGAAGAAGTACTGTTATTTTTCACTTAAAAATAAATTTTATCAATTATGAGTGTAGTATTTTTCTATTTTTATATTTTTATATATTTTTGTATATCTAATATTATGAAAATTAAATAAACTAATAAAAATTGTTTAATAAGTAATTTTAAGTAAACGTCAAGAGTAATTTTGACCAAAATCTCTTTTAAAATTGAGGTGAGAATACGGGCTCATATGTATAAGTGATTATATGAAATGCATATGTGTATAAATTTGTCTGTCTTGTCTTCAATATTTTTTTTGTAAAACGAATTCTTTAAAAAATATTAACTTTTGATACAATCGCAGCTTTCGAATATAAAAAAAAATATATATTCTATGTTTTAAAATAAATATTTAATTTAGTAAAAATCTACACAAAGTTTTTAATTTAAGAACTTAAAAAACATTTAAATAACTTAATTCCGTAATAAATATATATATATATATATATATATATATATATATATATATATATATATATATATATATGGTACATAGAAAACATTTAACAACCAAAAAGAAATTGAATAGACATAATACATATAAATGAAATCAAATTATTTCAACAATAAATTAAATTACAGTAATTGAAATGCATGTAATTAGCATATAACAGTTTGTCCAACATATTCGTTTAGTAATTAGTAAAAGTATCTAGCCGTGCTGGACTGCTAGTGATGATAGCAGCGGGTAGATGTAGCGACAGTGCAAATAAGCAACGTTATTAAATGAATAATTGCAGTTTAACTCGCGTTTTATGTTTGGTGTCAAGTTAATTTAATGTTGCACTCATAAAGTACTCATTATTTTTAACTAAGTGCCAAATGAACTTACAACTACATTTATCTAAGTTTCAGCATTAAATTTCAGCATTTGTTTTCATCAAGTATTTAATGCTGCAACGTATCATAATTTTGAAGTTTCATTGAATTAGTTATTTTTATATTTATCAAATTGTATATTTGTATAATAATATGTAATTTTATATTGAACAAATATTTTTTTCTTCAAGCGTAACATAATATTAATATTACTTTACCATGTTGTCTATGTAGAAAGAAGTCATATAATTATACAGCAGTTAGTTATTATATATATATATATATATATATATATATATATATATATAATTATATATATATATATATACCAATGTTGGCAGTACCAAACATAACTACAACGTCAAGTGACAATGTCTTGTGACATCTTCGGTGGCGATATTGGCAAACTATTACGTCAAGTTAAGTTAATTGACAATTGCATTGTTTATTTTCTAGTAAATTTTAATTTAAGTGTTTTTCTGAAATAAATGTAATTGCAAAATTATTAATAATTTTTAATTCAAATGTAGTTTTATTTTAAAACTAAATTTTCCACAAAGTTTTGAAAATAGTTACACTGTTACCTACTTATTATATTTTTCTAATAAAATTTTTATATTAATTAGAAAAACGTAAGTATATAGTTCAAAAACATGTTTACTTTTGAGTTAAAAGTAAAAACCTCAAATCTCAAGCAAAAATTTTCAGTGTTTTACGGAATTAAAAGTTTCTAAATTATAAAAATAAATCAGTGTGTATGATACGTACAATAAATGTGAATGAAGCAAAATTTACATATGCGTGGATAGTAATGTGTAGCACAAATTAATTTCTGCTTAAATGAAAATAGTTTGTGTGTATGTATTTTTATAAATATACTACAAAATAAAAATCGATCAACTGTTATAAAAACAGTTGATATAATTGAAGATTTAATTTGTTTTCTTTCCAAAAGAAAATAAATGCATTATCAAGCATAAAATATCTTGTATATCATAGTCTTTTTAGATTACTTTAGTTAAAAGTAGTTAAGATTTTAAAACTTTTCTTTTTACTATATGTAACATTTTAAAATATAAATAATACGAAAAACTGTTCTAATATATTTAAAATAAATACTTTTAGATATAAGCACTTTTATCTAAAAGTACTCTAAAAGAAACTATAAATACTGGACATTTTCATTACTATTATGATAAAGTAGTTCTTATAAATCTTCTTCTAAAATTTACGAACAAAACATGGATCGTAGCCGAATCAAAATAGTAAATGGGCAAACGAAAAACAGAGATCAGTAACTGAAAGAGAGCCTTAACTGAAAAACCGACTGAAACTGATAGATAACAAATGAAAAATCAATAATCCTGTACGTGATGCGAGTGAGTGATAAGTGATTTAGTGAATGTTTTATAGATGACGGTCTGGTTGCGTGCACATTCGTTTGTTTCGTCAGCACATAACACACACACAACCTACTGTGCCCATCAAGACAAACAGCGATGAAAATCTGATAGTGATAAAACATTGTCTTCTGTCTAATGTTGACGAGCCTGTGATCGAGATTTTTAGGATGTATTCACAATGACAACATATCGTCAAAGTTATTATTAAGCCTAGTTTACATTGGTAGAGTTAGTAGTAGAGTACGGTGGTAAAGTGTAATACAGTATAGTGATATAATAAATAATTGTAAATTTATGTTGATAGTCTTACTATATTTTTGATTGTAAATTTACTAAAAAAAAAAACTATAATACAATAAAAAATATATAGGAAAATTACTATGATTATCAATGTAAATTTACATAGAGTTTTTATAATATAGTGAAAAACAAATCTGCAATTTTTTTTTGTTATTCCAAAATGGATAAATTATACCAATAACGAGATAGTATGTATTGTACTACCGTACTTACGTATTTTATTTATTTATTTATTAAAGTATAAATAAAAAAAAAGTACATAAACTTCATACATTCACAGCTATATAGAAATAGAAATATCAGTAATACAATTTGTAAATTTATTGACACTGTAGAATGCAAGAGTAAACAAAAATTCTTTTAGAATAATTTTAAATTTATTTATTTACTGGGCCATTTGTTAAATAAAAATGCACCAAAATGTGCAGGTAAATATATTGCAACATTTAATCTACAAAGATCTAGTGTAATATTGTCTTGTATGATAATTATGATTATATTTATTTTTTGAAAAATGTTCATAATTTTCTTTGACATAAAGTAATTATTGTAAAGTACATTAAAAGTAATGTTAGAATTTTTAACTTAATATATAGTTGTTATGTTAGTTAGAATGCGAATAGACCTTTTTTATAACTTGAAAATTCTGTCACACTCAACTAAATCGCCCCTTAATAAACATCCATAATTTAGATGAGTATTAATATATGCAGAATACAGATTTATTAAAGTGTGCGATAACACAACTTCTTTCAGTTTACGTAACATGAAAATGTCTGTATTAATTTTATTACCAATATAATTAATATGTTGTTTCCAGTTAATGTCAGCATCAAGTATTTCCCGTGCTTATTCGTTATTGTGAATGTAACTTTGAAAAGTATTCGCTATGTGTGTGTGTTAGTATGTCGTTACCTTCTTCAGCGGTGTTTCTCGTTTCGCATTCTGGGCGAGTACTGGGGATGCTGATGGGTAATATGTACACCACGCCGCCAACCGCCGTATAGCTCGTTCGTTCGATTCAGCGGAATATACGAGGCCGGATAATCCACGTCAAAGCCACACAAACCTGCCCCCCTCTCTCTCTCCCTATCTAACTCGACTTTACCAAATCAGTTTGGCATTTGTACGCTTAACGGGACGCACTCGTGTTTGCATTTTAATTTTTACGTTTTGCACCCAGATTTTTTTTAGGGGGATTATTATAGATACATCACCGGATTAAAATTATTGGTAATTTCAAATTGTGTATAAAAAAAGTTTGAGTAATAAATAAAATTTAATAGTTTTGATTTGCATGCATAGTTTAATTTTCATTTTGCACTAATTACAATTGATTAAAAAAAAATGTAAGATATATCAAGAGTGTTTAGAAAAAGATCAGCTTTATTATTATTTTTTTGATATTTAAGATGAAATTAGACAATTAGAACAATATTTCGCAAGAACTAATATTTATAGCCTAAATATTTATATCTAAATAGACAAAAAAAATCCGTGAAAAAACACTAAAATTTAATAACATTTACACTCTTTGTTGTTAACACTTGATGAAACATTTAAAAAAATTAATGAGGAATAAAAATCACTATAAAGGTAATTATTATGTATATATATATATATATATATATATATATATATATATATATATATTAACATTTTTTTTTTCAATTTCTCTCGCGACAATTCTAGTAGTAACTTATTTTTGTATGTGAAAAATACTTCTGCTCAATCAAGACAATGGTTTAAATTGACAATATCAAAAATAATAATCTATATTCATAGTTCCTTTATATGCATTTTAAAATTAAAAATATTATGTACCCACAAAATTGTGACAAACTCATTCAATTCAAACAGAAATTAGTTTCCATTCAAACTGATAAGCAACTTTTGCTTTATACATATTTATGATACATACCATACCATATACTACAATAATTACAATCCATCTACTTATCGGACGCAGAAAATATAATATAAAGGCCTATATTTCTATCTATCATAGTTTATTCATGAAATATAAAATTTTCCTAACCATATCTTAACTTCGTATAAGAAAACCAAGAAAATAAACATATAGCTTTTTATGTTAGTTACAGCAACATTTACAATATTAGCTCAATAAATTAGATTTCCGAAGCATCTCATGCATAAACAATGAACCGGAGACCCAAACCTACTCCACTTTGCCAAACTATTACAAATTACGGACGAAACTTTTCTATCCCCTCGTTGAACATATGTATGTGTGTATACATTTTTCTTCTGGTCGCCCTCTCTCTTTTCCAAAATCCCGAGTATTTATCAAATGACCGTTTGTCAGACTGCTTCGACAACTCACAATGAACAGACGTAGGCTAACTCTATTCTGGTGTGTGTGTGTAGCCGAATCCATTTCTAACTGTCCGCTCTGAAAGTGATGTTAAAACACTCATCAATTTGGGCTTTAACGTATTGCTAATCCGCTTTTAAACAACTCAACACACGAGGAGTTTATCTCTGTTATTTGTTAAGACTTTGAAAGGTATTAATCGCTCTAGTTAACTTTTTGCACTAGAATTGGTGGTGAGATAAATTTGAAGATCGGTAAATTTTTGCTTAATCTGTAAATGAATCCATATAATTAACGATTGGTTTATTATCAATGATAAAGTAATACGATTAACGAATCTTATTTTGTAATAAGAAAAACAATAAAATAAAATTCCAGGATTTATTTAAATGTTTATTACTTTATGTAAGATATGACATACTTCTCGTACATTACAAAATTTCAGAACACTTTTTTTTAATGCGTCGTTTATTTTAACAGTATTTTTGTAGAATACGAGCCAAAGTCAGTTGTTCTGTAAAGTTAAAATAATGCTTTATTGTTATTTCATATTCCTTTCAAATATGATTCATTGCATCGGAAATATGTAGAAATTTTCATATATATATAATTATATATATATATATATATATATATATATATATATATATAATTAAAAAAATTTACGACTAGAAAATATTATATTGTAAAAATATTTTAACGGGAAGATAATCAAAGGTTAGATGTTTTAAATCAAATTCTCATATAAGATTAATTTGCCAAGCTTTAAGTGTGATTTTACACCTTCTTCAGTACCTAAAATTTTTTATATTTTCAATAGAAATAGTTATACAGTAAGGATATTACAATAAATTTTATAATAACAAAAATTGTAACTTACATGTCCTTGTTAGAAAATGTAGAAACATAAACTTAAACATAAATGGTACAGCAATCATAAAAGAGTAGATTGTATGGAATCATTAACTCGAAAAGTTAACAACCAATGTCTGTTAATAATAAAATGTAACACAAAAAAGTTTTAGTCTAATATTCAAATAATAAATAAATAAATAATAAATAATAAAATAAAATTTTGAATGGTTTTTGTAAAACTCTATATAGTTTATTTATTTATTATTTTAATATTCGACTAAAACTTTTTTGTGTTACATTTTATTATTAACAGACAATCGGTCTGATTCTCTAAGAAAGTTACAAAATTTTATGACCTTCTGAAAATTTGTATCTCGTATACATAATTATGTTTAATAATTATGACAAAAGGACAGATTTACATAGCGAGAACTATATATATATATATTATTATTGCAAATTAATCATCATTACAAAGCCAATGCAAGCAAAACTTAACTGTTTGTTCAAAACACCTCTCCTATATTTATTTACATATTCACATACGTTTGAGACCAATCCCAAAGCCGAAAACCATCTTGCAATGTTGCGCGCCCGAAGGCAAATCTCACTCCCAATCCGCTGAGACGCGCGACGCATACGGTCCATCAGAGCCAAACTCTAGATATTGGATTTTCGCGGCCGGGCAGAACTCAGTACTCGCTTCGCCTCGCCTTCTAATTACATAAAGGCCAAGATGTCCCCGGTGTATTTGCCAAATGCTCACATCAGGGCCTCGGTCTTACCTCTTGCTTACTCATGTGCAATTGTTCCAGTCGTGTGTAGGCACACAGCTACTCGGCTGTGTTCGCTGACTTCAATCGCGTTTACATTAGTATAGTAGATGAGTTACTTCCACTACTAACTCACAAGACAGCTACTTACCCAGTATAAACCAAAAAGAAAAGCTACTTGTACCAGCAGCAAAAATACTTAAAAATACGACCTCTAGGGGGTCGATATAGACCACTTTGGGGATCTTTATTTAGATATTTTTTTTATTTATTTCACCAACTTTGTTTCCACTACCTGCAAAAAAAACTGCGCATGCGTTTGCCATCTTAATCTTTTAACTACTGGTAGTAGCATAGTTTAAACACGTAATATAATAGCTATTTCAAACACAACTGCTATTTGCATAAAAAATAAACCACCTATTTGCCTAATGTTTGAGATAGTTGAATAACTGGATTACTTACTACTTGCATTAGTAACTGTTAAAGTAACCGTACCAATGTAAACGCGGCTTTACAGTATTGCTGTAAGCTGAGAGCTGACGTGATGTTGAACTAAACGGTAGAATGTTCTTGGATAACTCCGTGGAGAAATAATGTTTTACTTAATAACAGCGCAGGTGTGTTAAGAAATATTTTCAAGGCAACTGGGAATTTTTACTAATGCTATACTAACTTTAGCTGGCGGAAATTTGATAATAAGGTAATTGTAGCGGAAAGATAATTAACAATGAAAATTTTATAAAACAAGAAAATTTTATTTTTCTGTTAAATTTTATTTACATTTCTGCATTTGATAAATAAAATTAAATTACTATACTATGTTATTTTAGTGTATTATTTCGAAAAATATTCTTAATTGCAATTTTCAAATTTTGTTAAAAAAAAAAATTAAAACATTAAAATTTATAGTAATCTTTAGGCTCTCACGACCGTCATCCATTAAATTTATAGGCCCGTATTCTCACCTCATTTATAAAAGTGATTTTTGCCAAAAGTGCTTTTGACATTTACTTAAAATTATTTATTAAAGACTATAATAGTTTATTTAAATTTTATAATACAAAATATAATAAAAATGATCAAAAATAGAAAAACTATTCGTATTTGATCAAAAACATAAGCAAAAAATTATTTTGAAATTAATGATAAAAGCACTATTTCACTAAAAAATTGGGTGAGAATACAGGCTGGTATGTCGTGTTCGATCTATTCTCGTCGCAAACGTTTCACCATACATCGTAAAAGAAAATTCTATAAATTTAATTAAAATTTATATTGATTTATATAACTAAAAAGAAAATGACTGCTGTGGAAATGAGATTTTTTAATACGTTTTTTTATTTACTATCAATTATTTTCTTCTAAAAACTAAGATAACATGTTAAAATAATTTAAATTTTAGATTAAGAAAACTAGCAGAAATATATAAATAGATATTATTTCCCCAAACGTTTGGTAAAAATTTAAGTGCTATAATAACAAAGAGAAAAATAAAAAAGTCACTTAAGTGAATGCAAGCAAACTAAACTTCAAAACATACGACCGCTATTTTTAGTTTAATTTTCTTTAGTTGATTTTATTTTGCAGTTTCCTCGAGGCTTTTAAAACTTTAACCGAAAAACATTGTATGTTGTTTCTTTTTTGTTCTGCAACAAAATGTAAAAACAACAAACTTTTATTTTAAAACAAATGTGTATATAATCTAAAAATATCTATTGAATTACTTGGAAAAATTCACTTTCCGTATTTATTTTTTATAAACAATAAATAAATTTTTTAATTCCTAAATAGTATATAGAAGAAATCTGTAGTTTTAATTTCCTTTTATTATTTTATAGTTCGTAAATTTTATTTATTCCGATTCTATAAAGATAAAAATTATCAACATAACCTCTAAATCAACAATCGGATTTTTATAGGTTTTGTATCATTCTTTCGAGCGTGTATTATTTCAATCACGCTTAATTTCATTAGGTTTTATTTACGAGGGATGGCCTCCGGAAAAAAAATAATTGACTTTTATGCGAGATAGTTAAGCATACGGAAAAGAGCGAGAATATAAACGTATCCCTTTTTCGAGAGAAATGTAGAATGTAAGAAAAAGAGCAGCCGGAGCACATTACGTCGTGTGTTATGTCTGGGATTATAGATAATCCATCGCATTAGATCTTTTTCTTATGGGTAATAAAAATTGGTCTAACCTAGTCGGAACCGTTTTCTTTATGACACTATAAAAATGTCCACGGATATGGGTCCGTTCGGGCCATTTCTGTCAACTTAATTCCGCACCGAAATCGACAGTTGGCGAATCTTATTGGAAATGAATATACTTTGGAAAAGAATTCTCAAGATTTAGATGGACTGGTTAGAAAAACGTACCTGTTAGATATTATGTAGTGTAATTGTTTACAATGTATATGTAAGTAATTTGTGTGTAAAATATATTATTTTTCATACGAATTTTTAGTACGAAGTAAAATAATGATTAGCGTTGAAATATTTTTTGTTAAAAGTATAATTTTTAATTTAATTAAAACTTATTTATTTTGTGAAATTTATATTCTTTATTATTATTCAGTGTCTCAAAAGCAGAAAGTTTATTTCATTTTTAAATTTTGTAATATATAATAAAATCTTAATACATCTTCTAGAATTCATTGTTTTTAAAGTTGTTCATATTATACTGTTCTTTATAAATCTCTACTGCTTTTAAAGAAAAGGATAACAGGAATCATCAACGTCAGTTATAAGTTTAAACTAATATAGAAAAGCTAGACCTAAATAATTAATAAATTTCAAATTTCTAAAATAAAACTGCTTTAGGTTAAATTTCTGTATAAATGTTTATTTAGAATCGACGTTTCGATTAAAACTCAACGCTCGTCTTTATCAGGATAAAAAATACTAATGAAAATACAGTAAAAAACAGTACATAGAAACAAGTTACTAGGTAACATATAAGTAACTATATCAGAACAATTATAGATTTTTAATTAATGGAAGCCAAATTTTATTTAACTCAGTGCCATCACAGTGATTCATGTTATCCTGTTCTTTATAAATCTCTATTGCTTTAAAGAAAATGATAACATAAATCACTGTGAAGGCACTGAGTTAAATAAAACTTGGTTTCCATTAATTAAAAATCTATAATTTTTATAATCTAGTTACTTATTTATTATCTAATAACTTGTTTCTATGTACTGTTATTTACTGTACTGTCATTAGTATTTTATATCCTCATAAACTTTAACCTAATACAGTTTTTTTTTAATAAAATGAGTTCTGAAAGATTTTTTACTATGTTTAAATTTCTAATTTCCATCTTCTTCATTTCTCCATTATCCCTTAAACTTTCTCATATAAATCACCTGATCTTGCGATTGTAATCTAATATAAGTTACACTTAACACTGTTGTCCAAATTGCTTTCGTATAATAGGCCTACAACAGTCAACAACCAACACCCCCCTCCCCTAAATCTCTCTCGTTATAGTCTACATAAATAACCATGTAACATGTTCCTCCAATTTGAAGCGTTTGGGAATATCGCACTTACGTTATCTCCCCGTTCGTGTATGAAAACCAGAATATGGTAATATAGGGTAGCAAGATTACAAAGGCAGATTAGTGAAGAAAGATCTTGAAAACCAGGAAATCCACAATATTATCCGTACTTTAATTTTACACTGATGCCTATATGGTAATAACAGAACCGGGCTTAAAGCTAAGAGCCTGGTGAATTTAATTTAAAATAAATTTAATTTACAAGTTAATATTATTATTTTTCTATTAAATATTTTTTTCTTCAAGCGTATAATAATATTAATATTACCTTATCATATTGCCTATGTAAAAAGAGATCATTATGTTACTAGTACATACATACATACACAATCACGCCATGTACTCAAAAAAGTGTAGCACAAACTCATTCCATTACCTCGAAATCAGTTTCCTCCAAACGTCCCTATCGAGACAAGCAACTTTAGCTTCATCTATATTCATAATTCCTCTTATACATGCTTTTCTATTCTAATTAGAAACTTTCGCTCACACAAAACACTCTCAATCATACCACTCCAACAAATCGAACGTCCACGCAAACGTATAGCTTCAAAATCATTCATATAATTTTTTTTAACCAAATGTTCATTAGACATTTGCTCAAAATGTTCGAACTACCTTAACTGATTAACACCAACTTTTGCTACATTTTTTTTCATTTACTCTATCATACTCTAATCTATTTCGTACCCGATTTCTCCAAATACAATAATAAAATTATTATGCAGCAGTTAATTACTATATACACCACTCTGGTGGCAGCCTTCAAATATAACTACATCATCAAAAACTATTTGGTCTGACTCTAATTATTCAATATAATTAATAATTTCATCATCAATATATCTTTCAAAATCACTGTCCATGATAATAAATTATGCTATTAAATTTAACACTGGAATATTAACTTACTTGCTGTAAGATTTCACGGATTCTATAGTTACAGTATTTATTCTAAATCATACGATATTCACCCTAATTCTCTAACAAAGTTGCTAAGTTTTAACAACGTTGCTAAGAACATTAGCCAATAATATTAGCTGACACTAAATAAAAAATCTAAATGACAACTGTTATATTTGTTTCTATTGGTTAGAGTTGTTAGCAACGTTGCTAAAACTTAGCAACTTTGTTAGAAAATCAGGCTGATTATATATTTAAAACGAGAATAAAATATATTACAAATATCAATAACTTAACTTGTAAATATCGATTATTATACATGTTAATGTGACAAGTTTGAGTGCGTATTTTTTCTTCCAACAAGAAACGAAAGCCCTCATAAAGTTGTTTTCAATCATTCTCCGTATTTATTAAGTACGGTCCTGCGTAATCAGCTAGAAATTAGGGAAGAAGGTACAAGAGATCACAGACAAGAATTTGGGTGCTAAACACTTATGTTTTGCACGTTATGTTCAAAGCCGGTTCAAAATTTAACTAACGCGGTTTGTTCCGGTTTAATAAATTTTAATTAATTTATACGACGGGTTTTATTAATATGCCATGAGAAGGATGTGGATTTTGTATTAATTGTTAAATCTTTTAGATACACTTTTAAATTACTGTAATTTGTAAAATTATTGAAATAGTAATGATAAATGGCTGATTAATGAACTAATGCTAGAATCAATAAATTTAATTATTTTTTTCTTCGGGCTCGGGTTCGAATCCCGCTTGGTGCATGAATGTTTGTGATATCTTTGTATCGTCCAAATAATCTTTAGTAGATAGTTTTGACTACCAAATCATTTGTGTAATCAAAAACAAAAAAAAATGCTTTTTCTATATTTATTATATTATTCTATATTATATTAAATATACTTTTATAAAAAAAATTATAAGATTTGTACGTATATCATATATTTGTTTCTAGAAAAAAAAAAATAAAACAACATAATAGTCACCAAAATAATCTCTTTTTATTTAAAATAAAGCACTTTTAATTTTTGTTTCTGAAAACAATTTATAATTAAGAAAACAAATAAATAAAATTTGACAATACATTTGAAAATTAAAAAAATTTCAATAAGAAATTATTCTAATTTTTTTGAATTATTAGAAAATTACAATTTTAATAACTAAGAAACGATTAGAGATTGATAAATTTTTTATGCAGCTAAATTAATTGCGTTTAGAACAATATCAAGGTGATTTAATATCAAAAGAGGTTAGGCTACAGCAACCATTCTGGTTACCATATTTGATGAAATATACATTTGGTCAAATTACATATAAGCAGTCAACAACACAATGTTTATAATATATGCAACTTAATGTTTATAATTATATTTACTATATTTATCATTTCTGTTACACACATTTTTAATACACAAACAGTAAAATAAAAATTTAACGTTTCAGATTTTAATCCAAAAATAAATTGGAAAAACTTGCTAGTTTATAGAAAAAAAATCAAAAGTACACTTACTTTTGACAAACAAGGTGATTAAATAATAGCAATTTAAACAGTATTGACAACATAAATAGACAATAATAACATCATTAATTTTTCCCCTTTCTCCAGTTTAGGAACATACATTCATACACAATCACGCCATGTACCCAAAAAAGTGTTGCACAGATAACCAACTTTAGCTTCATCCACATTTATAATTCCTCTCATACATGCTCTTCCATTTCTACTAGTTGGAAACTTTCGTTCACGCAAAACACTTTCAATCATATCACTCCAATTTCCATCGGACGTCCACGCAAACGTATAGCCTCAAAATCATTTATATAAATTTTTTTAACCCAGATTAGGTACACTCTATAAACTACGTTATGACGCAATCTGTCTTGATATTAAATCAACTTGTATAATATATCTTAATCTAAAATTGTGTACTCATACTTATAAAAGAAATATTTTATAATCGTAAAAAAAATTCTATACTTTGCAAACACACATTACGTCACATAATATTACTTTAAATCGCTGTTATTTTTATTAATGCTACTGAATATTCAATATTTAGATATGCATAATTGCAAATTCAACTAACTAGCATATTTTCAGCATAATAAATAAACAGTGAAACAGTTGATAATATACAAAGCAAATTGCATCCATGTTTCAGCTGGTTTACTAGACAAACCGAATGGCATACAACAAGGCTAAGTAGCATATGTTTATCTTAGCACATACCAAGCCAATCTGACATACATCTCGCTGACTTACCCTTTCCCCACGCCCCTTACTCATCCGTGCGTAAACACGCGGATAAACACAGACTGCGACATTTTCGCCAGATTGTCATATAGATCATGTCAAGGTAGGAGTAAGCGAGAGGTAATATTTCTCGTTGCACAAATGTATATCTGGTACGGAGAAGATGTATGTAAGGGTAGATGCATTTATAAGTTACAGTTCAACAATTTCAACTATATTAGATTGAACAAGAAGTAATGTTTGTTGTCACTGAACCAACTGGAAAGTTTCTGATTGGATAGGTTAGTTATTTTGAACTGTGTATGATAATTCAAACATAAGGAATATATGGTAAGTTTGAGAATTCATAATGGTTGAATAATTATTTATGATATATGTAATAATAATTTTATATAATAATAATAATAATTTATTTATAAGTCAATACATTTTTTTTTAAAATATTGTTTTCTGCAAAGCATTTTATCATGAAAATGTAATAAAAAACAAGGAATGAATAAAAAAATGACATTACAGTTAGCGAAATAGTTAAATAAATAAAATTTATAAAGAAGTACTTTTTTTCACGAATGACAAGAATTCCATGAGTGAAAAAATAGATACTTTATGCATAAGTTCCCCACATTTAATTTTTAATTAAAATTAACACAAATAACAAATTGTTTTCAATAAAAAATTTTGATGCATGTATTAACATAAAGTCAGATTAAAATAATGACACGCTATGGAATTTTTTTAATGCGTTTTACTTCTTTTTATTTTTACAATAAAAGATTATTTTTAGCAATTTAAAAAAAATAATTTGGAAACTAGTTACTTTCTTTTAAAAGCAAGCCATTTCAAAGCTTATAGTTAAACATAAAAATAAATTAATAATCGCTATAAAAACTATTTGCATGTTGGAAAAATGTATAAACTAAAATTCAAACTAGAAAAACAAAACAACAAAAATAATTTAAACATGGATGCAAGCATTCTCGTTAAATCAACAACTAGTTAAAAAGCAGATTTTTTAAATCAAAAACTAAACAGTTACATATCTTTTTTAACAAGAGTCACTAAATCCAATTAACAAGTAAAGAGTAACAAGTCCTGCTGGGGAAAAAAATTCGAAATATTTTTCTCGTTATCTTTCCTCCTGTAAAACATATAGTCTGCCGTCGAAAACCAGCGAGTACTTAGTACGAGTATATACCAAAGCAATGAAAGATAAAATTATAAAGTCCATTACGAGGCAGAACTCGAGCGAGTTTGTTTCAGTTTTAATTGAATTTCGTATGGTTTATGCCCGGTTGAGTGAAGTGTGTTTCGTTTCGTATTACGAAAAACAGAGAAATATTTTCCCGAGTCTGAAATCCGATGCCTAATTCTTTCGGGGCTATAGAAACCTACGTAATTGCTTTCTCAATGTTAAGCGTGCGCATAGTTAAAAATTAATTTAGTTTATTTATGACTTTCATTTACAATACAAGATTACGAATTGTAGTTTTTATTAAGTGGTCAATAAGGAATGTAATTCTTTGTGAATTTAATGTATAATATTGAATATTAATTTCTATTTAATTATAATAAAAGTTGTTCATTTTTATTTTAAGTTGCATGTAAATGAATTAATTTATTTTATTCTTAAATAAAATAATTTTTCTTCAAGCGTATTAAAATATTGATATTACATTACTATATTGCCTATATCGAAAGAGGTCACTAGTATAATAATGTACATTATTAGCAGGTAGTTACTATATACAACAGTGGTGGTAGCACCAAACATGATTACACCTCATCTTCGTTAGTCCTAGTCATTATAATATGCTCATAACATATGTAAAATTTAAGTTAAAAACAATAAAAATTAAGAAATTAATTACTATTTAATTTATTAATTAAAAATGAATGTGTCGTAGCATAATTTTTGTATCTCTTTGTGTCTACAAAAACTACTAATGTAAGATTTCTAAGTGCATTAAAAAAAAAAAAATGAAAAATGCTTACCTGTTCATTTCTGATGACCATTTTTCATCATCATCTATAACAAAAAAAAAATAATTAAATACATTATGTACATTACTAAACAGTTGATTCGTGTTACTCTAAGCCTAATTTGTGCTAATCTATATCAAATTTATTATGATTACAATACCAGCCTTATTATATGTTATTACATGGTCGGTAAAAATTACAACCTGAAAATCTTACAATTTATTATTATAATTTTTACGGTAACAAAACATTTGTAATACAAGAACAATATACTCATGTTTATTTAAAAAGATATTTTGCTATTTCTATACACATTACACAGCAAATTCAGGCAATACAAAAATCTTGAAAACAAATTTAATAATAAAATTTTTATTTTTACAAAAAAGAAAACGAAAAACAACGCGATTTTTACATACCTGTTCTAGAAGTGTTTCTTTTCATTTTGTTTACTTAGAAAAGTTAATAGTCACTTTAGTTGAACACAATAGAGGTAATTTTCTGGAAACTGTTTTTCCGTTGCAACGCGTATTTTCTCGCACTCGAAACTGTTTTGTTTGCGTCAACATTTTTACATCTCGTTTTCGCGTTTCTTTATTTTTCATTTTCAACTTTTTTACTAAAGTAGTTTTTTTTCCTCTACTCGCTTTTTACGCACGTCACATGTCTAATAAGCTGTTTTGAAGCAAACGGAAAAACTCGAAATTTTTATGTGAAAATATACAATTTTTTTAAATAACAAAGTAAAACAGATATCAAGTACACTGTAAAAAATTTATGTAATTATACAAGTTTTGTAAATGCGATTTTTCATTAAAAAAAAAGTAATATTACGTTAATTATCACAGTAAAATTACAAAATGTTATTATTGTTTACTGTTAAATCCTATGTAAAATTATGTAAATTTAAAATTTTGTTTTATTTCATTTTTTAAACTCATCGTTCATTAATATGTTTCATACCCGATTTTATCTAGTTGCAATACATAAAAATCTCATTTTCACAGCAGTCATTGATACACATATATCAACATAGACACCAAAAGAGCATTGTATACACTTTGGAGGTGGTATCTACGGTATCAAAAATACTAAAATTCGCAAAACTATAAAACTGGCAGCCAAATTTTTTCTAGTAAATGTAAATAATATATTTCTATAGTATATTTCCAGTGTTTCTAAACAAAAATCATATATAATAAATAACTTCAATTTCAGTTCATTTTTCAAACAAACTTGGTCGTGTTATGCGAGAGAGAAAAAATAAAACCAACCGAAAAAAAAAAACAAACAACAGGCAAATATTTCGGCGGCATTTTGCGTGGAAAAATTTAGCGACATTTTTTTATGTCATGCCAAGATAAGAACCAAACATCGAAATAAAAGCTTCAGTGAAAACATTTTATTAACATAATATCCATTTTACTTTCTGTTACATTTAACTTTTATTCCTGCAAAAATGTTCTAAACAAATGCCAACTTTTTATTTTCGTCTGCATTGCGGTTGCGAATAATTTTAAATAAATACTAAAGCCAGTTACCAATATTATATTTTGAAACAATTTTAGTTTCGCATTATTATAATGTTGTTTCTAATATTCAATTCTGGTAATTTCGTTTAAATATATATATAAAACCATATTCGGTAGCAAAAAACATAACCGATATATTTATAAATCTGATAACGTGAATAAAGGTAGTGATGGCAAAAAAATAAATAGTTCGCTTTTTACTTATTTAAAAAGGCAGGCAGGCGACTTTGATATCAGCGTCATTCAATCTTCAAAGGCGATCGGGAATCAAAACAATTTCGATGAGAACCAAAAAAGAAAAAAAAACACTATAGATGGGGCACAAAATATATGCGGCCGCAAAAAGCCTTACACTCTCTAGGGACAATGTAAGAAGCATGCACACACACACACATACAAAGAGAATTTCACTCGACAGAAACTCAATCTCTCGACGAATATCAAACTTTTCCCTTTTATTATCGAACAAAAAGACACAAAAAACTTTGTTTATTGATTAAATATTGTTAAACTTTATCATTAGTTGTATTATCAACTTTTACTTTTTGCTACCAGAGTGGTTTTTTTTTGTTTAATGCGGTGAAAAAGATGGATAATAATTTTATTATGTTTAATACTATAAAAATGTTGATCAACTTGACTGAGGATATCAAAAACTAATAATATTTTTAAAAATATCTACTGTGGCCATCACAGTCATGGTAACTAAAAACAAAACTGTCTTGAAATAAATATGCCAAATATTTACAGAATTATACATAAATTATGAATAAAAGTTATTAGCAATATCTTCCTAAGCAATTTTCTTTAATTAATAACTTATATATTTTATAACCTACTTACATAAATATACCACCTATTTACAAAATTATTCATAAATCATAAAAATATAAAAAATTGTTTAGCCGTATCGAAAAATACTCCAAATAAAAGTTATTAGCAATAACTTCCTTAGCAACTTTAATTAATAATTTATATATTTTATAACCTAGTTACTTATATAAAATTAGAAAATGATTTACTGTGGCAAAATTAAAATAAAAATGATATTATAAAAAATCCCAAAACCACACTTAAATTAAAATAAAGCTAAATACGTATTTCGGAAGCTAAGCTTCCATCTTCAGTAGCAAAATAAAATGTACAGTAATCTTTGACAAGGGCTTAAGTGTTTATGTACTTCGGATCACAGATAAGATTTTTTGTAAATTTTATTTTGCTACTGAAGATGAAACTTAGCTTCCGAAATACGTATTTATCTTTATTTTAATTTAAGTGTGGTTTTGGGATTTTTTATAATATTATTTTTATCTAGTTACTTATATTTTGTTTTATTATTATTTATGTCATTTGCATTTTTTTTTTTGATGATAATATATCGAAGCGTCAAATTTTAATATAAAATTAAACAGAACTAAAACTTACACCCTTTTTATTTTAATATAATGAGTTCTGAAAGATTTTTATTATGATAACCCAAACAGTAAACTGAAGAATGTTTCACATAAACTCAAACATTTAAATAAACATAGATATAATTGACAACAACCGCAATTATATTCCACATTCTCACTTTCTCAATATATCCCGAAACCGAAAACCGAAAAAAAAAACAAATTCCTGAAATACCGAATGCCTTGAATAAAGCTCACCCAGTTTGAACGTATATGGGGGTAGGGGGTGGGGGGTGAAGCCAGTCTATTGGTGGTGGCGAGCTCGGTGTGCTTCGTCCATTTACTTCAGCAACCAACCGTACCGCTAAAGGTAGATGGTTCGAAACGAATCGAAAGTGAAAGGCGAAACCTCTTCAGTCTTTCAGCACGATAGCGATACACATAACTGAAACCTATCAGTAACGGAACGAAACTGGAATAGTTTCAGGCTTCCTTCCGGTCAGGGACTATTTTTCGTTCGCATATACGCTGAAGACGGGTTTACACTGAGCTATTTTATTATTATTATGCATTTATAGTTTTATACTAAACAAAATTGGTTCACAGTTATCAGTCTGGAGTACACATTTTACTTACTGCTCTACAATTTGTTTTATGTGTAAAAATAAAGATATTGATAAACTTCAAAAACTTCAAAATTGTGCTATGAGAGTAATTTTGAAGTGTGGTAAACTGACAAGCATTAATCATATGTTAGAGATATTGGAAGTTAAATATTAAAAAATTTGTCAACTACCAATGTACTTATTTTTATTTACAAAATGTTTACAAATAAATTGCCGACTATATTTAGCAATATAAAATACGTGTACGAGACACATAATTATTGTATTTTTTTAACTATGATTTTTATTTAAAATAGCAAAGTTTTTTTTTATTATATTTTGATTTATTAGCATCGGTTGTTTTTTGTGAATTATTAATAATAAATTAGGTTTTTATTGTCAATAACAATATAAAATGTAAGAAATACTAAAAATGTTCAACTGTAAACGAGTCTTTATAAATGTTTTTGTGTTGTTGATTGAATAAGCACTCAACATGCATTGGAAAACGTATAGGATCGTAGACAGATTCAATTACAGATCTGTATTGTTAAACTAGATGAAATATTGATTGAAGTGTAAATTTTTGTGTCAATTTTGTTGTGATGTAATTATTTAACAAAAACTTTATATAAAGTCTGTACTATAATCGGTATATAGATACATATTTTATTAATTTGACTGATAAATTTTTAATTACCAATAATAATAAATGATAGTAAAAATTAATACAAATATCGGGCAGGTGAAATAATTGAAACATTTTGGTACAATTATTTTTTTTTTAAATTTTATATATATATTTAAATCAAACAAAAAAACAATTTCTAATATTTAATACATAATTAATTATTATATACAAAATATTCTAAAATAAATCATACTAACATAGCAAAAAATCTTTCAGAACTCATTATATTAAAATAAAACTGATTTAGGTTTAAATTCCGTATTAATATTTAATAATAATATACTGCATATATCATTTTTCGTGATGAAGATGCAAATTGCATACGTCGAAACGTTGATTATTAATAAATATTAATACAGAATGTTTTACTATAAAAATAATTGTGGAGCATACATTAATATAACCACTAAAATATTATCCGTTCTCAGTACAATCGTACTAAAAAAAATTGTAATATTACATACATATGTACTTTTCCATCCCGTTAGTAATATCATATTACATGTTTGTAATAGTTCTGATATTATGTATTTTTAAACAATTATGTGCAATTATAGCAGTTGAGTAATTATACCTAGAAATACTAAGCATCATAATGTCTCATGGTATATAAGTAAAATAATATAATTTTTTTTTTAGAGTATATACATCAAAACATTGTGTTTGTTCTTCATCTACATTACGGTTGATTTGTTGTCTGTACAAATTTTATTTATCTCAGCCAAACAAAAAATAAAAAAAAACCTAAATAAAAACAAGCTCTTTCAGGTAAATAGAAATAAATAAGTTGAAATTCTAAATACGATGGAAGTTTACAAAACAAACAGCCGCTCATTATCAACGTGGAATTTTTTGACTTTTTCATTTTGGCAGCTGTGAGGAAAAAAGACGACAAAGTCGAAAGAGAGTAAAACGAAATAAAAGCAAGCGAACGCGGCTTAAAGAAAAACCAGAAAAAAGCTACCGAGCATGAGACGGCGGAGAAAAAAAGTACGAAGCGAGAGTTTAGCCAAAGACACAACCAGAGAAGGCACTTGGTGTTATGACGGCGCGTAACGACGCCAATATACACAATGACTCTCTCACATGAGGTGATGGCGTCTGATTATTTGTTTTGCAGAATGACAGGGTGATTCATATAAGATGTATTTACAGTAGGAATATTTTATTAATTAAATTTTATTAATCAAAAGCTGTTGCAGTCATTAAATTTAGTATAAATCTTTAAATTAAAAAATTATTGCTACAACAATCAATATTAGCAGCAGATTAATAAGCAAAGCAATACAGATTTATAAACAAAAGAATAACATGAATCGCTGTGAAGGCACTGATCTAAATAAAATTTGGCTTCCATTAATTAAAAAAATCTATAATTCTTTTGATCTAGTTTTGTATATGCTATCTAGTAACTTGTTGCTACATACTTTAATATTATTGATAAATTTTTGACATGATGAAAACGAGCATTCAGTTTTGTCGAAACATCGTTTTTATAAAATAATTAAACAGAATCTAATCCTAAAACAGTTTTTATTTTAATACAATATTTTACTATGAATAAAATAAAAAGTTTTACTGTAAGAGTTTATTAAAATCAATAAAAGCCAAAACTACACTGTTCACAATAATATCTGATGACCGCTTTCAAATATTTAATCATCAGATCAAACTGGAAGCCTACAAGAAAGCAATTGGATACAGTGTATATTTATTATAAAAAAAATATGAAATAAGATTTTACATATATCATAATATAAATATAAGTAAAAAATAAATTTCTCACACTAAAAAACTACAAGAAATAGTGAAACTAGAGTTGTTGTTAAGAAGTGAGTGAAAATTATACAAAATTATGCAACATAAAGTTCATAAAAATGTACAATCGAAAACGATCTTTTGTATAATTTTTACTCACTTCTTAATAACAATTATAGTTTCACTATTTTCTGTAGTTTTTCTTTTGTTCTCCCGGTTTAATTTGATAATGAATATTAAATATTTTGAAATCGGTAATCGATTAAAGATATTAAATAAAATGAAACAATTTTAAGTTTAAATTCTGTATTAATATTTATTAATAATTGACGTTTCGACAAACTAAACGTCAGTCTTCATCAGAAAACTGATACAAAAAGAATTAAAAGAATAATAAAAAACATGTTTTTTATTTTTGTATCACTTTTCCTGATGAAGAAGAACGTTGAGTTCGTTAAAACGTCGATTATTAATAAATATTAATAAAGAACTACAACCTAGAGTCGTTTCATTTCAATATAATTAGCTCTAAAAGATTTCTTACTATGTTAATCATTTAAATTTAATTAAAAACAAAAAAATATTTTTTTCTGTGCATTTAAAGAAACAGAAAAATAAAACTAATCGTATCAAAGCAGCAATTCTTCAAATCAAATCACCTGCTCCTGTTATAATGCTACGTCAACGGAAACTCGTATCGTTGGCCCGGTGGTTGTCCTTGTATATCCCGGAAATAAGCGGTAAACCACCCTTCGGCCTGATCTCTTAAAGTGCTGACCTTAAGCCTCCCAACCTTTAGTTTGTTCAGTGATAACTTTGAAACAGCCTTCTAACCGACTTATGTACACAAACATAGTTTTACCAAAGGTTTAATTGAAAACTTGGTATATGTATACTACAATATAAAAATTTCTTTGTTGAAATACTTTGTGATGATGGCCAGCACAATTATTTTCCATACGTAACAATTCGTTGTTAGAAATAACGTAAAATTCTCTGTAATTTATTAATATTTAGGATTTGTATTCAATTATAAAGCTTGTGTAAAAATATATTTTACTTAAATTTCTTTTTTGAATCTTATTTATATTATCAGTAATGTTAGATGACATAATTAAATTAAGTAATTTTTAATTTAATACTTAAATTATGTAAAAATACATGAAAATACATAGCAACAAATCTACTATTTTCAGCAATGTGGAATTAATAAATATGTAAATTATACTAAAAGAATTCACAAATAATTTTAATTAAAATAAAAAAAAAATTTCTAGAATCCGATATATTTGGAAAATTTTATTTCAGTAATACATAATATTATAAACTAAGCAACCACCAAACTTATTTGAAGATGAAATAAGTATACACGTAAATAATTTCTATTTAAATATGTTGCAAAGTACGTATACATTTAACAAAATTCGTAAAGTTTTGATGCACGTCAACTTTGAAATTAAGTCACTGCTGATGCTTACATTTTCTCTCAACTTTTAGTGCACATATGTAAGATCTTCATTACAAATGTAAATTAAGCATAAAAGTACTTTCGTGTAATAACATTTATTCACCAAATATTTTATGTACCAAAATTTAACCTATAAATTTAAAATTTACCTATACTGACACTTAGAAAAAAAACGATTTTTTTGTATTTACTGCAAGTTTAATAGGTGCTTTGACACAACTCTGTACTAGTCGCTGTAACTTTGCCAAAACTTTACCTTACGGTTATGTAATCGATTTTCTTTAAACTTTACATACCGTTAATTTTTAGAAGATGCAAAAAAATGGTTTTCCTTAAATAAAAATGTATGTAGTATACATCTATTTAGTTAATTATTATTTTTTCTGAAATAAAGAATAGGTAACAAATTTTGTAAATACTAAAATATACTAAAAAGTAAAATCAATGAAAATAAACAAATTGCTATGTATTAACACATATTTATTATTATTTTTTTGTAATGCACATGCATTATTATAGTTAATTTTTTCATATTTCTAGAATCTTGAAAAGTTTAGGCAAGTGCTTTTGGTCTAAAACATTTGTAGAAAAGCTCAGCTGATTTACATTCATCTTTAGGGACAACTATAAATAAAGTCAAAATTTATAAATATTTTTAATAATAACTTAATTATGTTCCGAAATACCTTGATTTTGGCATGCAGTAAGAGCAGCCCGTAGTTTTTCGTCTTTTGAATTATGTTCCATTATTTTATCAATTTTCAGATTCATGTGATCATCAAACTAAATATATATATAAAATGATAATAATAATTTATTTTTTATAAGTAGGTGTTTATACTTAAAATAAAATGGATTTAGGATTAAGTTCTGTATATATTTTAATTAATAATCGACCAAATGACATAAATAATAAACAAACGAAATAAAAATGTCCAAACCATGTATGAAAATGATGCAAATCTATAGATTTTTCTGCGAGAATGACATTTTTTTCAATATTTCAACGAAAAGAACAATTATTCATTTTTTTTTCAAAGCAATCTATGTTTTATAGATTCATATTTTTAAAAAAATTTAAGTGTGTTATTTTCTCAAAAAAAAATGATTATCTAAGGTACCAAATTTATTTTACGCCCATCATTTAAGTAGTTGGACCATGTATAAAAACCAGCAAAAAAAAATTGGGGTAGCCATTTAAAAAAACCAGTGATGACGTCATTGTGCAAAAAATGCATGACGTCATAAGTAAAAATTTTATGCCATAAGGTGGCTAATTAAAAAATAAAATTGACGTGTCCGAGCGTTTATCTTAAAAACATTAAATAACGAAATTATGAATTTTGTTCCATTCTTTATTACCACACTGTATATATATTTATTTATATTTTTTTTTAATTTAGTTACTTTGTTATCTAGTAACTTGTTTCTATGTTTGGTTTGCTTATTATTTATGTCATTTGTATATTTTTCCTGATGACATATGTAGAGTATATTGAAAAATCAATTTTTAAATAAAATATATACAAAACTAAATCCTAAAGCTTTTTTATTTTAATGTAATAAGCTTTGAAAGATTTTTTTCAGGCTTTCATGGCCGGTATCCATTGCACTTATAGAATTTTCTTTGCTGGTACAATGTATGGCGAAACACCTGCGACAAGGATAGATCGAGCACAACATACCAGCCCAGAAAATTCTATAAATTAAATTTTTTACTGTGTTAGGTATTTACTTACATAACCTGATTTTTTGTAGAAACAAGCAAACAGACAGCTTTGTGTTTTTGTTAATGTAGCAGGTGACAATTTAATATCACCCAACACTGTCAAATCAGCTAAAATAAAAAATAAATATATTTGTTGTAAATCAATAAAAACAACAAACAACAAAATTAATAAAAACAAGTTTAAAAAGTCTGAAAAAAAAATATTACATAATTCTTCATAAACCTTTTTTATTTATATATTGACAATTACGGCATTTTTAAAACGTGATGTATAGATCAGTTTTTGTTAAACATATTGTTAAATTAAATAACGTACAAAAATTTTTTTTTATTAAATATTTTTAAAACAACATTAATATGAATTAATATAATTATATATTTTTAATATTGAATTTTAAGTATGTGTACATAGTTTATTTTAATCTAAACAAAATTAAATTTTATAATATTAAATTTTGTAAATATATTTCTTACAAAATAAAAATAAATAAATAATGTTTATACTAAAGTAATTCAAACTTTTTCACTGAGAAAATTTTTGCTTCAGATAAGGTTTTCAATTTTCACTCAAAAGTAAATATGTTTTTAAATTGTAAAATTATATTTTTCTGTTAGAAAACAAAAATTTAGTAGTAATAGTAAGTAATAGTATTACTATTTTAAAAGATTTGTATAAAATTATTTACTGTTTAGTTTAGTAATATAGGCCCGTATTCTCATTTCAGTTTTTTTTTTTGTTAAAAAGTGCTTTTATCATATATTTTAAAATACATACTATACAAAATAATTATTAATTGTCTTATAAGATTAATAATATTTCTAAATAATTTACCCATTGATGCACCACTTTGTTTCATACATATGGCAATTAAATTTTTATAATCTTCTTTAGCATCTGAAATGACCTAGTAATAAAATTAAAATTAAAACTCAAATAAAATTATTGTATTATTTAGCTTTGCTACCTCTATAAACGCAATTTGAATTGTAATATAAATGTAAACTAATTTAATAGACTTCATATTTAGTAACATTTACTTTCAATTTGCACAAAATGACTGCAAATATTACAATTGAATCATTTATATTTATAAGGTTAATTCATTTCCGTTTTATTATGTGATTAATATTAAATTAAGTGAATAAAAATGTATAATATATTTTTTACAAATATGAACATTTTTTTCAACTAATTTAGATTTAATTTCCTATCATTTTTTAATTCATTTCATAAAAAAATAATAGTTTAAATTACATGAATAAGAAATATTTTATAAATTAAAATAATTCAAAAACATTTCCTATGTTTATTTGCACATATATTTAGATATTAATAATAATAAACAAAATCATATCATTTTATCAAGGTTATTTATAAATAGAAGTGAAATAACGTTTCAAATTGTTACGTTATTGTGTAACGTTGTTTGTTTTCGTTATATAGTGTTATAAATAACGTTAAAAAATTAATTGTTTTTCTATAATTTTTACTAAAATTGAACTACTTAAAATACAAAACAAAATATATCTTTCTCTCAAAAGAAAACGCATAGAGAATTACGTTACAAAATAACTTTTTACATTTTACAAAATTTTATCGGTTATTAGAGAGATATTGTGCGTTATTTACGTTTACGATATTTTGATATCTGCATATGTGCATTGTTTAGTAGCAAATAGCGCCCGTTAATAACGATAGCGTAACGCGTTATTTTCGACTAAATAACACCGTGCACTAACGTAAATAACGTTTATTCTATTTAGGTTATGATTCAGCATAATGGAAAATATTTTAAATAAAGCTATTGAAGCTGATATAAATACTGATGATGCAATCTGACATAATATTTTAAATTATGGAAAATTAATATATTTATAAAATTATAATAGTTTGTTTCTTCTTATAAAAGAATAGTTTAAATATGACTATTATAATATAAAAATAAACAAATACTTACTTCGATGTATACGTCCACAATATTTTATAAAATAACTTGAATGTTTGAATTTGACATTTACTAACACACTTGAATATAGCTGATTCTACTACATGCGGCACAATAACTTCCATTTCGAATTTCGTTAAAAATTTTCACGTTATTTAAATAACGCTGAGCTTATTATCACGCTCGTTATCACAATATCTCTCTATTATAACGTTGTATAACGTTATAAATAATGGTCGACAGTTTAACTTTGTGAAACTCTTTGATAGATAAAAGATTTTCAATAATACACATTTTTGTTAAATTTCACTAAACTTTAATTCGTTAACAGACTTAAAGTTTAGTGAAATTCAACAAAAATGTGTATTATTGAAAACCTTTTATCTATTGTATAACGTTATTAAAATATAGTTTAGAATTTATAGTATTACATAGTGAAACATAAAACTAATTTTGAGATAAGTACGAAATTATGAATAAAGGTGAAAAGATATATAAATAAAACAATTATTTAAAAATTATTTTTATTAATACTGCTTGATTACAATGTTAACTTGTCTTTGTAATTAAATATTATTCGTAGTTTATTACGGTTTTATACGCTGGTTAAATTTACTTTAGAAGTAAATATATTTACTCTGCAGATTTTCGTATTAAAAAGAAGAAATAAATTTAATCTACTGGTATTAAAAAACAGTTATTATTAATAATAATAAAAATAAAAATCTGTTAGTAATGAACATTTGTTTTCAAGACTATTTAGTAGGCGAATAAAATTTACTTCTGAAGTAAAATCATTTATTGTTTATGTCGAATTTAAATTAAAAACATTTTTTTCTGTTTAATTGATCATTCATGTACTATTTTGATTAGTGTAAACTGATTTTTTTTCGCATTTATTGACTCTGAAAAATATAAAATATTAATAAATTTATTGTTTTATTTAACTTGAAAAACATACGGGATACATTTTCGATTTAAAACATTTGTAAAAAGTCTCAGCCGATTTGCATTCATCATTTGGCACAACTATAAACAAAATCAACAATATTAAATATATACATTTTTTAAATGATAATTTACAATATATACCTTCTTTTTGACAGGCTGTAAGAGCAGTTTTTAATCTTGTATTATTTGGGTCACGTGCCATTATTTTTTCAATATTAAGAGTCAGATTGTCGTCAAACTATATTATACATGTGTAAAATAAAAACCTATGTAATAAGTTATTTAAATGTAATCAATAAAAAATAATAATATAAATGGAATATTTAAACCATTTAAAAAAATAAAACAAACAAAAATAAATATTTTCAAATTTATTTTAGTGTTTTTCATATGTCAGTAATGTAAATTATATTCAATTTTAACTTTCAAAAACAGTTCAATAGGTCACTGGGCCGCAGAGATATTGGGACCTTAGAATACCTTTTCTATTTTTTGGTAGATAAAATATTCAAAAAAAATTAATTGCTATAAAAGTTGATTTTAGTTAGATATTGTATTTCTGAAGATATTTAAAATATTTTAAATAAATACAAAATAAATTAGTATTAGACAACTACTGTCTAAGGATTCTACTTAGGTATTGATATTATTGATAAATATTATCATCAGTTCCCGTAATTCCTAGGTGGAACATAGGGGCTTGCATTGTCAATGGTGCGAGTCGTTAGTTCACAGACAAGTAAGGAACCTGCAGCTTATAGTGCGTTCCGAACCACTCAGACACCCAGCCGATATCAGTTCAGTGGTACAAGGTTTCAATACCAGAAATAATATTTAATTTAGTTTCATGATGTGAGCACGGCGAGAACCAGGGACTTCTGGGGTCCGAGTCTAACACGCTACCACTGGACTACGGTTGCTTGTATTGATAAATATATTACTTACATATCCTTGTTTTTTATAGTAACAAGCAAATAAGCAACTTTGAATTCTAGTTGGCTGTTCCGGTGCATATTTTAAGCTGCCTAATACTCGAAAATCATCTAAAACAATAAATTACTAATTACGTAATTAACTTACTCGATGAGTTAGCTACATAACTATATTGCTAATTGACCAAATAATTAGACGTTTAAAAACAATTGACAATCTACTAGCTTAATTAACTCAATAACCAAGTTTACGACTGACCCTATGTATTGCAAAATTAGCTTTAACAGATTTTTTTCAAAAAATATTAAATAATGAAATAAAAAACTTTAAAATTAAGTACTGTATAAATTTTAATTAAAAATCAACGTTTCAATATACTCTACGTATATCATCAGAAAAAATTATAAAGTGACCTTCAGACAGGCTTTTGTTTATAAAAAAAATAATAACACATAATTTACCTCTCGCTGCTCCGGTTTGATTCATACAAATTTCTAATATGTTTGCTAAATCGTCTGAAGAATTTCCCTAAAATATGTATTTACAATACTTAAACTTAATCATTATTAATATTAATATTTATTACCTTTATATATGCAATATTTATTGCAATATAAATACAAACCATCACAGTATACTTCATTGTAAGTATGTAGTTTATTTAATATTTAATGTTACTTTTAAAATGACTGCTACATTTTTCAGCTGTATAATATATATTTTAAAATAATTAGTTTCCTGTTTTGTCATACAAATTATAACAATATTGTAAAAAAAATTAAAAATATATTGCAATTATCTATATTTATTTTATAATATAATAATAATATAATATAATAATAATAGCATATTTCCGGCAAATATAAAAATTTTCCAATATTTTAAAATATCTATTAATAAAAAAATTACAATCAAATTACTCACAAACATAATTTTATTAATAACTTTATTTAGTTATTTATCTATGTGCACCATTATGGAAATATAACAAGTAATCTAATCTAATTATTATATTTTTATATAAAATAAAAACTAATTTTACAACTCAGCAAATGTTATTAAACATCATGTAGCTTTCTAAAGTAAAAGTTAACAATCCTTATAAACAATAGTAGTAATATATTTTTAAAAACAATGAGTGATACTACTACACTGTAAAAAAAAGTTGCCATATTATATAAAAACCATATTAACAAAATTACATATTATTTCAGCAAATATAATTTTTTTGTAAAAATAATGTAGTTTTGTAGTTTTATGTAAAATAATTAATTTACCATATTATATATGTTTTTTTTACCGAAAAATCATGTAAACTTTTCCTGTAAATCTGTAAATTTACATATTAATCTAGCGTAAATCAGTTGCCTCAGGTTTTTATGTAACATTACCAATTATTTTACAGTGTACAGCTCGGTTTTAATTTTAATTAAAACTAATACTGATTTTAAAACAATACAAGTGTTATAAAACCAGAACTAAATAATTTCAATAAAACACTTATATAGTGCCAGTTATTAATATTAAGAGATTATTTGCCCTAAAATTTTAGAAATAATCATTAGAAATTACAGATATATTTTTTAAAATTGTAGAAAACTTACAGTAATCATTTTTGACTTCAAGCATTTTATAAAATTTTCTGCATACTTGCAATCATCTTTATTGGGAGGAACTGTAAATAAATCAATATTTTAATAGTATTTTTTTTAAAATAATTAATTAATTTAAATTAAAATCAGGAATGGGCAATTACCTGAAAAAAATATTTTTTACGTTTACGTGTTAAAAATTCGTAATAAATAAAATCGTAAATAATGTCACATTTTAGTTTTTTATTATGCCACTAGGTTTGCATTTGTCAAACTTGTTGTGATTAATGATATATATATATATATATATATATATATATATATATATATATATATATATATTTAATTTTCAATTTTAATTTAATTTTTTCATTTTTACAAATTTTTTTAAATATTTAAAATTTCAGTTAAAAAAATAAAAATAAAATATATTACGCTTTGTGTCTGAAATTTGGACGCGAAATAAAAAGATATTATTAATATTGTATAGAATATTCTTATAAAATAAAACTGCTATAGGTTCAAGTTCTGTATTAATTTTTTTTATTTATAATCGACGTTTCGACGAAACTCAACGCTCGTCTTAATCAGGAAAAAACTGATACTGATTTGTATCAGTTATTTTACTGATGAAGATGAACGTTGCGTTTCGTCGAAACGTTAATTATAAATTTAAAAAAAAATTAATACAGAACTTAAACCTAAACCAGATTATTTTATATAATAAGTTATAAAAAAAATTTTACAATGTTTTTACTAGCCTTATCAGTTTTTCTGATGACGACGGACGTTGAGTTTGTAGAAAAATCGATTATTAATAACTATTAATACAGAACTTTAACCTAAAGCTGTTTTATTTTATAAATATCCTTTTTTACATATTATACGTGCCTATTCCTGATTAATATACCATATACCTAATTCTGCACAAGCAGTCAGAGCAGTCCGTAATTTTGTATCGTTCGGATCGTCTTCCAATGCTTTATCAATTTGAATATTCATATTATCATCAAACTAAATATATTACAAATAAATAATAATATAATAATATAATTTATTATGGTAAAATTTTTATCGATATTTCAATATTTAAAATATATATATATATAGAGAACTTATTCCTACCTTTTTATTTTTAACACAACGAGTTTTAAAAGATTCTTTATTTATGTTGTAGACAATAATACAATTTTGCAAATTATTCTGAAAAATATTTTATGAGAAAATCCAAATATTACTTATAATATGGGAATTGAAAGACACAATTTTAGTTCAAATAAATCAAAGTTTTATATCTCTTATAAATAAAACAAAATATACGTCTAATTTTTTGTATGTATTTGTTCATACTTACATAACCAGTTTTTTTATGAACACAAGCAAATAAACAATTTTGTGTCCTAGATAGTTCATCAGGCACTATTATAATATTACCTAGTACAGCCAAATCATCTGAAATTAATATATTTAATTTAATATATTTAGGTCCCGATTTCATAAACGTTGTTAAATTTATTTTAAAAGTAAATGTAGATTTTCGAATTAAAAACAGAAAATAAATTTAATCTAGTGGTATTAAAAAATAGTGATTATTAATAATAATAATAATCTGGTAATAAATTGTTAAAATAATATTTGTTTTAAAAGTTAATTAATTTACTTATAAAGTAAACTTATTTATTTCTAATAAAACCAGGCTTTATTATAAAAATATAAAAGAATTTAAATTTAAAACAAATCAGAGTATGATATTCTGAGTTCAATGTACCTAAAATTTACTATATAGCAAAGAATAAAATATGCAAAAATACGCGAAATCTAAAACATAAAGTTTGCGTATTACGTATATTATGAATACGAAATTAAACCAACTAGAAATAAGGTTTAGGTTAGGGTCATTTACAGAAACATGAAACAAAAGACGCACGCAAAAGCACATGGCCGCCGGGAGACCCGTGGAACACGGTTGAAATTAGCCGAGCGGGAGGAATGTGCTGTTATTTTCGCGAGTTGTTGTTTTGTTTTCTTTCAACCCCCCTCCCCTGCCATTTCAGTTGTTCGCTGTTATGTTGTTAAAACGTGACAACAACATAAGCTATAAACAGCTGAATAAAGCGCAGAACGCGTACAACATTTTCATCTGACATCCGACTAATCTGCCATCTAGTGTTAGGTTTCACACAACATACACACTAAGGTTAGAAAACGGTCAAAGGTGAAAGTGAAACGTCATGCATAAATTACGACTATGTATTATTTATAGTGACAATGAATGTAAATTTTGAAGGTTTGAAAGCCAAATTTTGCAAAGTTTCGAATTCTATAAAATTTTAGAAAATTTTAACTTTTAAAAGATGGAAGTTAGCCAAGTTTCTAGTTTAGTGTTAATGTTAGTTTAGTTTTAGCGGAATGCATAAAGTAAATTATGCAAATACATTTATTTGCCTTTTTAAAATTAATGTTAAATTTTGCTGTGCAAAGCCATCTTAAGTGATACTAATTTTTTATATAAATTAAACTTTATAATAGTGTTAAAATATGTTAATTTTGATTTAATTTAGTATCCTTTCAGTAACACCAGCAAATGTGTTTTTTGACATTTTTTTAGTGTAATCTTTACACTATATTTAGTTTGTCCCAAAAAAAAACACTGAATAGTGTAAAATAAAAAATACGCCTTAGTATTACGAGATTTTTATTCACATTATTCACTTTTTCGTACTATTATCATAAACAGATATTAAAATAAAACGGCTTTAGGTTATAGTTCTGTATTAATATTTATTAATAATTGACATTTCGACGAACTCAACATACGTCGTCATTATTTTTCCTGATGAAACGTCAATTATTAATAAATATTAATACAGAACTATAACGAAAAGCCGTTTTATTTTAATATAATGACTTCGGAAAGATTTTTTATTATGCTAGAAACAGATATTTTACGCACGAAAAATAGTGAAATAAAGCACAGTTTTTTAAACAGCTGCAGAAAAATGAAATAATTTACCTCGTGTTGCATTTGTTTTTTCCATACATTGTTTAGCAATTTCTCGTAATTTATCATCTGTCAAAGCTTCCTATAAAACATATATTCGAAAATAATTATTTAAATTCAATTTTATTGTACTTATTTCTTACTCCACAAAATATATTATGAAATATTATGCTGACAAAACAAATACACATATAGTACTTCATTTTTACAAATCTCATTTGATAATAACGTTACAGCGTAATTTTATATTTGCAATAACAGACTCATTTACCATAATATGATGTCATTATTTTTTTGGATCGTCGAAATATAACAATAGTATGTGTAAAACAGTTTTTTTTTTGCTACAGTAATTGATGTACTGACCTTGCACCTTAATAACTATTCAGTATAATATACAATGAAATAAACTGTTAAAATGATTAATTCTTAAAATAATTTATCTTTCAATCTTTGTCATAAAAACAAATTTCAAGATGAACATAAAATACTGGAAGATATATTTATATATAAATATCTTTTCCTGTAGTTCGTTGTATAACTGTTGGGTAATAAAGTCATTATTGTTGTTATTATTATTATATTAGCTTGTAAAAACACAATAATAATTTGTTAAAAAACATTAATAATCTCAATTTTTAGATGCAATAAAACTAACAACAACATTTGTATTGTTTTTATAAGTTAGAAAGTAGTTTGATTAAAAATTATTAGTTTTGCTTTAAAACATAACATTAATTTTGTGATAAGCTGAATAGTCTAAATTAGCCTTCCTATAATTAAAAACATTGCTGTTATTTACTTGTTGTTATACCAACAATATAAAATAGGATTAAATCAAAATTGTAATTTTATTAAAATATATTTATTTTATTTACGTTACAATATATATTCTATTCTAATATTTCCAAGTTATTTCGCCTAAATAGAAAAAGAAAATGCAATTAATATCTATAGCAATTTTTTAAAATTATATTCTTACCACAACTTTAGACTTCATACAATTTAAGAAGTTTTCAGCAGTCACACATGGATCCTTGTCTATGACAACTATAAAATTAAGTATATATATATATACATATATATATTATTTAAAATTTAACATATTTTCTAAATCTTTATTACCTTCTTTTGCGCAAGCTCTAAGAGCTGGGAATATAGGTGTAGCTCTTGCATTTTCTTTTATTATTTTTTCCACATCAATTTTATTACTATCCAACTAAATAAAAATACGTTATTTTTATTAATACGTATTAAAAATATTAAATACAATTAATCAAAGCAAAGTTTATTCGAGAAATCACAGAAGGAATATTATCAATTCAAATATTTCATATAAATTATAAAACATGAGGTTACAGTTCAAAAACTCGTTAAATTTCGAGTTAAAAGTAAAAATCTCCGATTTGCAGTCAAACTTTTCTCAGTAAATGCTTTTAAGTTTTAAAAAAATATTATTTTCAAACTCTGTAGATATATATTTATTATTGCTGTCAATAAAATAACGCTTTTTCGTAAATTTTTCAAACTTCTAATAGCATAATTATTATATAAAATAAAACAGCTTTAGGTTTAAGTATAATCGACGTTCCGATGAACTCACCGTATGATATCATCAGGAAAAATGATACAAATGACATTAACAGTAAATAACAAAAAATAAAAATAAGTTACTAGATAACAAATAAGTAACTAGATCATATATTTTTTTACTTAGTAACTATGCTCTACTTATTTAATCGAAACATCGATTATAAATAAATATTAATACAGAACTTAAACCTATAACTTTTTATTTTATATAATGTGTTTTAACAGATTTTTTTACTAAGCAAAATTATTATTGTTCACGGCAAAACAATACTGTTTCGTCGGCTTATACTTGATATTAGTTTAAGTCTTTATTATGAAACGTATACTTACGTAGCCAAGTTTTGTTTGAATGCAAGCATACAAACAATATTGAGTAGTTGTAGGATTTTTAGGTGGTGCACTCAATATTATTGCATCAGCTATAAACACAAATATATAATTATTAATTATTACCTGATTCAGTTACTCGAAAAATATGTATATTATAAACTGACTAATTTTGACTTATTTAGAAATTTATAAATACAAACAAACATATGAACAAATCTTTTAAAACAGCTTTAGGTTGTAGTTCTATATTAATATTAATTAATAATTGACATTACAGAGAACTCAACATTCATCTTCATAAAGAAAATTGATACAAATAACATTTAAAAATTTATAAATTTTATTGTCTAGTTACTTATTTTGTTATCTAATTACTTGTTTCTATGTTCTGTATATTTATTGTATATATCATTTGTATCAATTTTCCGATTAACTAATATAACAACTTAAAGTCGTTTTATTTTAATACACTGAGTTCTGAAACATTTTTTTGCTATAATTCATATTTTTGTTAGTATTTATAAATTTCTAAAATTATTTTGATTAATTTACTAACACTTTCTATATATTATAAATAAACAAACAAATAAAATGTGTTAAATAATAACTAAAAAATTAATAATTACAAGGTGTTGCTCCAGCAGTATTCTTCAAGCAATACTCCAAAGTCTCTTTAGCTCTTTCTTCAGTTAAAATATCGCCGTAAATACTCTTTACAACTAACACACAGACGCAAAACACCAAATAAAACTTCATTTTTATAACTTTAGTTACTAAAATATTTTTAAAAACTAATTGATATTTGCTTGCAAATCTCTGTTTATATAGGGTAGTTTCATGTCCGGCTATTTTATGTAATATGTGTAAATAATTGAAAAAAAGAACTTTTTTCTGATGGAATAATAGAATAATGAAATTATCGCAAAATAACCTTGTTTAAAAATGCAGTTTTGGTAAAAATGTAATTAATTTGTTAGAATTTCAAATGTAAATAATTTTTTTCCAATTTTACATTATTATTATGTAACTGAATTTCATTCACAATTATCAATTCTATATTAATAATGTTAAATATAAAAATTCATTAATAAAATGTCCATTTTTTATTGCAAAAATTACTATAATTGTCAAAATTTTTTTATAAATATCATTTATCATATTTGACATTAAAAATAAATTTAGAAATATCCAGTATTTTTTTACTATTTGATCATCATGCTTAGATAATTCTTATTTAGTTTCGATGAATTAGTACTATATTTCCCCGTTAAAATATAAAATAATGATAATGAAAATATAAAGTAATTCCATAACTCCTGCCAGGTAATAAAAACTGACTAATAATTATTACACTTTTTGAGCTACATAATTTTTATTATTTTAACCACTTATAGCTTTTATACTAAATGAGACATCAAAAACTATTTTTTGAAAATAATACTTTATTTATTGTTAGTATAAACTATAAAACATTAAAAATTATTCTTATAAATTAATTATTATAAATTTGAAAATTTCACGACTAGAAAATATTATACTGTAATTTTTTTTTTAATGGGAAAATAGTCACGATAGTTATAAATTAAATTCTCATGTAAGATTCCTTGCCGAGCTTGCGGTGCTATTGCCCACCTTCTTCAGGACATGTTCTTGATAGAAAATATAAAAACAAAAGCATAAACGGTACAGCAGTCATAAATTACATAATTGTATAGAATCATTAACTCGAAAATTAATTAAAACTTAACAACTAAAGTCTGTTAATAATAAAATTTAACAAGATTTGTTGTCGAATATTAAAAATAATAAATAAATAAATAATAAATATATATAATAAGAATTTTGAATGGTTTTTTTTTAAAAACTATGTATAAATTGTTTGTTTAATGTCGATTGTTTGGAAAAAAACTACAATTTTAAATTGTGTTTTTTTCTCGAACAAACGGCAATAAAAACATATATATATATATATATATATATATATATATATATATATATATAAATATATATATATATGTATATATATTAGCTTGTAAAAATACAATAATAATTTGTTAAAAGACATTAATATTTCAATTTTTGACTGCAATAAAACTAACAACAACTGATTAAACTGAAATCGTACATTTTCTTTGTTTTTATAAGTTAGTAAGTATAGGATTGGTACAAAATTATCAGGCGTTTTTTAAACAATATTTATTATAAAAAAAGAAACATAAAAATTCAACAATAACATTGTTAGATGATTATTCCGTAGCGAAGTCACCATCTACTTCACTGGCGTTGCTAAGGGAGTGGGGCAAGGGAGGCGATCCGCCCCAGGTGACACCATTTTAGGTGTGACACCATTCTCGGAATGACACATTTCACCAACTGAATTATTTTAGTGAATTTTTGATTTAAACACATTTCATAATTTGAATTTTTACTCAAAATCAGCAAAATATTTCTTTTTGTTTATATTTACTATCTGATAGCAATAATATGTAATTTTAGTTTTAAAATAATATTTCTACTATAGAAAATGTATTACTTTTCAATATTCATATGAATAATTTGAACAACTTATGAATTTCTATTTCCATTTGTCTGTTTTACGAATTAGATATTTTAAAATTTCTAAAAAAAATTTACATCTAGCGGTGACATCATTACTTCCGCCCCTGATGACACTCACCCTAGCTACGCCACTGATCTACTACAATAACTGCTTCCAATTTGCTTGGCAGACGGTAGATTCCACGGGCAAAGAAAATAAACTAATATTTTTATTAAAAAAAGTGAAAAAAACAACAATTTTTATTAACAAATAACTCGCCTACAAATACACCTGATAATTATGCATCTACCCTATAGTTTGAATCAAAATTGCTAATTTTGCATTAAAACATAATTTTGTGATAAATAGAATAGCCTAAATAAGCCTTTATTAATGAAAAAGTATTGCTTTTATTTACTTAGTGACACGTACAACATGGTATAGGATTAAATAAAAATTGTAATTTTTATTAAAACATATTTATTTTATTTACTTTACAATATTTTTTTTCTTTTCTAATATTTCCAAGTTATTTCGCCTAAATTGAAATAAAAAATGCAATTAATAATTATAACAATTTTTTAAATTTATATTCTTACCACAACTTTAGATTTCATACAATTTAAGAACTTTTCAGCAGTCACACATGGATTCTTGTCTACGAGAACTATAAAATTATAAATATGTATTATTTAAAATTTAAAAAAGTATATTTTCTAAATCTTTTTTACCATCTTTTCCGCAAGCTCTAAGAGCTGGGAATAAAGTTGTATCCGTTGGATTTTCTTTTATTAATTTTTCAATATCCATTTTGTTACCATCAAGCTAAATAAAAACATATCTTATTATTATTAATACATATTACAAATATTAAATACAATTAATAAAAGTAAAGTTAATTCGAGAAGTCTTAGAAGGAATATTATCAATTTAAATATTTAATACAAATTATAAAATATGAGCTTACAGTTCAAAAACTCATTTAATTTTGAGTTAAAAGTTAAGTTTCCAAAGTTTATTGTTTCCAAACTTTGTTGATATATTTATTAATGCTGTCAATAAAATAATAATTTTTCGTAAATTTTTCAAACTTCTAATAGCATAATTATTACAGCTTTAAGTTTAAATTCTGTATTAATATTATTTATAATCGACTTATGGACGAACTCAACGTCCGTCTTTATCAAGAAAAATAATACAAATTACATTTACAATAAATAACAAAAAATAAAATAATAATTTTTTATCTAGTAACTTGTTTCTATATTCTGTTTATTTATTGTAAATATCATTTGCTTCATCTTTCCTTATAAAGACGGACTTTGATTAAACCTAAAGCCGTTTTGAAAATTTTTTTTATTAAGCATAATTATTATTGTTGACGATAAAACGATGCTTCTTCATCGGTTTATATTTGATATTAGTTTAAGTCTTTATCATAAAACGTATACTTACGTAGCCAAGTTTTGTTTGAACGCAAGCAAACAAACAATATTGAGTAGTTGTAGGATTTTTAGGTAAATTACTAATTTTATCCAATATTGTTAAATCAGCTATAAATACAAATATATAATTATTAATTATTACCTGATTCAATAACTCTAAAAATATGTATATTATGAACTGACTAATTTTGACTTATTTAGAAAAAAATAAAGCTACAAAATTAATAAGAAAGAATCACACTCAGCTTGTAGGTATGTCATCAATTATTTTGCCTAACCCAGTAGCAAACGTAATTGATATAACGCTAATGTAGACAAAGTGTATTATTTGATTCTGCAAAGCGCAGCTGCCAATAGAAACAAAAGAAATATATTGCATTGAATAAAAAAAAACACATTTATTCAAAAAAGGTATTTGAATGTATTTTAACAAATTTAGCTAACTGGATGTAAAATAGCAATAATTTTTTGTTCATTAAAAACTTTTATATATAAATTGCTATGTTATAAATTGCAAAGTTTTATTTCCTGACTATAACAAGCTTACAAGGTTAGTGTAATTCTCATATCATACATAAACTAATCAAAAATAATAAAAACACTCGGATTTAAATTTCACAAGTTTAACATAGTAAAAAAACTTTTAAAACTCTTTATATAATAAAACGGCTTTAGGTTATAATACATAGTTCTGTACATACGTACATCTTCATAAAAAAATGCAAATAACATTGTTAAAATTTATAAATTTTGTGATCTAGTTACCTATTTTGTTAGCTAGTTACTTGTTTCCATATTCTGTTTATTTATTGTATATATATAATTTGTATCAATTTTCCTAATAAAGATGTATATTAAGTATATTGACACGTAGATTATTAACTTATATTAATACAGAACTATAACCTAAAGCAGATTTATTTTAATATTATGAGTTTTGAAAATTTTTTTAACTAATTTTGAGTGTATTTATTAATTTCTAAAATTATTTTGAATAATTTACTAACATTTTCTAGATATTATAAATAAACCAATAAAATGTGTTAAATATTAATTAAAAAATTAATAATTACCAGTTGTTGCCCCAGCAGTATTTTTCAAGCAATACTCCACAGCCTCCTTAGCTCTTTCGTCAGTTAAAACCTCGCCACAAATACTCTTTACAACTAGCACACAAACGCAAATCAACAAGTAGAACTTCATTTTTATAACTTTAGTTAGTAAAATATTTTTAGAAACTAATTAATATTTGCGTGCAAATCTCTGTTTATATAGGATAGTTTCATGTCCGACTATTTTATGTAATATGTGTAAATAATTACAAAAAAAAACATTTTTTCTGATGTAATAATGAGATTATCGCAAAATAACCTTGTTTAAAAACGCATTTTTGGTAAAAATGTAATTAACTTTTTTGAATTTCCAATGTAAATGAATTTTTTCTAACTTCAAATTACAATTATTTAACTAAATTTTTCTCATAATTATCAGTTCTATATTAATAATGTGAAATATTAATATTCAATAATAAAATAACCATTTTTTATTGCAAAAATTACTATAATTGTCAAAGAATTTTTATAAATATCATTAATCATATTTAACATTAAAAATAGATTTGGAATTATCCAGTATTTTTTTTTTTTTGTTTATTTGATCATCACGCGTAGATAATTCTTATTTAGTTTTGTTGAATTAGTTCTGTATTTCCCCAATAAAACAAAAGATAATAGCTGGGATTCCATAACTTCTGCTAGCAAATAGAAACTGATTAATAATTATTACAGTTACATTACATAATTATATAATTTCTTTTATTTTAACCAGTAAATGAGACATTAAAATTTTTTTTTTAGAATATAATACTTTATTTATTGTTAGTATATATAAGCTATAAAACATTAAAAATAATACTTATAGATTAATTAAAAAATGTAAAAAAAAATATTAACAATAACATAGTAAAAAAATCTTTCAGAACTCATTATATTAAAATAAAACGGCTTTAGATTGTAGTTCTATATTATTTATTAATAATCAACGTTTCGACATACTCAACATATATCTTCATCAGAAAAAAAGATACAAATGATATTTACTTGTTTCTATATTTTATTTATTTACTATAAATGTCATTTGTAAAAAGTAAAATTTTTCAAAAAATATATTAGATAATAAATTTCAACTAAAAACCTTTTTCGCAATGTTGCCAAATGCGCAACCATCATTAATAATTACCAACATAATACAAAACAAAACAAGCAAACAATACTGCCCTTACAATTCAACTGTCAAAATACAATTTGAGAATCTGTCATTTCATACATCATAACTATATTATGCATATTTAACCGGCCAAAATGCATATTTGTTTCGGGCTGGCAACGTCATTTCAACTAGACAAACAACAGCTAAACAAAAACGCATCATTTTCATACACACATACGTGCTGGGTAGTAACAAAACACTATCGATATATCGACTCGGCTGAAAACAGTTGAGTAACGCCTCCGTGTCAGACACTGGTTGAATGAAGACAGCATATACGGTGAAAGGTTTGGTTATGTTCAGAATGATTAGTGGTTTTTATTTTTTCCTTTTGTGGTTGGTGTGTGACGTGTCATATTTTGAAGAATGTTCAGACGTCGTTGCGTAAATATGATTTTAAAAATTGTATTGATGTATGGAGATATGGTATATGTGTTTATTGATGAAATGCATGAAGTTTGACAGATGTTGAAACGTACAAAGTTTGTAAAAAAAACATTCTAAATTTACTTTTTTTTTTTGAAATCTCTAATAAACAAATGATATAAGTAGAGATTTTTTATTTGTTTTCCCAAACAGGTGACTGGCAACATTAATTTGTCTATAATTTGTCACAATTTCAAAGTGTTTTTATGTGTATACATATATAATTTGTTGTTTAATTCCTTTATATTGTAAGACGGTTCGGTCGTCTTAAGCGAATGTCTAATGAACGTTTGGTTAATAAACACATAAAGTAAGTAAAAATGACCTAATAAGTATGTAAAACTGCTTACTTTCTGCAAATTACATTAAGGATTTAATATATATATATATATATATATATATATTGTTGGTATAACTTTTTAAATAATGCATATTATGTATATTATATATTAAATTTTGTAATAATTATTGTAAAATACATCGTTTATGCAAATATTTAGAAAAGTATGTAATTATACCAACAATAATATTACAAAACTAAACAAATTTCATCTATTTATGAAAAATTCTTGACAGCAAATTTACTGAAATTCTGTAAATTTACTTTACTAAAAAAACTGTAATATTACATAAATATGTACGTTTAAATTTCGTTGGTATATCGTATTACATAATGTTTGTAATAGTTCTGATATTATGTATTTTTAAACAATTATGTTAAAATTACATCAATTGACTAATTATACCTAGAAATACTGAGCATCATAGTGTCTCATGGATTGTATCTAAAATTACATAGTTTTTTTTTTTTTAGAGTGTACATTAAATTAAATTTTGTTTAATAATTATTAATATAATCAAAGCTCTATGTATTTTGAAAAGAATTATATATTATTATTCTATTATCAACGATTTCTTTTCCATCTGAAAATATCGGCAATCAAAAAAATTCAATTCCTAGGACCATCTCATCAATACACCTCCCCTGCCGTCTTCACTTCAACTTCTATTTCGACAAAATTCCATCTGGAAAGTATTCGGGGGGTCAGTTTGCGCGTCCGTGCTACTCATTCGCACATTGCAAACACAGTTTGGACGATGCTCGTAGCGCATCACCTACCGACCTGCACAACACTTTTACCGCGGCAATGAAGCGAGCACATCCGGTTCTTGCGATGTGTTATCGAACGGACACGATGACAACATTTCGGAACCCTACCCCCGGGTAACGATCAGATCGTACGTTGGTGAAACGTGAAACGAGAAATAGTCCCAAAACCCACTTTTCCTCCTGTAGTTATGTTATTCGTCGTTTTGACGAACGTGCTGCAGCGAATAACATGAAAAAGGTTTGCGAAGTAAAAGTGTAAATAATAATAATAATAATAATTTTGAATTAAAAAGAAAAACGGGTCTATGAACTGACTAACAAGTTAAAAGCATATATTTTTAATTAGTAAAAGATATATTTCGATGTGATATATCAGAATAGATATATCAGGTAAATATATCAGAAGATATATTTACATACATTTTGTTTATTATGCTTATCCACAATTTTATTTTTTAAATATTTAAAACGTTCATATATATACATACCCAAAAGGGTGTGTCAGAAACTCTTTCCACTATCCCGAAATCAATTTTCTCCAAACATCCCTATCCAGACAAGCAACTTTTGCTTCATCCACATTAATGATTTATCAAATTATCAACTTACTTGCATTAATATAGTAAAAAATCTTTCAGAACTCATTATATTAGCATAAAACTGCTTTAGGTTAAAGTTGAGTTTCGTCGAAACGTCGATTATAAATAAATATTAATACAGAACTTTAATTAGACAGTTTTATTTTACTTACATTAACTTCATTAAAGTAAAAAATAATTTCAAATTTAATTTTTTTTCAATTTTTTGAATCTTTAATATATTTCGGCAATTTATTATATTCCAAGTAGTACATTGTAAAATATATATTGTTAGTCTTTTTAGTAATATAAAAATTAAATGCATTTCTAACATCACAACTAAACACACTACTATTAAATTTCAGATTGCTACTTAAATACTTGGTAAACAAACCATTTTGCATTTTAAATATAATATGCAAAAAATATAAGACATAAAAAAAACTCGAAGAAATTTCTGCAAATTTTAGTTTTTAAATAAAACTAGTAGTTTTATCAGATATAAACACTTGATACTAATTTACAATAAATATTTAAAATAATCTTGTATATACAGAGAGTATCAAAAAATATTTCCTGATATAAAAGCTAAAATTGATAATAAAAGTTAGGGAGAAAACAAAGAAAATCAAATATAAGCATATAGCTTCAAGAAAATAACCAACAAACTTTTCTTACGTTAGTTTCTAGCAAAAATATTATTGGCTGTTAAACTCTTTAAAAGAAAACTTTTCAGACCTAAAAGAAAACATTAACACAAAACCGATAAAAACTCTTTGAAAACTTTAATAAATATTATTAAAAATTCACTTAGACATATCTACCTTTATTATACTTGTTATCTATCATTAAAATTTATAGCTAATATTAACACTATTTATTTTTTAACTTTTTTACTGTTTGCTTAATACTAATATTAGGAATAAGTTACAAAGTTTGTTAAAATATAAACATATAAAGTTTGTTTCTACCATGTATACTTTTTCGTGGACGTCCGGTAAATAAATGAAGTGGTATGATTGAGACAGTGGCTTGCGTGAACAAATGTTTCCAACTTGTAGTAATAGACAAGTATTTATTTCTAATTATCATAAATGTGGATAAAGCTAATGTTACTTGTCTGGATAAAAAATATACTATATTTCGATGTGACAGAAACTACAATATATATTAAATTTTCAGAAAGATGGTGGAGTTTTAATTGCCATACTGAACAGTTCTAAACCCAATTTTAATAGTAGAAAAATGTGATAATTTCATTTAATTTGTTTTAGTTAAATGCATATTACATCATAACTAGTTTAAATTACAAAATATTATTAATTATGAATATTAGTCGCTGATTTCATTGTCACCCTGACATATGTGTACAGTTATGTAGAAAATTACTGATCAGAAGAGCCAAGCTAAACACGTTATATCAGTATTATCACTGAATATCAATATAGGGACAATATAGCTCCGGCATTGTCACGTGCTCGTCTGCGTATAAATCAATCATATTCATTAATCAACAGATTGATGCAAAACGGGGCTTTCTATCTAATTAATATCAAACGTAACATATGATTTCATTATGCAAAATCTCCACCTGTTATAATAACAGTTTCTACTAATATTTGTATAGGTAAGTATATTTCTGCATATTTTAAAATATTAATTATAATATTAACTTACGGTTACTTTATGTAATAACAAAAAAATATAGTAAGTTTTTTTTCTAGAAAACATTTAACAATATTGTCACTATTTTTTAAGTATTTTTCATATAATGATTAAAATAGTAAAAAAATCTTTCAGAAGTCATTATATTAAAATAAAAATGCTTTAGGATTTAGTTCTGTATTAATTTTATTTAAAATAAAACAAATGATATACAATAAATAAACAGTACATAGAAACAAGTTACTAGGTAGCCCAATAATATTAACAGCAGATTGATAAAAGAAACAATAGAAATTTATAAAGAACGTATCATCAATCCGTGAGGGCACTGATTTAAATAAAGTCTGACTTTCTTTATTTAATAATTTATAAATTTTATAATCTAAATACTTATTTTATTACATAGTAACTTGTTTCCATGTTCTGTTTATTTATTGTATGTCATTTGTACATTTTTCCTGTTGATGATGTCAAATTTTTTATTTTTAATTAAAATTAATACAGAATTATACTCTGACGCCTTTCTATTTTAACATAATGAGTTCTAAAAGATTTTTTTACTAATATCAACCCACTGATAGGTGGCAAGTTAAATCTTTAAAAATAATTTCAAATCACAAGCAATGATCCAACATTGAAATAAATCTAAATCGACAATTTGAAAAATCCATTTCGAGCTCGTTCAGTCAGTCAGTAATAATTACATTATGCTAATTGACTGGCCGAAAAATTTTGGCGTTTTGGTAACAGGCAATCAGCAACTAATTTCCAAACTTTTCCGGTAACGGTAAATGTTATGTTTACATTTGAGCCGTGAACCGTAAAACGCCGCACGCCAAGACCGTACCGAGTGGTATACCCCCCACTGGCTAATATCTATCGCAATGACTTGCGTATGGTGAACCGCAAATGGGCCTATACGCAATCGGTGTATCAAAGCGGTTTCACTTCAAAAACCGATTCAACACGCACACTACGACACATCGAAAACGGTAAAATCTATTCACTTAATGTACACGACATTCAATGTGGATAATGTTGAATTGTGTGCAGAGAAATGGGATTCATTCCAGTAAAGAAATCTATTTTCATTCAAATAGTTATTTTTTTAATGGTGGCAAATAAATAAATAAATAAATAAATATATATATATATATATATTTGATAATAAAATATGTATTTATCATAAAAAAATATATGTAGTAAAAATCTTTCAGAACTCATTATATTAAAATAAAAAAGTTTTATGTTTTAGTTCTGTATTAATTTTAATTAAAAATCGAAGTTTGTATGTACTTTACGTACATCATTATCAGTAGAGTACGTTGAAACGTCGATTTTTAATTAAAATTAATACAGAATTAAATCCTGAAGCCTTTTTTATTTGAAATATATATATATATATATATATATATATATATATATATATATATATATATATATATATATATATAATTACTCCAAGTTTTTTAATTTTTTTATCAATATCAAAGAAACGTTTTTCTCTGTATAAGTAACATTAACCTTTTTTGTTTTAAAGACTAGTTTCATAAAACGTTTTTAACTTAATTAGAAATCAACTGTTCGATTTGATTGTCCGCTGTTTTTAAAATGCTAAAATAAAATTATTGTTTTTTTATGGGCATTAAACGAAAATGTTCTAAAAGCTAAATTAAAATAAATACTGTAGCTACAATTGTTTTTAGTTTCATATTTTCTTTACAAAAATTGAATGAATTGAACATATTGAATTTAAGTGTTTATTATAAAACTAAAGGCTGTTGCACAAAAAAGTTGTTAACCAGTATTTTCAATTTTATTTATTCTTAAGGTAAGTAAATAATTATTTGTGATTGGCTAAAAACATGTTCTCAGAATAAATATAATTTTTACACAAACAATTTCTGTAATAGTAAAGAATCTTTCAGAACTCAATATATAAAATAAAATAGCTTCAGGATTAAGTTCTGTATTATTTTTAATTAAAAAATGACTTTTTGATATACTCGACGTACATCGATTTTATTATTTTGTTTATTATTTATGTCATTTTCATATTTTCCTGATGATGATATACGTGGAGTATATCGAAATGTCATTTTTTTAATTAAAAATTACACAAAACTTAATTCTAAAGCTATGTAATATTAAATAATAATAATATTGAATTAAAGAAAATTCTATGTAATTTTCCCTCAAATAATTTGTATTAATTTAAAACAATGTCACAAATACGGTAGCAATCGCTAAACCACTTCCACTTTTACTCAAGATAATAAAAAAATAGAGCACCCTGTACATGTTCGATTGAATAAAATCAATCGATCAATGAGGTAGTTCGAAAGATGTCCCGAACAGAGGCAGTGTGAGTTGTGCCGGGGACTATGTCGGTTAATCATGCTCGTGTGGGCGCCCCCTACATTATCGACACACCAACTGCGTGGACCGATGTCGGCATGATTGATAAGCTATCCCGCAAAAGGGTTTTCATTTCCCGATACTTTCTTCACCGGACTTCGGTTTTACAGTTTAAACAAATGAAACAAATATTAAAGTGGTTTTTAAAAATGTATTACAATACCTGTGACATTATTAATAAAAATATGAAGTTTCTTGCAGTAGGAAATAGCTTAAAAAATATTACTGAATTTTTTCAAATTTGTTGCTTATGTAACAGGGCTGTGTTGGGCCATGTGTTCATTGTAATCTGGTACATATTTTGGAAACTAAATAATGTTTGTAAGTGACCTAGTGACAGATTTATTTATCAGGATAAATATTTGGAAATGTTTTAAATTTTTTAATAACTGTCTGATAAGTAACTAAAAATTATTTATTACTAGAAGAATAATCTGTATCAATAATAAAAAGCTAATTTATTTAATTCAATTTCATAACTCATAAAATTTGTCTATTTAATTGCATGATATTTCTAATACATTAATTATTTCATCTATGTTGATAAAAATATTCGATAAAATTGTGTTCTATAGAAAAAAACTAGAAAAACATAAGCGTTTGCACTTTGACCTTTATACAGCTGACGTGTTCAACAACCTTGTTCGTCTTTTTAAGAACTTGTCCAAAAAAAGCTTTATGTCACATCACATAATACGGTTCAAGCACAAAATTTATTTTCTCTGTTAAACTCGGTTATATGATATCTACAAATCTGATTTTATGAAAACAATTCGTTAATAAAAAATATATTTATAAATAAATAATTATAAAATATAAATTAATTACTTAGATTTAAGACAAAGTAAATAATGGTACGTTTTAAAACTAACCCTAAAAATTAATATATTAATAAATAAACTAACAATTCAATTATGTTATATTCTAATTTACGATTTATTATGTTTATTAATTATAAAACAACTCTTGTAAGAAACTATCATAAACTAAACTACATGAACATGTACGTAATTTTCGCAAGCAATAATAACTTATTATTTATAATTATTATTACGAGTAAAACAAAACAATATGCTACATGTACACATACTGAAAACAACTAACTAAACCTCACAATTATATATATTTTACTCTACCATATATCTCGAAGAAACATATTATTTCTCTCACAACAGACATTTGCAAGTTCAGCAAGGTGTAAATTTCAGACATTTTACTAAACTTCATATATAATAGAATTGGGTATTACAATTATAATGGTTAATGTAAAACAATGTTGTGTTTTTGTTTTTATTCAAAATATATTGATGTAATTTATAATTAATGACATAATTTTATCTATTTTTAGATATTTTGACACTGAGAAAACATATTGATTTGTTTGTCAATGTTTTGAAATGTAATGTATTAATTTGACAATTTTGAATTTTATTCAAAAAAAAAAATATATTTTTAAAACAATAGAAAGTGTAATAATATTTCTATTTCCATGTATATCCATAAATGCTATGGAAAATAGTCAATTAAAAAAAAATACATAAAAATGGTAGTACAATGCAAAATTTGTATTAAAATTGAAAATTAGAACTTGTCACTACGATAATCATCAAACTTATAATAGTTTTGGTAATGAAAAATTTCTCTAAATAAAATTTGAAATTACTTGCAGATTTTTGCTACTAATATGCTTTGGTTGTAATTATCTAATCTAATTTATATAATTTTATATGTTTTTTAGATGTAATTTTTCATAAAAAATGTTGTTATTTTTTCTGTTAAAAACCTATGTAAAATTACATGAATTTAAGTTACATTTTTTACAGTGTACTCTAAAGTGTACTACCTATTTTTCCACAATTTTTCTCTCATACGCTTTCACAGTATTTGGAAATTTAAAAATAACAATACAAAACTTTACATACCTTTGCAGATCAATCTGTCCAATTCCTGAAAAATTAAATAAAACGTGTTAATAACATATTAAAAATTACATAATACAAAAATTATAAAAGTATATTAATTTTTAAATTTCACAATTTTCTTTTAATTATTTGCTTTTCTACTCCTCTTGAATAATAAATTTATAATATATGTGTATTTTGTTAAATTATATTGTTTATAAACCACGACCGTGTATTATGAAAGTTTATTGGTAATTTTTTTTTATTATAAGTGTAAATAAAAAAATATTGGAAAAACAATATCATACATTCTCATTTCGTTTCTTTGTTTTTAAAAAACTTTTTGTATATAGCTCAATTTTTCTACCAAGATTATTTGGCATTTAACATCATAATTTTTTTATACCAACTGAGAATTTAAACATTCACTGACAATAAAATAAAATAATTTCCCTTAAACCACAAACAATAATAATAATAAAAAAACTATATACGTGTTTCGAAAGCTAAACTTTCATTATCAGTTGCAAAAGATAAAGCTAAAGCTCTAATCAGTGATCAAAGATTACAAAAATACTCAACGTACCTAATAGTCAAAGATCATATATCTAAATTTATTATTCGCTAACACCAAACCTTATATGGACTAAATCAATAAATATAAAAACACCTTTCATAAGCACGATTTTTAAAAGTTTGACAAACATACATGTCAAAAAATTTAATTCATAAACTTTGCCAATGCATTTCAAAAACTTTTTAAATATTCAAATAAATAAAATTCAATAAATATTAATGGTAGTTATAACTATATATCACAGCGTAGTTATTAAACTACGCCAGATAAATTTCTATATAATTAATTGTTGACATGTGTAATAGTAACATTAAACATTGCGCAGCATATGTCTTTGACACTTTAACTAATATGATTTCATATTGCATATGCACATCTATATTGCATAGTGTTGTTCAACTTTAACATCATCATACACTAACACTATGTCTGAGTGGTAACATAACACTATTAGCGCTATGGTTAATATGTCTCACTTGATATTATTTACTGGAAATGACGACATGTACTGAAACGTATTAGAAATTAATAAATTTATACATATGTCACCGTAAAAATTTGGAAAATTGGTAAGATTTATCAAATGCTCGTGGTAAAATCCTGAAATATTTCTAAATCCTGAATCATTTTTAAATAATTAAATAATTTTTAAATTATTATTTAAATGGTAAAGCATAATATGATGAATATGAGTATGATTATCGACACGCATTTTTATAACCTGAAAATAAATTAATATTTTTATTAAAAAAATAAACAAAACAGCAATTTTTATCAACAAATAACCCGCCTATAAAAACGCTTGGTAATTATGTACCAACCCAATATGTTATTTCTATTTCGTGTATAAATAATTAAAACAATTTAAATTTATTAAAATTAGCTTAAATTTTCAAATTTAAAAAACTTTTAATTTCGATTATTACTAAAATGCATTAAGTGTTAAATTTAATTTTTTTAAAATTTGAATAGCCATTAGCGGTGCTTTAACTGCTAAATTTAAGGTTAGACTCGTTAAGTTAACAGAATTAGTGTGAAATAAATATGAATTATAGAAAAATGTTTGCAATTTTTTATATTTAGATGATTTTGGAAGATAAGAAATTAAATACATACAGTGCTAATATAGAAATAAAATTCTTTAAGTAAACATTTAAAATTACTTTATCTTAATTTCTTTAAGTTTAAGTCTCACTTAAGCTAAAAATCTTTAAATTTAAATATAATGACCAGAATAGCAGCATAAAGATTTAGTACCAGGTTAGGTTAAATAAAAGATTTGGTAGTGATTCGTTCATAAAAAGTTAAAGCATTTAAAGAAGATAAAAGAGTAGTATGTCATTTATAAACTACTAATCTTTTATGTAACCTGCAAAGAAAAAGTTGTTAAAAATAACCTTGAAGAAACTATTTTTGGTAGTTCTCTTAAGATTATCCGTTTCTACTAGAATGACAAAACATAAAAAGTCAATAAGTCTAAACCATCCAGATAAAACTACTATCGCATAATATGCATTAATTAGATGATTAAAAGATTAAAACAATTGTAAAACCCAACAGTAGATTGATAAGAGAAGCAATAAAAATTTACAAAAAAAAAGATAACATCAATCAGTATGCAGCCACGGATTAAAATAAAATCTGGCTTGCTTTAATTAATAATTTATAAATTTTGTAATCTAGTTACTCGTAAATTTGTAAATTTTGTACTAGAAACATTTAGTAAATTTTAGCTCATTATATATCATAAAAATAAAAATTAGGTTATTTTATATTTTTATAGTAAAATACATGTATATACCAATGTTACATATTTTTCCATGATATTTACAGTCATTTTTCTTAATTATTCAGTTTTTTTCTCTTAAGAAAAACTTGCAACATTAATGTTAATTGAATTAAAATTAATATGAACGTTTTTAGCACAAATATATTATAAATAAAAAACTAATTCAATTAAAAACGTTTCTTTTACCATTTTAGACATCTTTAAAAACGCAAACCATTTTCATATAAACTTTTTTCTTCTGTTCGTATTACCCTTACGTCCGCGCTATAATATCCGTATTTAACTTTATAAAACGAGTTTGCATAATAAAGACGCATGCTTTGTAGCAACGCCAAGTATATTTTAACTACAAAAGGCGAGAGGACGACATATACCAGAAACAATTTATGTATTACAACATTCATTATTTTCTCTAATTTGTAAAATGAAGAATTGTTAACACAAACCGTGACGGACTTTTGTTATTTCGTTTTGCGTTTTGTCTGGATATATTTCCATGTATGTACATTTGTTTTGTCACACTGTAAATATAAATGTTCGAAACTAACATTTACGCAACAAAAATTATTAAAACTACAAACGGAAAGTGAAATAATTAATGCGTTTATAAAACCTTTATTAATTATAAATTAAAGAGCAAATTAGTATGTGTCGCTTAAGCTTAGTGTACACTAGTAGAGTACGGTAATAATAATTTTTCCTAATAATGATGTACGTAAAGTACGCCGAGACGTCGATGTATTAAAATTAATACAGAACTAAATCCTAGGGCCTTTTTATATTAATATAATAAGTTCTTAATTTTTTTTTACTATGTTTACTGAGTTACATTAAACAATTATTACATAAAGTAAACTTTCAAAGTTAATTACATTTTTTTATTTTAATAATGAATCTTTACAACAACATTAATATTTATTTTTATGTATCTTCGGGCAATAGTAAAACTTCATACCTTAACTTATCGTAACAGCCCAATTCACAAATAGTCTAGTCTGTAAATATTATCTATTATATCATAGTAAATCGAGCACAAATAGACAAATAGTTTACGAATGGAAAACGGGTATGCATAACAATTCATTCGTACGGTTTGTTTAGTGTGAAATTATATTTGGTCAGTAAATTTGGAATTCAAATTCAACGGAAACCAAATGCTCGCTAGTGTTTCTATTCCTGTACCGTGAAAATGTGCGATATATTATTTCTGTAACCGAAAGCAAAAGCTGTGAGTAATATAATATTATAAACACTGACAACTTCCCGTTTGGAAATAGTTTATGTTTTGTTCAAATGCAAATAATTCGATGTGTTACCCATATTGTCAAATATGTTTATAACCAGCAGTTGCACAAAGGAAAATAACTTATCTTTGCAAGTTTTATATTCTATTTTATTATTATTAATAATAATTTTATTTAGTGGCCAAGATGGTTATGTGATCTTATCTTTCCGAAGAAAAAATTGCCAAAGTTTTTAAAACTCTAATGGCTACATTATTTATCCGATTTTTCACAGTAGATTTTTCTAGTACTCACATAAATTATATAATTTTACTAATATGCATTGTTGCCGAGAAAAAAATTATTAAAATTTTCAAAATTTAATTCTGACTTTACTATTTATTCGAAATTAATCAAATTTTTACAAAAGATTTAATTAGTGTTCACATAAATTATAGTAATAATATTAGTGTCTTACAGTGTTGCCAATTCTCTAAGAAAAATTACTAAAATTTTATTTCAGTTTCATCCAAGATTAATAAAAATATTTGCAAAAAAATTCTTTCAGTACCCACAAAAATTATACAATTTTATTTTTGAACAGTGTCAATATGCTTCTAACCTTGTTATTTATGTCGTTTGTATATATTTTTTTCTGATGATAATATACATTTAGCATATTAAAACGTTGAATTTTAATATAAAATTAAACAGAATTAAAACTTAAGTTTCTATTTTGAAAAACGAATAAATAAAACCCACCCTCATTATAATATTTTGATAATATTCAGCCATGCTTTTCCTGCCACTGCAATGAAATTTCGTGCAGGAATTGTACAACTTTAGCTTAGCAACCATAAATGTTCGCATTTTATAGACCATTTGCAGGCAGAATTGTAAGCGACCGCACCAAAATTTGCAACCGTTACTTATGTGGCATTTGTTTTCCCAAACACCGAATAACTACTATTACTTTGTTAGTGCTAGTTGCGGCTGCGTTCTGGTATCACACTTTTGTGTGCCACAGCCATTTTCCTCTGTGTGCATTTTGTGGTGGAGGTGCCGTTAGCAAGAAACCCGTGAAATGTTTATTTTTAGCGAGTAATTTTATTATCAACGTTGAGCAAGTTATTTTTCTTAAAAAAGTATAGTGTCCGTTAAAAAAATATTATTACAGAAACTCTAAATGTATGACTGAAAAAAAATTCGATATATCAATAATTTATCGATAATTGATATTAAAAATAAAAATTACCGATATATCGATATTATAAATATATCGATATTTTGATATCTGAACAAATTTAAAATTGATGAAATTTTAATTTAAAGTAACAATATTTGAGATTCTTCCCACATATGGTTGATGTAAATAAAAAAAATAGTTATTTCAGTTACTGCATTAAAAAAAAAAATTACAGATATTACTATTAATGTAAAGATACATTGATAGATTGTTTAATTTATTTATTTATTCATAAGTTAAAATTTTCGTTGAATATGTAAATAATTAATTTGTATCGATATATATTGTTAGGCTAGGTTACCTGTAGACACGGGTCTACGGTTAAAAATATGAAACTTTTGCATAAAACTGTAATATTACAGTAAACAAAAATAGTTTTTTTTTTCAATAAAATAAAAACTACAGAAATTACGTAGCTACTAATTGAATTAATTAACACAAAGTTTAGTAATTAATCAAAAACAGCAAAAACGAAAATTTACAATCAACAAAATAAAGTTATAATTAGCAATTTTTCACGTTTTCATTACCTATTTATAAATGTGTAATATTATTAATAATGACATGCTTTTAATATGGAATATGGAAATAATTTTACCTGAAGAGAATTAATATTAAATATTGACGCAAATATTATGTGCATGCTTCAGTGAGTACTGACTTTATATTTTGTGCTTGTAAATTTAGTAATAATATTATGCAATATAAGCATATATATTATTCGCAAATATTATTTCCCTGAAGTATATTTATTTTGTAATAATTAAAATTTTTTTTTATTACATATTTTAATTATAGAATAATTTTGATAGTAATAAAGAAAAAAATTACTAAGGTATTTAAAAATTCATTGTGGTTACATTATTTATCCGTTTTTGATCAAATTTTCAGAAAAAAAATTACTAAAATTTTTGATTGATATCTACTACTTATGTCTATATTATTTATCTGTAATTAAGCAGATTTTCACAAAATATTTTCCTAGTGTCAACAAAAATTATATAATTTTACTTCCGAGGTTGTATTTTGTTATCTAGTAACTTGTTTCTATGTTCTGTTTATTTACTTTAATGTTATTTATATCATTTTTCCTGATGAAAATGTACTTTGGGTACGTCTAAACAGAATTACAACCTAAAGCCGTTTTATTTTAATATAAGGAGTTCTGAAAGAATTTTTACTATATTATAAAAAAAAAATATATAACATCAATAATTGTGAACGCACTAATTTAAATAAAATTTGGCTGCCTTTAAAAAATAATTTATAAATTTTTAAATCTAGTTACTTTGTTACCTAGTAACGTACCTCTATGTTTTATTTGTTTATTATTTATATCATTTATATATTTGTTCCGTATGATGATATATGTAGAGTATATCGAAACGTCGATTTTTAAATAATACCTATATATATATATATATATATATATATATATATATATACTGAACTTAATCCTAAAACTGTTTTATTTAAAAAAACATAACTAATATGAATTAATTGAAAATACATATTCAAACTTTTCAAAATTCATTAGCAAAACTAACAGCCATCTTATAAAATAAACAAATCAAATATGTGGTAACAAAACACAGTCGCAAAACAAAACAGTCGAAACAAAACACTGTCGTCTATGTGCACACGTTATATTAACAAGAAAGCTCAAGAAAGACAAAGCTATTTTGTAATATTTCTGCATGCGTTATCATTTTCTAGACACTGCTTCCTACACTGTTCGTACACGTAGAATATTATTACCGTATGAAACATTGGACAGATTCCGTTAATGAGATTTTATACTATTAACGACTTATCTTGATTCTTTGTTAATAATATCTTGCTAGCTAAGTGTAATTCTCACGTTTTTAATATGTGGTTAAAGAGTATTCTGAAATCTTCGATGGTGTAAAATTAATTTTTATATCATTTTCATTTACATATTTAAGTATAAGCGTTTTTAGTTTGCAAGTAGAGTGCACTTTTTGCTCTGAAGTGATAATAAATGAAATTTATATAAAAAGTTTAAGTCTGTATAATTTTTAATTTAATTTCAATATTTCGATATACTACACGTACATCATTATCAGGAAATAATTACGAATGATATAAATAATAAACCAACAAAACCTAGAAACAAGTTATATGAAATAATTATTAGTCTCTTTTAAATTTATTTGACCTAAAAGAATTTAGTAAAATAAGTTTAAAATTATTTATTACAGCAAGCACATTTATGTAATTTTTAATTGACTTATAAATATATTATTGTTTACTATAAAACTACATTTTGTGTTGATAGCTAATAATAAAATGTTTCTAGTAAATAATAAAATATATAAAAATAATTAATTTATTGCTAATTTTCTACGTAATTCGGTTTGAAGATGTAGTATAACCGAAAATTTTAGTCGAACAAAAATTTTACAAAAACTTAAATCAATATTTGGTATAAAATAAATAAATTCGACAAAAAAAATATCAAGCCCAAAATTGCTAACAATATATTTGAAAGTAAACATCAATACAACCTCAAAAGTTATTTGTCAAACAGTATCTAAGTTTCAACCCTCTGTACGAAATAACCTAAAGCCCCCCCCCCCCCCTACCATTTCAACCCCTCAATGTACGCGGCGTCGTATATGATTGATTTTTTGAAGGGCACACAGGGACTATCATCCCAAATTGACCTGATCTTCTCGAAGATGCGGATTACTTAGGGAAGCCCCTTCCGCGATATATAACCTAACATATAGATCATCTTTCTTTCTTGCTCCTTTAATATATTTTAGACGTAGGCCGGTTTATTGATTCAGACGGTTTATGCAGACTTACGATTAGATGTTCCATATAAATCATAATATTCGCGTATTATTATTATTAGTTGGAGTGTTATGATTGAGAGTGTTTTGCCTGAGCGAATGTTTCCAAGTAGTAGAAATAAAAGGGTATGTATGAGAAGTATCATAAATCTGAATTATCTTAAAGTTACTTGTCTGGATAGAAACGATTGGTGAAAACTACTCTCGGGATAGTAAAAAAGTTCGTGCCATACCCTTTTTGGTACATGGTGTGATTGTATATACATATATCTATTTTTATACTTTATTATAACTAGCTAAACTGCTCCGTGTTGCTGAATTCTAATCCAACGATAATTTTAATACTATTTACAATTAACATATTTAAAGGCCGGTTGCATTAAACATTGTTAAATGCTTTGTAAATTAATTCTCCCGTTAATTTACCAACTGACCAATTAATAAGACGCGTCAGACAGTTGAAAATCTAATTTGTAATTGTTTAGATAACTCATTTGTGATTGGCTAAAAATGAACCCTCGGAATAAATAACAACATTTCATTGGCTAATTTTAAAATTATTCCAAGATTAAATTTTTCATTTTGGAAATATTAAAAAAAACAACGTTTTGTTAACAACAATAATTATTTTAGTAAAGAATCTTTCAGAACTCATTATATTAAAATAAAAAAGCTTTAGAATTAAGTTCTGTATAATTTTAATGAAAATTCAATACACATACATCTTCATCAGGAAAAAATATATAAATGACTTAAATAATAAACTCACTAAATATAGAAACAATTTACTACAAAATTTATAAATTATTAATTTAAGGAAGTCAAAGCCAAAGACAGCGAATTTTAATTAAAAATATACAGAATTATAACATAAAATTTTTTAATTTTAATAATTTTTTTAGAATTTTCAAGTTAATAAAAAAGCATCATTTTAATGACAGCAATAATAATTATGCCAGTAAAATTTAAAGTAGATAGTAGATGCTTTTTTGTCAGATTGAAGACTACTTTAATTAAAGTATTTATTATAAAAATAGACCAAACTTGTATTTTTTTAGTAGAACTAATTAATATCATATTTAAGAGAAAATTGTTTAATAAAGACAAAAATTGATAGAATTTGTGCTAGAAATCTTAGTGATATAAAAACCCCTAAAATTCCAGTGCTTTTAAATTGTGTTGGATTTTCTGATTACACAGTACTATGGAATTTTTGCTACAAAAAAGAAACAGAATGACAGGAATGTTACATTTTATTGGAAATGAATGTCAGACTTCGCGTTCTGTGTTTTTACCATTTTATATATCTTGTTTTCATTTTTCTTTGTTTTATCATCAAATCACAAAAGCCTTAATTACTTAATACATAGTAGAATATAGCAAAGTTATGAATCCAGTCAAAACAAATTTCTGATTTATTTTTCTTCTTAAATATACTTCAAATTTTATAATATAACATAGTATATTTTGTTTATATATTATTTATATCATTTGTATGTTTTTTCCTGATAGAGTAAATCAAAACGTCGGTTTTTAATTAAAAATTTTACAGAACTAGATTTTAAAGTTTTTTTTTTCTATAACATAAACATATTCAATTAAAACACAGTTTTGTCTATATATTATAATTAGAAAAGTTTTGCTTTATATTCAGCTTTTTTTTACTTTTACTTTAAAAGTCAAATCAAAAAGTCAAAAGTTTACTGAAAATCAAAATTTAAAAACTTTCACTCAATAATAGATTTAAAAATTAACAAAATATCAAAGTTACAATTATCAAACAAATTAAAATTATATTAACTTTCTACGTATCTACAATATTTATGTTCTAATTCAATTTGAGCAAATGTTTCATCTAACTTAAATTAAATTGTACAGTGCAATAGTATTGCCTGCAAATATAGTTTGCTTAGTGCAAAACACCACTGTAATTGAAGATGTTGTTGCACTGTAAGCCCGCTGTAATTAATTGCTAGCAACTAGAGACACCTAGACGATTCATATGAATAGCTTAGCGTTGCATTACAGAAAATAACATGCAATTAACTACCTGTACAGGTAAATATAATGCCAAGTGTTACCTTAAAACTTGGTTGTATTATATGTAGTGAAATTTTATTATACATTATTTTTTATATGACAGAAATTAAATTAAATATTATTTTTGGTATTGAAACATTGTACCACTGAACTGATATCGGCTGGATCTGAGTGGTTTGGAACCCATTAAAAGCTGTAGATTTCTCACTTGACTGTGGACTAATGACCCGCACTATTAATAATGCAATTAAAAATTATTAAGAAACTATTATAGCGCTAAACATTTAAATTTGAATTTACCGCGATGTTATAGTTGCGTGCTAGGTGGCATGATGGTGGTTCCTGGTCGGTAATACAGTGTGTGTGTCAGAGTGAAGCAAGCTGGCGAGGTGTGCGTTTAATGGCGCGACATGTTAAATTTCACTACAACAATAAATCAACTAATATCTTATGTCTAGTGTTTTATTTCTTGGCCATCACTTACTACAGCTTCAGAAGTGGGATTATAAGAATTCAATCACCACGTTTATTTGTGTGTATTAGGGGAAATAGTGAAATTAACTCGAACCTTAGAACTGTGGATTAAACACGTGGTAGAAAAGGATAGTGAGATATAAATACTAGTGAGTGCGAGAGAGCACGATAGTGACGCGCTGTTTTGCCAACGATTTTATAAGTTTTATTTCTGATTATTTATTATGGGGGATGAACAGAATACAGTAACATTGATCGATATACCCGAGATCGCGAATAATATTAAAACTTCTCCAGCATCGGTAATTAAAGCATTACATAAGTTTATATTCGGAGTGACTGGCGATCGTTTAAATCGAAGCCGGTTACGTAAGTTTTCGGGATTTGAATTCGCTTCGGATTCTGAAGAATTCACACAGAAGGTTGAGTGGACAGTTCAAAATTGCTCTGTCGGTGATTTAACAGCCAGTTGTAATCTTTTACGAATAGACTATACGGGTACTCCTAAGGAAATCGCGCAAAGATTGTGTGAACATCTGACCAATTTAGATTTATTACAAGGTCGCCCCAGTGACGAAGACGTCGACACTGAAGACCCCGATGACGAAATCGACGAGGATCAAGATGAAATACGAAGTTCCGTAAGTCAACAACTTGTCAATACTAATGCCACTATAAATTTTAGAGATATTGAAGACACAATTCGATTGTTCGATGGTAATAACTATCCTGTTAAATTATGGGTGACCGAATTTGAGGATAATGCAATTTTGATGGGCTGGAATGAGCTACAGAAATTTATTTTTGCAAAGAAACGCCTAAGTGGATTAGCTAAACTATTTATTCAGAGTGAACGGGACATCCGATCGTGGAAACTCTTACAACAAAAACTTATTGAAGAATTCTCGTCAAAAACAACTAGCGCACAATTACATAAAATGTTACAAGATAGAAAAATGAAACGCGATGAGTCGGTGCAAGAATATTTCTTACATATGCGAGAATTAGCTTCAAGGGGAAGTATTGAAACGGATGCTGTTATACAATATGTTATTGACGGTATAACCGACGACCCGAATCGAAAAAGTATTTTGTATGGTGCACGTAACTTCAGAGAATTTAAGGACAAGTTAGAAATCTATACAAAGATTCGCGCATCATTCCATTCTTCATGGAAACGAACTTCGTCCGTTCCAAGCATTAGTCGATCGCAAGGAATTGATCGAAATGAAACAACTTCTTGTCCCCGACCACGAAGGCCCAGAGGATCCTGTTATGGTTGTGGATCCACCGCACATTTGAAAAGAGACTGTAAACAAAATGGCAGAGAAGCACGTGGCTCCGCACCTGCTGACAATGATGGTCGTCAAACCGGTGAAACAAGTAATGCCTTCCATCTTATAGAATCTGCTCCAACTGTTGTGTTACCAGTTCCGAGTTATACGGTGTTACTTCAACTGGAACAAAGTGAGATATGTGCAACGCTAGATACAGGTAGCCCCATATCCCTTTTATTAGAAAGTAAGGTGCCCAAAAATGTGAATTTGAATACAAATGTAAAATCTCATAATTTTGAAGGTGTCAACAGTAGCAAAATTATTATATTAGGTCAATTAAAGTTAACTGTAATGATTAATGATATAGAATTATTAGTAAATTTCTATGTTGTACCAGATTGTACTATGAGTTGTTCCTGTCTATTAGGTAGAGATTTTATTATCCGAAACGACATTCAAATAAATTTTAGTAATACTGTTGAAATAATCAAAAAACCTGTTGTTAACATTATTGATAATTCGTGGGATAATGAGATTCTACATATTGCGACAGAAAATAATAACACAGTAAATTTAAACATTAACGAGAAAATTGATGTTCAATCAGGTGGTAAGGTTTGTGAGATAGTTAAAAAATATTATTTTGATGTTGAAAGACCAAACGAACCACAAACGAGTTTAGAAATGGAATTAATTTTAAAAAATAACTTCAAACCTTTTTATTTCAATCCTAGACGCTTGTCATATCAAGAAAAGGAAGCTCTTAAAGAAATTATAAATGATCTTTTAGCTAGGAAAATAATTCGACCGAGTAAATCACAGTTTGCTAGTCCGATTGTGTTGGTTTCTAAGAAATCAGGTGAATATAGAATGGCAGTCGATTACCGAGAACTAAATAAAATGACACAACGCGACATATTTCCGTTGCCAAGAATCGATGATCATATAGATAGATTAAAAGATAAAATATACTACACTCGTTTAGATTTAAAAGACGCGTTTTATCACGTTCGAATAAAAGAGAATTCAATACCTTTTACTTCTTTCTCCACGCATTTAGGACAATATGAATACGTAAGATTACCTTTCGGATTGTCTAACGGTCCTTCATTCTTCACTCGCTATATTTATGCTGCATTTCGTAAATTATTAGACGAAGAAAAAATATTAATTTATTTAGATGACATTTTAATAGCGACTGAAACTATAGATGATAATTTAAACATTTTAAAAGAAGTATTATTAACTTTGACGCGAAATCATTTAGAACTAAAATGGGTTAAATGTGCATTTCTGTTAACGCAAGTTGATTATTTGGGGTATCGTATTGATGCCAGCGGAATTCGTCCAAATCCAGAAAACATTGAAGCCGTGACACAGTATTCAATTCCTAGAAGTTTTCGCGAATTGCATAGTTTTTTAGGATTAATATCGTATTTCCGTAAATTTATAAAAAATTTCGCAACTTTAGCCAAACCGTTATATGATTTATTAAACTCTAAAACCGACTTTCAGTGGAATAATGAATGTTCAAATTGCTTTGAATATCTAAAACGCATTTTGATTAATGAGCCAGTTTTAGCTGTTTATTCTCATACGACCGATACCGAGTTACATTGTGACGCGAGTAAGCACGGTTATGGATCTGTTCTGATGCAAAAACAAACCGATGGTAAATTTCATCCTGTTTGTTATTTCAGTAAACGTACTTCAAAAGCTGAAGCAAACTATCATAGTTTTGAGCTAGAAACTTTAGCAATAATTTATTCTTTAGAACGTTTTAGAATTTATCTACAAGGAATTCCATTTAAAATCGTAACTGATTGTAATAGCCTTAAACTAACGTTAGAACGCAAGGAAATCAATCCGCGAATTTTACGTTGGTCGTTAATTTTGAGGAATTACAATTATACTTTGGAACATAGATCGGCGGAACGTATGCAGCATGCGGATGCGTTAAGTAGACAATTTGCAGTACTTGTTATTACGGAAAATAGCTTTGAGCGAAATTTGGCTATCTTACAAAATTTAGATCTTGATATTGTCAAAATTAAGAACGATTTAGAACATCGAGAAGATAAAAATTTTGAATTGCAAAACGGATTAGTTTATCGGAAAACAAAAAACAAATTATTATTTTATGTACCGAAATCAATGATAAATAATGTTATTAATGTTGCCCATGACGAGATCGCTCATCAAGGAACAAATAAAACCGTAGAATATCTCATGCGTGTTTATTGGTTCCCTGATATTAAGAGAAAAGTGCAAAATTATATTTCTCAATGTTTGAAGTGCATTACTTATTCTACAATAGCTAATAAAGGTGAAGGTAGATTACATTGTCATGATAAAGGAAAACAACCATTTTATTGTCTTCATGTAGATCATTATGGTCCCTTAGAAAAAACGAATCATCGTTATAAATACATTTTTGAGGTTATAGATTCTTTTACTAAATTTGTTAAACTTTATGCCACAACTAGTACTAAAGTCGATGAAGTAATTACGCATTTGAAAAGTTATTTTAACCATTATAGTAAACCGAGGAAAATTATTTCGGATAGAGGTAGTTCGTTTATGTCCGACAAATTTAAAGAATTCTTAAACAATGAAAATATTCAGCATATTGCTATTGCTAGTGCAACCCCACATGCTAATGGTCAAATCGAAAGAATAAATCGAAGTCTGACGCCAATGTTAAGTAAATTATCTAACAGTTTATCCACATGGAATACCACTTTAAGCGATATAGAGTACGCGTTAAATAACACTATAAACCGTTCGATTGGAACAACCCCCGCACAACTCTTATTCGGAATAAACCAGATCGGTAAAATTAAAGATGATTTAAGCCAAGCTTTATTAGACCAACAAGACGTTGATCGTGATTTAATTCAAATGCGGGATGATGCTTCTAAACAAATACAATATACTGCTAATCGTAATAAAAATTATTATGATCAACATCACAAACAGCCGTATGAATATAAAATTGGAGATTATGTTATGATCAAAAATGTCGATGTTACTCCAGGAGTGAATAAAAAATTATTGCCGAAATACCGTGGTCCTTATGTAATTAGAAAAGTTCTAGACAATGATCGTTATGTAATTACGGATCCTGAAGAACATCAGTTGACTCAAAAACCATTCGAAGGAATATGTTCTCCGGAAAACATGAAACTTTGGAAGGAACATATTTAATCGAATTCAAATTGTTATGAATATATTTTACTTTAGTTATGTTACTTATTATCTTATGTATAACTTATGGTTAAAAAAAAAAAAAATTATGACCAACCTTATGTATTTTAAGATTTTATGAATCATTTATGAACTTATGTCTTTATCAACAAATTTATGTATTTATGTATACTTAGATTATTTATGTACTTATGTCTTAACAACCGAATTCGTGTATTAGTTATGTGTGAACCATTTATGTTAAGTGTTCCAATGATATACGAATTTTGCTGTTAACCTACAGATGATTAGGGGCAATCATTGTGTCAGGAAGGCCGAACTATAGCGCTAAACATTTAAATTTGAATTTACCGCGATGTTATAGTTGCGTGCTAGGTGGCATGATGGTGGTTCCTGGTCGGTAATACAGTGTGTGTGTCAGAGTGAAGCAAGCTGGCGAGGTGTGCGTTTAATGGCGCGACATGTTAAATTTCACTACAACAATAAATCAACTAATATCTTATGTCTAGTGTTTTATTTCTTGGCCATCACTTACTACACTATATGATCAGCTTCATGAGCATGTAGCACACTGTTCCACCTAGGAATTACGGGAACTGATAATAAAATTTTTTGAAGGACACTAATTTCGAAAAATGGAAAAATTTTGTGCCAACCCTTTTAGGTACACGGCATGATTTTGTATGTATGTATGCGTTCAATAATAATTCAAAAACTAGCCAGCGTGAATAACAAATAGAATTATTTTTAAAGACTAATTTAATTTACACTTATAAATATAAAAGTCAATAGTAACTTATTAGTAACTTTTTTTTTTATCAGTTTTTTCTTTTTCTGATGAAAACGAGCGTTGAGTTTCGTCAAAACGTCGATTATAAATAAATTTTAATACAGAACTTGAAGCTAAAACAGTTTTATTTTATAGTAACTTAATAGTTATGATACAAATATGTAACAGTGTAAAAGAATTTACAAATAAATTGTAAATTTTCTAATAGCCACAGTGCGATTGGCCGGAATTTTGATGCAAAATTAATTCTGGGTAAGTTTGCGTACATTGTATTTACATAAAGTTATTTGCACGAATATGCATATGTGATCGTAACTCGTGACTCGTGATTATTTGAAATTCGGGCCTTCTGTTTGCTGCCACACGCGTAGCAAATTCAAATATTGACAAATTTGCATCATTATTTTTTTATAATTTTCTAACTGAAAGTTAATTCGATAATAGTAAAATTCAATAAAAATAGTATTTGTGTTTTTCGTTAATTTAAATATATATATTTTTTTAAACAGTAAAAAGTATTTGAAAGTATCCAGAGTCTCATAAAATAGTGTAAAAATTACACTAGAAAAGAAATTTTAAATTGTAAATACCTTCACAATTATGACAGTAAAACATATTTAACAAATTTAAAACCATAGATTGTAGCTTGACAGCCGGTGACAAGAACCAAATACCTTTGGATTTAAGTGTAGTCAGAGATGACACGGAACTTATGAGGGAGTAACATAGTAGGTACTGGAGGGTAAGAGTATGATATACCATCAACCACAACGGTTTTGGGAGCCTAACCAAACCCGACCGTATTTAATGGAATAAGTAATTTGTATTGCTAAACGTTACGATTCATTAGTCATGCGTAAAGATTAACGCACACGCAAAGTTACGGTAAGTTGCTATCCTTGAACGTTTGCGTAAGAAAAAGTTTATGGAATAATTTTGGATTTTATCTGCTGCAAAATATATCTTTCAGAACATATTTAAAGAAACATGTCTTAAGATTTAGTTTTGTATTTATTGTATTTAAAAATAGACGTTTCAATATACTCTACATGTATCATTATCAGAAAAAAATATACAAATGACATAAATGATAAACAAACAAAACACGGAAACAAGTTACTAGGTAATAAAGTAATTAGATTTAAAAATTTAGAAATTATTAAAAAGAAAATTATTAATTATTAATTAAAGAACGCCAAATTTTATTTAAATTAGTGACTTTATGGTATCTTTTTCTATGTAAATTTTTATTGCTTCTCTTATCAATCTACTGTTAATATTGTTGAATTTTGCAAGTATTTTAATATGTTCGAATTTTACATTATAAAGATTTTCTAATGCATGTTGTGTAATAGCAAATTTATCTTAATGGTTTAGTCGTATTGCCATCATATGTTCTAATAATCTACTACAAACAGAAAAAGATAACATCAATCACTGTGAACGCACTGATTTAAATAAAATTTGGTTTCCTTTAATTAATAATTTATGAATTTTATAATCTAGTTACTTGTATTTTGTTACCTAGTAACATGTTTCTATGTTCTGTTATTTACTGTAAATGTCATTTGTATATTTTTTTTCTGATAAAGATAAACGTTAAGTTTGTCGAAACGTCGATTATTAATAAATATTAATATAGAACTATAACCTAAAGCCGTTTTATTTTAAGATTTTTTTATTAAGTTAACATAACTTACCCGTATAGTTATCCGCCATTAAACTAATATCATTCATAATTATTAATTTCATTAAAATTCAATATGCATATAATGACAAAATAAATTGGTTCTTATAGTTAATATGTCAACAATAATATCTCATTGCAGTAAGAAAGAGAGATAGAAAGAGAAAGATGGAAGAATGGAAACGCGATAGATGGAATTGAACAATCACGTATGCAAAATACACTAATCCGCTTTGCTTTTGTTCGTAGTTGTTTGCACAAGCCACACCTGATTCGCGTATTGAATCTTCGACAAACTATTCCTCTAAGCCAAATGTGAAACTAAATCACCGAAAACCGCATTGATTCATCCGAGTTTAAAGCGTTTACAGCACCGAAGATTATAATCGATTCCGCCAAAAATTAATTCCAAAGTTTCTGGCTTAACTTTCGTGTTAAATACATATAGTTTTATTTTACTAAATTTTCAAGCTCTGTTTTAAAATCTGCATCAACTAATACATGTTTTTAAACAATGCAATTGCCATAAGAGCAGAACTAAACAAATAAACTAAAACAGTATTTTTATTTTTGATATATTTTGGTACATCTATAATATTATTAAATTCAAATAAACTGATTATATTTGCATAATAAGTAATTTTAAGTAAACGTCAAAAGAAATTTTGACAAAAATCACTTTTAAAAGTGAGGTGAGAATAAAGGCCTATATTTCTAAACTAAATGGTAAATAATTTTATATTAGTCTTTGAAAATAGTTACTTACTTTTTTCTATATTTTAAGTTAAAGGTAAAAAAAAAATAATCTAAAGCAAAAATTTTCTCAGTGTAGTATTTTAAACATTTTTTTTTATTTCTGTTTCTGTAATATATATAAAAAAATATTTTTTTTAATTAATCTACCTTGTATTGAATCGATTAAAATTTTTACAAAATATTATAAATTTGCAAAAAACAAACAAACGGAATATTCAATATTTCTACAACAATCATATATAATATCAAATACAAATCAACTAATTTTAAATTACAGCAATTTACTTGAAAATGATTAAAACAATTAAAATTTACACTGAAAAAGATAAGTTCAATCAGTGTCAAAGCACTGATTTAAATAAAATCTGACTTCCTTTAATAAATAAATTATTATAAAAATTTCTAATCTAATTACTTGTATTTTGTTACTTGTGTTTATGTTTTTGTTTGTTAATTATTTATAATATTTGTAATTATTTTCTAATCATGATATACATATAATTTATCGAAAGTTGAAGTTTAATTAAAAATTATGCAGAATTTACACCAAAAGCTTTTTATTTTAATATAATTTTGCATTACCAATACAAATTTAATTTAATTAAACATTTTTAATTCCACAAACTATTATTGTACCATTGAGATATCCAAATACGTTTTCCTGCTTTCAACTCGACAAACAAAATACAAAACCATATTTACATGAATCGTAACATAAGTTTATTTACAAAACCATACGCAAACATGTTTCCTTAACTCTACTGCGATTTCCCCCAGCGTGTGTACGTGTGTGTTAGGTCAGGCATATTGGATTATATAATATAACATCTTTGGAGAAGAATAGGTCAGGCCAAAAACTGTACGTCATAACAGTATTCAAGTTGTGTAGTCATTGCTTTTGCGTTTACCGCCCCATGTCTTGATGTCTTTCTGTCCGAAATTTGAAAGAATTTTAAAATATATGAGAAGCATCTGTGTGCCTCGGTGCTTGTATAGCGCGGCCTTCCGACTGAAATGTCTAGAATCTTAGATGACAGTTTTGTTCGGTAACATTTTGCTGGAAGATGCTTTCGCGTCTTCCGTGATTTATAATGTTTGAACAAAGTTTCTTAGTGGAAAACTAGGTAAGCGAGTTTTTCCGAACAGATGAGTTATTTTTTTAATTTGTTTGTCACGATAAGTAGATTTTGTGATTTATAACGGAAATTTGTTGGTAGATATTTTGATATTCACTATCTTGTGTGTGTGTTCAAATTTTAGTTGTTATGCATAGGGATTTCGAAAATCGTGAAAGATAATTATGTAATTTTAATATACAGTGTGTCCCCGGATTGAGTTCACTATAGGTGTAATCGGCAAAAAATTTAAAAATTTTATTTTCATGTTTTGGGATTCCGCCCTGCTTTGTTCAGACAAAAATTGTTTTCAGAAACAATTTTAAGCATATTTCTAGTTTTTTAAAAATTAAGGCGGACATAAAAAATATAAAAAACTATTTTATATTCAGGTAAAATGCCTTTTTGGTCAATAATACGGCATAATGTTCTTAAGAAAAGTTGTTCAGAATATGAAATCATGGCTCTGTGCAAAATTTAAAAAAAAATTAGTTTTAAAAAAATGTCTGGACATAACGCCGACTGGACAAAACGCCGACCAGGGACACAACGCCGACCGTCTATTCGCATTTACTTTTGTTCGCTGATTTATCCTAAACTTTATTTAAAATAAAAATTTGATTTCAACTAATTTGTAGGTAAATGTAGTAGCTAATGTTATTGAAAATATCATTTAATTAATTAGACAAATTACAGAACATTTAATTTTAACTGAATAATATTATTTAGATACATAATTTTATAATAATTACTAATTTACCACGAATCTACACAAAGAAAAAAACCAGTAAAGAAAAAATTGAGTTCGTCTGCGTGCTGCAAATTCCGATTAGACATTTTCTTTATTGCGTGACAGCGGTAATGGCGAACCGGAAGAGCATCACGACGCGCCACAAATCCGGTTTGCGTCCCCGTGTTCCAGCAGAGCACAGTGTGGCAACACCGCATACATACTATTCCAGCACTCGTTTCTACATATTTCATTTTTATCTCAAGTTACGCCACCGACGCGACGCTGGCGACGCGACGCTTCGTTTGTGTGTACGTTACAATTTCTCGTTAATCTTTCATTTTTCATTTTTTTTTCGTTTTCTTTGCGTACGCTCTTAACATGAGTGCCAACACGATGCCGGAATTGAAATTTGCATGTAGATTTTTTCTTGAGATGAATAAAAAAATATTTCTTTGTGAATCTGATTTAGTTTGATTTTATTTCAGTAATAAACAGTGTTATTGAACAGTAAAATAATTTTGAATATATTCTTGTTTTTATCAAAGTACTAGTCGGCACGAATAAGCCAATATTAACGATGATAATTGGGCCTAGTAGGATTTTTTTTAAAGATGTTTTATTTATTTACTATAAATGTCATTTCCATAATTTTTCCTAATAAAAACGCACGTTCAGTTCGTCGAAACGTTGATTTATTAATCAATTATTACAGAACTAGAACCTAAAGCCGTTTTATTCTAATATAATAAGTTCTAAAAGATTTTTTACAATATTTAACATTTGTTTCATACATTTAATATTTGTACAGCGGAGAAAAAAAATTGCAGTAGTTACAAAGATCAGACACTCAGAAATAAAAGATTTAAGTGTCATTTCATTAAGACAAACATGCTAGCAGATTGTAATACACAGCTATGATAAATTAACCGGACCTAACCAACAAAACTCATCCACGTTCCCGTGAAATCATCAACGCGATTGAAACTTTCCAAAAGCAACACGCAAAAAGCAAATGTGCACCACTTGTCTCGGTGATTCCTGCATCGGACAGTAACAGATTAACTAACAGCCCCGAGTAAATGCAATGTTCAGCCCTCGTATATGTGTGTGTGTGTTAAAGATGGGTGTTAGAGGGAATGTGTTAGCGTTGGCGGTCAAGTGTTGATGTCAATGCGAGAAATTGCTTTGCCACTTGTTCTAGTGAGTGCATTCTGCAGAAACTATTTACGATTATTCGTTTTGTTTGTGTAAATGGTGTGCATCTGTGCATTATTTATGAATGGTTGTGTTCGCCTGGAAGTCGTTTGTCAATGGCTCCTAGATAAAACTAGCAATTGTTTACATTTGTTCAATGAAGGATTTGTGTTGGTTCACTGATTTTTCTTGTATAGTACGTGCAAGAAGTTTTATTAAAGATTCTATTAAAAACACATAATTTTTTAAGACTTGCAATTAACAATATTTAAAAAAACTAATTAATATTAAACGGAATTCAGTCAGTTAAATATTTTTATTCTCTTCTATGCCAACGTTTCGGCAATCACTATTGCCTTCTTCAGATTTATATATACATATATAATAATACAGAAAATCTGAACAAAAAAATACTTATTGAATTCCGTCTATAAAATTGCTTAATAAGAAATTTTAAGTAAATGTCAGAAACACTTTTTATAAAAATCACTTTTAAAAGTGCAGAAAGAATACGGGCCCATGTTATCCTAAACTTACTCCCATATGCCGAAACATTTTCGTTAAATATAATAATTCGTTAAAATGAAAATTCTTGAATCTTGTAAGAAATTTCGTTGCAATATACATTGAAAGATTTCTTACGGATTCCAAGAATTTTCATTTTAACGAACCATTATATTTTACAAAAATGTTTCAACATATTGGAGCTAGTCCTTAATAATATGTTTCTTTTTTGTAATGATAACTTTTTTAAATTATGGATAAAATAAAAAAATAGAATATAATACATTGTCCACTTTATTATAAAGTAAAATCTGTTTTTCTTTTTTCATAGCTTCCAATTTGTTACTTACTTAGTTATTCATTAATAATGCATTCTCATTACATATCGTTACTATTTAATTCTTTGATATTTAATATATTTTATAATATCCGCTTACTATTTTAATGCACACAACTAATTATTCATTTTTATTTTCCGTCTGCCGTTAGTTTCCATTGAACTAAAAACAAATGCAAACACAATGCAACCCCATTTTGTAATATTTGAAATGCGCGCGCATTTTGCATTTTGAATATAATTTTCACGATGAAAACCGTGTGACATTTTCTGGCCGAATGTTTCCGGTTTGTTGGGCACGGGCGGGAAATTGAATTTTTTATCCGTTACATTTCGCATTCTCGGTTTTTACGGTGTGTTTGCTTATTGCACCTTTACCCCATCTTAAAATGCGCTGTAAAAACATCGTAAAAGAAACGACTAAGGTATCTAATATTGTTGTAGAAATTGCACTTTCAGTCGCCTCGCAATATTTCTACATTGATATTTTCTGCTTTGAATTAAGATTTCTTGAAGTTTTACTATTTGTACTGATATTGTTTTAAATTACAAAAATATCTAAGTACATACTTAATACTTCTATTACAATTAATCATATTGAAAATTTTTTTAGAATTTAATAATAATTAAAACAACTTATAGTACTATTTAAATTTTATATACAAATATACATATTCATTATTTGTTAATACTTCTGATTATATTTAACTCTTATAATTATTTATTTAAAAACAATGTAATTCAGTTTTCCTATGAAGTCACACTTTTTTTTTAAACAAATTTTTATATAAATTAAAAAATAAAACGGCTTATGGTTCTAGTTCTGTATTAATATTTATTAAATCGATGTTTTGACGAATTCAATGTATGTCTTCATCAGGAAAAAATGATACAAATGATATTTACAATAAATAAACAGAACATAAATACAAGCATTGAATAAATAAGATTAAGATTATATATTCAATGATACGAGTTACTAGGTAACAAAATAAGTAACTGGATAATAAAATTTATAAACTTTTAATTAAAGAAAGCCAAATTTTATTTAAATTAATGCCTTCACACTGATTGTTGTTGTATCTATGTTCTGTTTATTTTTATCAGTTTTCTTGATAAAAACATACAAAACATACAAAACTACAACCTAAAGCCGTTTTATTTTAATATAATAAAAATAAAATTTTATAGATTTTTTAATTACCGGAGTAAAATAAAATTTTTGCTTCCATTATTTAAAAATTCATAAAATTTTATAATCTAGTTACTTATTTGTTACCTAGTAACTTGTTTCCATATTCTGTTGTTTACTGTAATATAATTTGTATTATTTTTCCTGATGAAGACGGACGTTGAGTTCGTCGAAATAAATATTAATACAGAACTTTAACCAACATTAGTTTTATTCTGGTATAATTTGTTTTATGTATTGTAAATATGTATTTTTATATTAAAAATTAAAAACAAAGTGTAAGCGTTTTTTTTTAGTAACTTTTACTAAAATAACGGTTAACCGATTTTTCAAACCGGTTTCAAAAAATCTGTTTCTAGCCCTGCAAATGCGTTTATAAGTTATACAATTTTTACATTAATGGATGAAACAAAAATAACAATAAATATCTTGGAAATGGTTTGTTTATAGAATTTTATTCAGAACGTTTTTTAATGCCATGTATAAAGAATCGTGTATTTATCAACTATAATAGAAAACAATTTTAAAAATTTTAAACTATGTATTTTACATTTGCTTCCTACTCATTCAATAAATTCAATATCATTTTATCTAAAAACTGGTTACATTGTTTGCGTCAAATAAAAATATGTAGTTTACGAGATTTTTTTCTCTCGCAAACCTCGTTCCGTGTACCAGATCAGATGGTTGCTATTTAGTTTCGAGAGCAAATTGAATTGTTTACTGTCAATAAATTCGATGCCAAACGAATTTTATGCGAGGTCATCGCATATAACCCGTATCATTTCGACTAGCGTATAAAATATGAAATCATAAAATCATTTTGATTTTTATTTCTTGCACTATACGGGCGTATGAAAAACATTTCAATCGCATATGAAAAAACAATAAAAATATGTATAAAATATAGTCATTTTTGTGATATACACATTTTAAAAGTATTACGGAAAAAACCTTTTAAAGCTAATTTCTATGTAACGTTATTATTCTAAAAAATTCTAGTAGATTACCTACTAGTAATTTATGTCGCAAATATATATATATATATATATATATATATATATATATATATATATATATATATATATATATAGTTTGTCGATTCTTAAATGTTTAATTCAACGTATCTTATTAACTTGATAATGCGTTCAAAATTTTAATGCGCAAACTGTACCAAAAAAATTAAAAGCAAGCTTCACTGTTCTTAAGTTAAATATTTGACAATCTCTAGACTTGTGTTTAAATACAAAAAAAAACATACATAATTACTTTCTAATTATACACAGACGACTCTTTAGTTTCCATTTTTAATTTACGCTAAAAGTTTTTTCCTGTTGTTAAATATATTCAAGTTTTAAATTTTTAAACAATGCTGAATTTACATTACTTTGCATCTAAAATACATAATCTTATAATTATATTTCAAATATTTTTTACAAAATTTTTTCATTAAATAATATATTCATTATATAGGTATATTGCTCTTCATAATTGATATCAAACATTTAATTTTAGAATTAATAAATATAACAATTGTATTATTTTTATTTTTCAAGAATAAAATAAACTAATATACAAACATTTGTAAAATTTTTTGTTTTTATTTTTTTTAATAACTACATTTTAAAAATAACAGTTTAGTTTCAACAACTTTCCATAAAACTTTTGTACAACTTAAAAATTTTGAAATAGCAAACTATGATTGCCTATATGTATGTAAAAAAATCCGTGAAACCTTCTTATTGATTTTTCTGCAAAATGATAAATGTATCTGATCAAGAGATAGGACATCGCGGGTATTGACCGAAATAGCCCCAGTTCTTTCAGAATCATTTTTTAATCTAGATGCAGACAACACACACAACCAGAGACGAACGCATACACAGACACGTTCCGAAGCCAATTTCAATTCAATAAAATCAATTTATCATTGTGAACGAAGAGAAATGTCCCCCGCAAACCAATCGCTATCTCTCGGTTAATCATGCATTCGTTCCCTATATTATCGACTGTGTCCTTCACATAGAATAGTGCCTGGGATCTTAACCTTAACCAAATTCGGTGATTAATAATAAAAGTTCAATTAATTCGTAATTTTCGCAATTTTTATTTTATAATAAAAATCAAAGAATTTTAGAGTTGGCTCCGACTTTTTTGTACTAATGCACAGAAAGATATCTTTAAATAAAATTTCTGATGTTTTAATTGTTTTATGTAAAGAAATAGATGATTTTTCAGCTAAGTCTAATTTTTAGAATAGATAACAAGCGGTTTCATAACTAAAATCGGCTTTAAGTCAACAAAAAAGCATCAATTTTAAAACGATGCTTCTTTGTCAACTTATCAAACTTCTAATAGTAAAATTATTTATTTTCATCAGTTTTCCTGATGAAGATGAGCTTTGAGTTTCAACAAAACGTTGATCGTAAATAAATTTTAATACAGAACTTGAACCTAAAGCAGTTTTATTTTAAATAATTTGTAGAACATTGTAAGTTTTTTTTACATATTTATTTTAAAAAAATTTTCTATCAAGTGCCGACAATGTCAACAAATGAATGTAATAAAATTTCTATTACGAATTATTGTACATAAGCGTATCGCTTTTATGTTTCTAATGTGAATAAACCCTAATACGTAAAATTTACTGTGGCAGAGAGAGCAGTAAAGCGCAGCCTAAGGGGGTAAACTCTTCTCATAAATATTTAAGGGATTTTTAGGGGTTTTTGTTGTTTTTGCACAAAAAGACAGAATTAATATATATATATATATATATATATATGCGTATATGTGAAAATTTCTCTAAATCGCGGTTATGAGACAAAGCATTTTTTAGCGTGCTTTTTTTAGGGTTTTGTGCGAAAAGCAAACAGCATACATTTTTATGTTGCGTGTAATACGGGTGAATATTTGCGAAATATTTTCCGACAGATGTTTAAAGTTTGTTCTGTAAACTGACATTCAATGCGAATAAATATATGTTCTATTTGTTTATTTTTCGTTTCTTTCAACGCATTCACAGAATAAACAATAGAATTTTCGTTTACGAATAGAATATTTTATGTTGATCATTGTTTTGGATGTAAATCTTTTGTTTATTTACTTCAAAATGTACATTCGTAATTTCTTTTTGTTAAAATTAGTAAAAGTATTTTCAATATACCAACTAATTACAAAGCTGAGCAAATTCACTTACACAAGAATTTCAATTAATGATTCAGAAATTATCTAGTTAAATTTACAAGCCTTTTTCGTTAAATAAACAACAAAATTATTTGTAATTATAAATAAATAAGCCATTTTAATATGAAAAATTAAACCTTTACATGAATTAATTTGTTTTCATGTGAATTAAGTTTAAAATTCTAATTTATTTTATATGTTATATATGTTATATTAGCTTAAAATTATGTAAAAATTTCTATAATTATTAGGTCTATTCGATTTACATCTGTAAGATCTGTAATGTTACAGAATGTTTTCGTTGTTAAAATATAAAAATTAACCGATCGTCATCGTATTAAATAAATTATGTTATAGAAAAATTTGTATAACAACAACTATTGTAGTCATGGTAATTAAAAACAAAACTTCTTGACATAAATATGCCATTTATTTACAGAATTATATCATAAAAGTATAAAAAATTATTAATGTAATATCTAGCCGTATATAAAAATGTTCAAAATAAAAGCTGTTAGTTAGTAAGTTTTGTTAAATACAGTTTTTGAAATATTTCTCGGTAGTGAAATATTTGTAAAAAAACATAAAAGTTACATCAGTAAATTACCAGTTCCGGTTTATCAAATTGAGATATCACTTCCAAAGCTTAAATATAAAAAACGAAAATCACTCTAAAAATAGCTGATTTTTGTTTATTCGTAAAAATTTCAATATGTCAAATTTGATATGATTACAATATCACCCTTATCATATGTAATATGACGGTCGTTAAAAAGCTTTGGGATTAAGTTCTGTATAATCTTAGAATTGTAATAATAATATACGTGGAATATATCGAATCGTCGATAAAATATTGTATAATTTAATAAAAATTAGTTTAAATAAAATAATGGGTAAAAATTTTTTTCTTTGTAAAAATGATTTATCGATAGTGGATAGTGGAAAAAGTATGTGCCACACACTCTTTGGGGATAATGGCGTGATTGTGTATATATGTATCGATTAATTAAAATAATAAAACATATAAAAACTTTTAATATTCAACATTTATAAACACTTCTAATTCAAATTTAGTGTAACACAATTTTTATTTAATGTAATAATAGCCAAAATATTGAAAGTACATGAAAAACATTTTATTATCAAAAAATCCAATTTAACCAAATCGCACACTGGTCACAAATGTGTGTGTGTGTGTGTGTGTGAGAGAGAGAGAGAGAGAGAGAGAGAAAGATAAAACCATGTTCCGAATCACATAACCTTAACAAGTCTGTACCGTTGATTAAAATGATATTTACCACAAACCATGGTAATGGTTTCGGTTCGTATTTCGCAGTTAACCGCGCAGTTCAAGTGAAGCAACACCAACCAACGATATTGGTTAGTTGGTCTGAACGTCTACGAACGGTTTTGTTTTGTTGTCGAGAACATCAGATTATATGATAAGACGGATTTTGTTCAGATTGTAATGTTTGTAAAGGTTTGTTCAACAATAAGAACTTGATAGTTATCTTAATTGCACTAATTTGTATTTAGGTATTGCATTGCCTATGTTATTATAAAAGACCTACACTGTAAAAAAAAATTACAATTATTATCGTTGGATATTTTATTATCAACGATACATACATTGTACATTGTATATACAGTGTGGAAATTAAGTAACGCATAAATTCAGTAATTTTGTTCCAAATTCGAAAAACTATTTTATTAATAAAAATTGTACAGTTGAGCGAAAAACAGAGAAAAAGCACTTATTTTATTGTGACATTTATAAATTGTATAATTTTGACAGTTGTAGCTAATGTTTTTTGTTTTATACACCGATAACTAGATTTATTTTGCCAATTTAATTAATTTTTAATATCTGTTAACACTATTTTGCAATTTTTTTTTTTAAATTTAACATATTAATAATATTACACGGTTAAAAACGGAATAAAACGTACAACCAAAATCAATAATAAAAAATATAGGTTGTCATTTAAAAAAATGTCGATGACGTCATAACATGAAAAACAAATGACATAAGAAACTGAAAATAGGCTGAAAATATTCGCTGTAGTCAAAATCGCTACACTCCTTCGAGATTTTTTACAAAAAATTAATATAAACGGAATTACTGAATTTACGCGTTACTTAATTTCCACACTATATAATATAGTAAAATTACAAAATTATATTTTTTTTATAGAAAATATATGTAAACCATCGTTTTGCTGAAATAATATATATATAATTTTTTTAGTATGGTTTTTTTTTATGTAAAATAGTAACTTTTTGTACAGTACAACGTAAAGTACATCGAAACGTAAATTTTTAAATAATTTATATACAGAACTTAATTCTAAAGCATTTTCATTTTAATAAACAATACCTAATTTTTTTTAATCTAATATACATTTTAATATTATTAAAAAAATAATAATAAAACAATTATTGACAAGACTAAATTAGCGCTCCGATTAGCTCAACCCGAAAGCTTATAAAACAGTAGCAAAGCAAAACCAAACATAGCGCCCAAGACAGTGTACCAATGTCAGTGTACTTAATGAAAAAAGTCCGGGCAGGACTTGTGCGAGCGAAAAGTTTTCAATGTTATATACCTAGTAAGTTAGAAGTTCGCAAATTCAATTTAGCAAACACACAGTCTTTGAGTTTGGAGATTGGTTTCTGGGCGCCCCCGAAACCGAACCAAACCGAACCGGGTGTTGGCAGCGCTGGTGCTTATTTCATTCACTTCATTAAACTAAATTTCGTCCGGTATTTCGCTGCTTCAGCACCATTCACATATATACACACACACATTCACATATAGCAGTAGCAGTCCTCCTCGTACATTTCGAAAATTAGTCGCTCCTCCGACTTTTCTCCTAACGATGTTTGTTTTGCCGCGTTTTTCTTTCGATTCCTGCCATCGACAGGGCTTTTACAAATATTTGACGAATGGTTGAATGGGATATTGAATTAAATGTATATGTAATAAATGTCGGTTTTTCTTATTAAAAAAATAAATTGATTATTGTAATGTGAGTATAAGAGAAAAGATCGAGTCGTGTAGCAGAATGGTGTATAACAAATATACATATCAGAGTATAGAATAAGATGAATTTTGTTCAGAATGTAATAGTTGTAAAAGTTTGTTCATGCACTGTTCAAAATAGTAGGGTAAAAGAGTAAAAATTTTCGAGGGTAATTGAATTTGTAGCCGTATTAGTGCAAAAAATTGCCCTGCTCTTGTGTATTTTAAAATATTTGACTTTTTACCTTTATGGAAGGGCAAAAAATACGAAAAATAAGGGTAAATAACTATCTTTTTACCTTTTTCTGGGATAATAAAGTACTCTTTTGAATTTACCTAGTTAGGGTAATCATATTTACTCTTTTTAGGAAACGGACTTATATAGGCACTAATAAGGGTATTTTTTTTCGAACAGTGTGATAATCATCTTAATGGTACTATTTGTATTTAGATATTAATAATAATACTGATTTAATTATTTAAGATATTAATTAGTGAATGTAAATTTTCATGAAAAATATCAAAATCAAATAAAGAATTGTTAAAATTTTTGCACATTACGTTGATTGGTGCGTTACATAAACTATTTGATTTAATAGGATCACAATAAAACGTTAAAGTAAAATAAGACAAAAGTCTTGGAACTGAAAAATTGCTTATGTTATTATAAAAGACATACACTGTAAAAAAAATACAATGATTGTCGTTGGATAATTTAATACCAACGATACATGTATAAATACACAATCACGCTATGTACCCAAAAGGATGTGACCCAAACACTTTCCACTATGTCTAAATAGTTTGTGTAATATCCTTTTATATAATGACGTGATTGTGTATGTATGCACTATTGTTATATTAATTTTTATAATATAATATATAATAAAAATATAATACTTTTTCTTTTTGTGTAATAATGTTTTATTACACTGTAAAAAATAATTATGGTAATTTTACTACATATGTTATTGTGATTTTATATTTTTTTGATAAATTTTCAATATTCTATAAAAATTTACATAGAATTTTTACAGTGTAAAATATTTCAATAATAGAGAAAATATTGTAGAATTTTATCAAAGTGGTATCTTTTATAATTTTCGAGATCACCATGCACAATTTAATAAAACACATAGTATAAAACATTTAAAAAAAACTAACTTTTACAAATATACTTAATCTAAAATATTATTTAAACAAGCTCATAATTATAATTTTTATTACATTTAAAAAATTCTTAACAAAATGTGTTTCAGAAACACTGAATTAATCTGTAACAAACGTAATAATTTTTTGATTGTCTTATTATCTGAAAGAATATAAATTAAAGAAGACGTTTGAAAGAACGCGATAACTTTGTAATTATATTCGTTTTTTATTTGAAATTCTCAATATGGCTTTCTTTTATCCGCGCGAAATATCTGGCGAGAACGTAAATCAATAGGAATTAAAAGCCTTAACATCTCTTAATATGCTAATGTCGGTAGGAAGAAAAAAAAAGCCTTTTCCATAATCTAAACGTCTGCTAATTCAAATATTCTTGTAATCTTGATTGAAAACTTTCTTTATTTGAATTACGAAATTTAAATTAAAGATTTTCTTTTCAATGTACGAAGTATATATGTACTCGTAAAAGGACAATCAAAATTATTTCATATCTAAAAAAAATTTGTCCTCACGTGTATTAAATAATTACAATTTTTGTATGTTTATTTATTTACAACATATTTTAATGTAAGCAGTCAATATAACGTTCATCATTAAAAATAAACTGGTTTTTTTAAACTTGTAATGTATATTAGAAATTACTATTATTGTAAAATAAATAAAATAATTAATACTATAAAATTAGAAAAACAAAATTTGTTTTTTAATTATATACCTACTCTATACAGGGTGTAACAGAATAACTATTCCTAATTTTCAGAAATGATAGAGTGCACTTAGAGAAACATTTTTTATTAATAAACTAGTGTCCGGAAATTTCTCGGTGCCAAGATACACTAGATATCGTTAAAAACAATCTTAATCAAAACATCAAAGAGTAAGGAACATTTTATTAGAAATAATAGCGCATTAAACTTTATAAAAATTGTTCGAAGTTACGACCACCATTTTTGATACACAAGTTGTAACGATATACAATCGACTGCCGAAAAAAAAAAGTGCCCTCTATCATTTTTGAAAATTACACCTTGTATATATACTCTATATACTCTAAACTCTAAAGTGCACCAGTATATTCACCTATATGTATTATATAAAGTAATTAATGTTATTTAGTAATAAAAATACGGTTCAAAGTTGTCAAATGAGTAAAATTCCAAATCAAGTTCATATGATAGAGAAATCAATTGTTTTTATTATTTACTACATTGTAAAAAAACTAGTGTAAGTTTATATTAATAATCATGGTATTTTTTGATTATAATTTTATAAATTATTAGTAAATTTACTAAAAAAATTTAAAATTACAACAAAAAATATAGTAAAATTACTATGAATATTAATGTAAATTTACACTGATTTTTTTACAGTTTAGTATAATAAAAAAAAAATATTATGGTCCTAGGTAAAGTAACTAAATTAATTTCTAAAATTAAAACAAAATAAATAACAATACGTTTCAAAGCTAGTACTACAAAAACTAATATAATATAACTGGTTAAGGGACAATTTTATTATTTCCACAAAAATTTAATAAACAAACTACTCGTACTTATAGGAACGAAATAAAGCCCCCCAAGTTGAAAATCAAATTAACATCAACCGGATTCTTATTAGACAATCCGGAAATGTCTCTAGAGTCGATCCATGGCCCCAAGTAATTCAATTTAAAGTAGAACTCTCCGGAACCGGGCTGAAATATCAACGGGCCCTGTCATCGTGATCTGAAACGCTGAAAACTCGCAGTTGCTGAAAATGTTTTCGGTCAATTTTGTCGTACGATTCCCGAAACTGTTATTGTGCATTATTCGTTATTTATCTGTCTGTATCTCCCCCAATGGAATGATATAAAATCTAGATTTTTAATATTGTATATTGAGGTTATGATTGCTTGTAATGAACTAGAAATGTATTGTTTTGTAAATATTTGCTGGTTGTTTAAATGTGGAGAGAAATCCTTTGTTGATAGTTAAGTTAAAATTACGTCTGGTAATGAAGTTTTATGAAACGAGATTATATTAAATTTGATTGCTGAAATTGAAAATAATTTGAAAATTTTGTACTTTTGTAATTATTTGAATAAAATGGTATTGCTATGATTATTTTGTTATCTTTATTGGAGGTTATTTCATTAAATTTAAATTATTATTATAATTTGTATGTAAGTATGTATAAATTGAGAAATGTTGTAATAAAATTGTAAAGAAAAATAATTTTACTTGCAAAATTATACATACAATAATTATTATATAACTTTGAGATCTTCAACCGTTCTACAGTTTAGTTATATCTGTTCAGTTAAGAGATCTGTTTGCTAAGAATTTTATTTTATCTTGCCCCAATAACGGGTTTTTAATATTGTAATATTGCAGTTCATTTCTATTTGAATATTTTTGAAAGTAGTCATATTCAAATTTAAAAGTAATAATTCTGAAAATAGACAGCCATACTCACAGATAAAATCGTTCGCTGTACTGTAACAAATTTAAACGCTTGTTAAAGTATTTATAGTGTATTAAACTTTGAGCTATTGTCAGCTATTTCGATATATTTTAAAATTTATACAAATATACAAATAATAAATAATAAAGAAACAGAATATGGAAACAAGTTACTAAGCAACAAAATAAAAGTATCTAGATTATAATAATAATAATAATAATTTAGTTACTTGTATTTTGTTACCTAGTAACTTGTTTCTATGTTTTGTTTGTTTATTATTTATGTTATTTGCATATTTTTCCTGATGATGATAGATGATAGATGAAAGATTCTTCACTATGTTGAAATAACTAATCTTATTTAAAATATCATCTAATAAAACCGATTAAAAATAAATATTAGAAATGCGACGTGTAACATTTACAATACAAAATAAAATAAAATACAATCTTGTCGATCAAAATCCAATTTTTTTTCTAACAACTCCACGTTAACCCTCAAAATAGTACTGTCCAGATATTGTTATTGCAGATCCTCAGCATTAATGTAAACATGGACATATAGAGCAAGTATCTCGCCACTCCACACACTTGTAATGCGTTAATGCATTATTCAACAGATTGCTGCTGAAAAGCGAATACATGTGGAAATCCAAAACGATTGCAATGCCCCCCTCCCCTATCCAACTTTAGTATATGCCAACCGTTTTCGGTTTTAGCGACTAGTTACGACGCGGTTACGACCAGTTGCACCGCATTTTCGATTGTACGTAACTGTGGTTGCCGGGGCTTTACTTTGTCTTGTCTAATTGCATACGGTATTTTCAACAAAGATATGCAATTTGCGTTTTCGGAATTGGTTACCGGAATGTTTGAGTTTTAGTGAATGCTAGAAATGTTGTAAATACTGCATACTTAAATATTCTTATAAGAATATTTTCTATTAAATTCTCATTCATCCCAATTTTGTTACAAAGTTTTTACTGTTAGTAACGTTGCTAGCAAAATTTGGCTTTTTTAATCATTAAAATCGATGATTCCCAACGTGGTCTATATCGACTCCTAGGGGTCGATATGCTAACCAATTTTAAGATTGGGTTGAAACATATATAAACATAAAACTGTATATCAAAATTTAAAAGTTTTAGTTAATAATAAAAAATAATGCTATATACTAAATCAAAATTTAATCTGCATAAATATATTTTAAATTTACAAATTCAATTTTAATCAAAAATATTTTGTAAAATACACATTTATTAATTTAGGTATATTTTATTTTCCATAAAAATAAAAAAACCTTTTATTTCATTTTGTAAATTTGAACATTAAAAATAATTAATTAAAAATATTGGTATATTATTATTAAATCAAAATAATTTTGCTCATATTTATAAACAAATATTTATAAGCATTATTTTAATTTAAAATTTTGGAAAAATTATTTTTAATATTTATATATGTACATCAATAATACTATTTCCAGTATTTAATTAATTAGTTTTTTTTTTTATATGTTACATTTAATATTAATGCCTGACCTATTTATATTTGTTTCATAACTAGAAAATTAAAGATAAAAAACTTGATTTTAAATGTGTGTGTGTATATTTCGATTAATTTTATTCAATTTATTATTCTGTGCGAATTTTACAATATTATTCTGAACAAAATAATCAATGCGAAAAAAACAAATGTAACTTTGTTAAGCAAATTTAATTCAGCGATATTTAACATTTATTCAGGAGTTTGCGTTAAATATTTTTGTTTCTAAATATTGAATGTCAGACGATGAAAATAATTACGCCGGCAATTTCAACGTCAAAGCAGTACATGGTACGTAAAAGTTTATTTTGTTTTATTTGCTCTTTTCGTTGGGAATTTCAAGTAAACAAAAGTTACCCACCGTGGCATACCTAGTGACCGTAAGAAAATTACCACTGCCAACATAAATTGTATTTAACCTAAAACAATAGTTTGTTTGGTCAATAAATATCGGCCTTGGGACCAAATAAATTGTATTAATTATTTCGTTGCTATAATATTGTCAATGTTGTTGTAAATTTGAGAAAAACGCAAGATAAAATTTAACTCGAATTAATAAAGCAAAAGTTCACTTTAACCCAAATTTAAAGCAGGGACCTGAAGCTGAATTTATTTCAGTTCAGATTCAGGTTTGAAATAATAATTTATTAATTTATAAATAAATACGACTATTAAATTATGTTATATCATGCTTAACGAATCTATTCCAACTTATAATTAATAACAAATTATGTATTAAAATCTACATACTAATTCGAAAATATTTGTATCAAATTAGAGTCTAAAAACTACTTAAAAAGCATATTTTAGAATAATCCCAGCTTGTCACCTGTAAACCTACTTAATTATATGATTTATTAAAATTATTATTAAAACTTTAAAGTGTAAACGTTTATTACATATGATTTGTGTTCGATATTAAATTTTACCAAAAAAAAAATTAAATATTTTTTGCAGTGATTCTGTTTTAACTTTAAATTTTGTTTATTTAAATTCGTAGTGGTTTATTTTTGCACAAGCTCTTTGTTATGTGGTATATTTGTACTTTCGGTTTTTAAATTTAGTAACACGGACCGTGGTTAACAAAACTAAAAAAAAAATAATGGTTAAAAATTAACACCAATCAAAATGGTGGTCGGATATAGTACCCAGATAGTGTTAATGTGGTTAAAATATTTTTTACTGTATTTCTATTGCAATTTTCCTATTTTACGTATACAAAATAGCCAATAGGAAAATAACTGCTGTGGAAATGAGATTTTTACATGGAGTATGTGGTGTAACTAAAATGTTGCAAAAGTTGGTGTTAGTCAGTTCAGATGGTTCTATCAAGCGAATGTCTAATGATTGGTTGGTTAAAAGAATTTATATGAATGATTTTATTAAAAGTATACGTTTGCGTGAACGTTCCTTGACTAGTTGGAGTGGTATGATTTAGAGAGTGGTTTATGTGAGCGTATATTTCCAAGTAGTAAAAATAGACGAGCATGTATTTTTATATTTTAGGTATCATAAATGTGAACGAAGCAACAGTTATTTATTTGGATATGAATGTTTGGAGCAAACTAATTTCGAGGTAGTAAAAAAAGTTTGTGCCACACCGTTTTAGGTACATGGCGTGATTGTGTATGTATGTAATAGCCTCTGAATGCCTTGCAAAAACTCCGTAATATCTTTGAATAATTACATGATCTTTCAAAGAACAATACAATTTTTAATTAAACAAAATGCCAATTATTTCCAATTATTCCATATTATTCATGAAACACAAACTCATGTATATAAAATTTAAAGTATATTGATTAATTTCGTTTGTTTTGCTTTTCGGTTCAATTCACTTAAAAGCATCAAAAAAGTAAAACAAAAATAATATGACTAAAGCAAATAGCAATATACTTAAACACATACTTTAAATGCGTTCAAATATGTAGAAAATTATAATAACGTTTACCGATTATTAACGATTGATTTAGTTTTGATATAAATTAAAAAAAGGTAATAAATAAATGAAGTATACCATTCGCACATTGTCAATATTTGTATTTTTTTTATTATTTACGTAGTCCTCTTCGGTGTTTTGTTCGCTTTTGTGCTTCTAGCGAAATTTGTTTCGTTTCCGTATGGTGGCAGTACATTTGAACATCGACCACAAAACATCTGCAATTCAATTTACTTTTGATTCTTCACGCATCACTCAAAAGATTTGCATTTTTGTGTATCTGCTTTCGTATCGAAAAAAACATGTTTTTTTCTTTTCTTTTTTATTTGGGAAAGTAATGATATAAAAGCATATCTAAGAAGCTTAGTTTCAATTGAGATTTTTAAAAAAAAAATTTTCTGATTGATAAACATTTAATTGTGCTTTAAGAATACAGCGTTATGAAACATAATATTTTGCAGCTTAAGCTAAGAAAAATTGCGTTAAAAAATAACAACATACATATATTGCTATAAAGAAAATAAATAAAATTTTTTTTTTCAAAATATTGGATTTCATCATCTTAAAAATGTCAAAACGTTATAAAAATATTGCAAATACCTTTCATGTAGTATTCCTGCAGCAAAATCTATTTGTCTATCAGTTAGGAGATACACTTATTTACAGTTTAGTGTGCCCCAACATAATATTTGCTACTTACTACTAAACTAAATAATAATTTTAGGATGAAGCTATTTATACATACGGTATGTATACGCAATTGGCTATTTATACATACTAAAAAAAACCGTAAACCAACTTACTAACCTAACCTACCCTAAATAGCCAATTTCGTAAAAATACTGTATGTATAAATAGCCAATTGCTTATACATTCCATATGTATAAATAGCCACTTTCATAATTTTAATTTCAAGCATTAGCTGTTTTCTTGCAAAATCTCAGAATTCTTATTTTAACAGGCAATTATTTTTAACAAAAGTGATAGAAAATAGTGTTGCTACTTTAACGAAAATAATATTGTTCTCAAAACTTTGCTGTCACACTTCATATACAATAAATACAATATTTGACAGAAGTAGAAAACCTAAATTACCGTATTACTACTAAATTATTAAACGATATTGCAGTATCTTGAAGACACTCAAATACCATCAAGCTAAACCATAAATATAATCGTTATTCCATCTACGTAGCGACATTACCGCAGTCGTCAAAAGACAATACATAAATAATGAATAGAGCATTACCACTTGGCAAAAGTTATAGACACAGCGGCTGGAGGTTGCTCATAAATGTTTAACGTTTGGGCGTCGTGTTTTTGAATTTTGCATAACACCACCGTGAGCACCCGTGAGCCGCGAATGCAATACGAAACGGAACGCATAAAGCAAAACCCCGGTTACCGCTACTCTTTTTGCCCTATCATCAATTTAGTCGACACGTTATTATCGCAAACTGTTTTCTGTTTTGAATACCAACAGACGAAAACTTTATGAAGCTACCTAGAAGCGACGAGATGAATTGAGTTATGTATATGAGGTATCAGAACTTTTGCAATAATGGTTGAATGATGATGTCTTTTATTAATTGATTTTATTTTAAAATAAAACAAACTTTATTAATAATTGACGATTCGTTGTATTCTACAAACATCTTCATCAAAAAAAATATATAAATGACATTTACAATAAATAAATAAGAAACAAATTACAAAATTTGTAAATTTTTAATTAAATGAAGCCCAATTTTATTTAAATCAGTTTTTTATAAATTTCTATTGCTTCTCTTATCTTACTGGTAATATTGATGAATCTTGCAATTATTACAGTCTCCTCGAAGATTTTGGTCGTTTTTGTTTAAAAATTCAAGAAAAATACGAACCAACAAAACATATATATATATATATATTCATGTCGCTCTTATATATGAGAAAATATAAAAGTAGTCACTGATATTTGGGTTGAGAGGGTGGATACAACCCTTCATAGACCAATGACTGAGTATCAAGTAGATCACTTGTTGATCACGCAAATATTTATTTATCTTTTCTGGAAGTACAGACTTTAGATTGTCTAATGTTTTCAAACTGATACAAATGAAATTACAGTAAACTGTAATGTCATTTGTATCAGTTTTTGCCTGATGAAGACGAGCGTTGAGTTTCGTCGAAACGCCGATTATAAATAAATTTTAAAAAAGTTAAATTTTAATAAAGAACTAACCTAAAAGAGTTTTATTTTATTAATAACAACCCAATTTCCAATACCAAGTTCCAACATTAAATCATCACGTTTATCTTCAATATTGTTACAAAAAAAAAGATTTATTTGAATGATTTTGATGGTATACGTTTGCGTGGACGTCCGATGAGTAGTTGAAATGGTATGATTGAAAGTGTTTTGCATGAGCGAAAGTTTCCAAGTAGTAGGAATAAAAGAGCATGTATGAAAAGAATTATGAATGTGGATGAAGCGAAAGTTGCTTGTTTGGATAAAAATGTTTGGAGGCGACTGATTTCGGGATGATAAAAAGAGTTTGTGCCACACCCTTTTGGGTACATGGCGTAATTGTGTATGTATGTATGTATTGTTACAAAAAATAAAAATAATAAAATCCATCCAGCATCCAACAAATTCCAAGTTTAGAACAGCATCTCTACATCTAAGCTAAAATATCCCAACTGATCCTTGCTTTCTTGCTAACTACATACAACTACTTGGTAGAGAATTCACTTTCCGTATCATTGTTTATTTGCGTTACTACGATAGAAAACTTTTTCCACACATTCACCGTTTTCATACCAGAGACAAATTATTTTTTTACACGAAATGTGCTAGCTAGGTTGTTGGAGAAAGGTGCTTAGCGGAGAAAAGTTTCCTAACGTTAACGGTTATTACCTATCTCGTGTTGAAGACTGAATTGTATGTTGGTGTTTGTTGAAGCAGCGAAAGAAAACTGCTGCAAGAAACATGTTGTGGCAACTAGGTGATTATGTTCTATGGGCTATTATCACCGTATTAACTGTTTGGATGTTATAAGGAGATATGTTTAAATTAAAATTTAGTGAAATTAAAACTGGTTATGAACGAAACTTTTAAATATTAATTGGTATTGAAATTTTATAGTATTTTTACAATGTACAGATAAAAAATAAGTAACTAATATGGTAGCAAAAAAACCTTCAAAAAAGTTTGAATAAAGTGATTATTTTTATGTTGTTAAATTACAAGAAAAATTTAAAAAAAATCTTAAAATTTAAATTAAGAAACTACACAACAAAAATATTTAACACTAACTGTGTTACATTTGGAACACATAAAAATAGTGTAAAAATTACACCAAGAGAAAATACATATGCTGATGTACTACTAAAAGGGCAATAAATTAAAACAAAAACCTTAAAGTTCTATATATTTTATTTATATATCGAAACATTGCTATTTAAATATTATATATGCAGAATTTAATCCTAAAAATTTCATATATTAATAACGAATTCTGAAAAATTTTTTACTACACTAAATTAAGTTAAGTTAAGTTTAGAAACTACTATAAAATGTAATTTATACACAAAATTAATAGCAGTTTTTCGCAGTATTGTGTACATAAAAAATAGTGTAATTTTTAACACTAAATCCAAAAAATAGTTAAATACATTTTTTAATATAAATACATAAAATTATTTATTTTTCATTCATTATAAAGTAGATAATAACTTTATTCCCAGAAGAATCCCTGACAACACAAATCTGTCAGGACCATGCACAGTTTGATATTTACATACATACACAATCACACCATGTACCCAGAAAAGTGTGGCTCAAACTCTTTTCACTATCCCAAAATTAGTTTCATCCAAATATTCCTAAACAGACAAGAAACTCTATCTTCATCCACATTGATGATACCTAGAAATACATGCCCTTCTATTCCTACTACTTGAAAACATTCGTTCACGCAAACCACTTTCTCAATCGTACCACTCCATCTACTTCCACGCAAATATATACCTTCAAAATTATTCACTTACATATTATTATAACTAAACATGCGTTAGACATTTGCTCAAGATGACCAAATCATTCTAACTTAAAAAACAATATTTAACAAAATTTATATAAATTAAATAATTCAGAATAACCAATATTAAACAAAACAATTAACCGTCCGGCAAAAAAACAAAATTAAAACTTCCGTAACTTTTTCTCTAGGGATTCGCACGTTCTCCGGGGTCCGACGCAATGAAGCCGAAAGCTAGAAACAGCGTTAGATATTGGATTTGGGTCGTATGTCTAAGCATCTAATTACATACAGACCAGAACGTCTCTGGTGACTTTACAGAGAGCCAACTAGTTGGTTTCTCCGTACCGAATGCAATGGGCTGGATGGTAGGACAAAATTTGTCCTGTTGTTGAGTGACTAGCCCGTTGAGAAATACAAATACAATTCCCGCTTAATATGTCTGCCTAAAGGTGGAAAATATCCTAAAGTCATCTGGGAGTTTTTACCGACATTAGCTAGCTGAATTTAATAATGAAATGGCAAATGTGAATATATGTTGGTTTGTATTTAGGTTTAAGTTTCAAAACTTATAACACTAATTTGTGAAATTAGTTTTTAATTAAAGCAAAAATACAAACATACTATAAAAACTTGAAAAATCGATTTTCTATGAAATCATATGTGTATACTATATTACTATATATTAAATAAATGCTTTCTGCAATGACACTAAGAGTTTTACAAATATTTTAATTTACACTTAAGTAATTAAATTATTAATCATTAAAAATTAGTAAATAAAATATATTAGTACTCAAAATATTGAGATTTTATATTTGTCCCAATATTTCACAAGTTACTCAGTCATTGAATCGGCTTGTTAGGCTACACGTGTCTATTGATGCATAGCCTAACAAGCCGATACAATCACTGAGTAACTTATGAAATTTTGGGAAAACTATAAAATCTCAATATTTTGAATACTAATATATTAAATTTCACAATAACAATATGAACATTTATTTGTTCAGGGTTATTAAAATATATTAGTTTGATATTCCAATGCTGAAATCGTCATTAGTAAACTAATTAAATTATTAGTTAATTTTTAAATTAAGAAAAATGTATTGACCTTTCTGGGATACATATATTATATTTTTCACATTACATTACATTTTTCTTCATTTAAAAATTAACTAATGATATATTCACTAATGGCGATATCAACATTCAAATATTAAATTAATCTACGTTAACACGCTTCTGTATAATAAATAATAAATAATAAATAAAATAAAATCCATCAAAACACTAGACCCCTATTTACATCTAACTATTTTCATACTTTCGATATGTTAGAAAGAAAAAAAAAATACCATTTTGGGTGATCGGTTAACGAACAGTTCGAACTGCGAACAATTCGGACAACGAGAGATTTTTGTCTTCGGATAACAAACATATGTTCGGATAACAAACTTTTCTGAACCACTTATAAAAAAATAAAAATATCAGAAAATTTGGCAATATTATGAGAATGATCGGTTTACGAACAATTATTTTTGTAAACCACACGTCAAATCTATAAAAAAAATCATTTGATACGAACAATAACATTCTCTAAATTTCAAAGCAAATATAATCCACTCAATTAAATTAAAATTAATTTTCCTTTACACCGTAAACATGACAATTCCATCGAAAATTACTAACAAAACACCATCGGCATTTATTGCATCAGATTTATCACCCAAATCAAACCGTTTTCATGTTTAAATCTAATCAATTTAATTCCATTTTAATAGTTCATATCGCTGGATGCAATAACAAGCAAAGATTTTCGCTCGCTCAATCGTTGTTATATGTAAATTTGATTTAGCAAAACAATCGGCAAATATCCGAAACTAGAGAGTACGAATTACTGCTGAAATTGTAATATTATTAATTGAACTAGTTGTGACTATAAATAGTTGATGCTAATTAAATGTCCGATTTTAATTGCGTAAATTTATAGAAGGTCGTAAACACACGTTGTTATTTTTAGTAACTAGTGTCGATTGTTTTATTTCGCAAACTAAACAACAAATATGAATTCAAATCTATACAATAAATTGTTTTGTGTATGCATTCTGCTTTGTACAATGGCATTTGTTATAACAGTAGTAAATAGACGTAGCCGCTAAAAGTTACGACGATAATAATACGTTTAGTTTTTCAGCTGAATCAAAAATAACGCTTCTAAAGTCTTAAACCGAAAGCTTATTTACTAGCGAAATTATAAAAAAAGTAACAGTAAAATTTTACTGTAAAAATTTGTAATTTTATTTTACTATAAATATTCTGTATTTCTACCTCCAAATCATTAATTTTTACATAATTTATAATAATCACATAAAGTAAGTAAAAATGACCTAATAAGTATGTAAAATTACTTACTTTCTGCAAATTACATTACGTACTTAATGCAAACTTACGTATTGTTAATATAACTTCTTAAATTATGTAAAATTATAGCTTGTATATTAATATCTGTAATAATTCATTAAAATAATAAGACTTAATACATATTTTGTGTAATAATACTAATAAAATATTTTAAGTGTAATTCATTCATTTCAAAATACATCTTTTATGTAAATTTAGACAACAATATTACAGAACTAAACAAATTTTAACTATTTATGGAAAATTCCTGACAGCAATTTTCTAAAGTTCTGTAAATTTACTAAAAGAAACTTTACTAAAAAACTGTAATATTACATACCTACATATAAAGTTTTTCATTCCGCTGGAAATCTCATATTACATAATATTTGAAATAGTTCTGATATTATGTATTTCGCAAACAATTATTTATATAAGTTACAGCACTTGAGTAATTATACCTAGAAATACGGGGCATCATAATGTCTCATGGTTTGTAGGTAAAATTAGAAATTACATAATTTTTTTTAGTGTGTAGTATATCTAGTTTGTATGATTTGCAAAAAAACAGTCTGACTATGCAGAATAGAAATAAATTTGTTGTTAAAAACAAAAACTAGACTACGCCACTGGATAACTGAAATCAATCCTCTACTAATCAACTTATTTATTGCATTTCAGTATATATATATATATACATATTTTAATACAAATATCAGTTTCAATTTTTATATCACTCTATAATTACAGCTAATATTAAATGATCACAAATGACAATATAGATTTATTTATAGTTATATATATAATACACATAGTCCATTAGATAAGTATCAAAATTAATTAAATTCATGTATTTAATATTTTCTCTTACCTCTTAATGCAAGACTACTTAGGTTTGTAGGTTACAAAAACAAAAACATTTGAATGTCATAAAAATCATAAACATTTTAACGCACAACATAAGTTATGTATAAATTCACAAGTTTATAATAAAAACAAACACTTATACTAAAATAACACGATTAATTTCACGACAAATTATAACCGGTATCAGAAAACTATTGTATATGCAAACGTAGTTAAATGTTATATTTATTTTAAACATAAAATTAAATAATAATAACCGCACTAGTATTTCAATACATTATTATTGTAAAGTTTATTTCTTATATTAACTTTTAATAAAAACATTATTATACACGAGAAATATGCATGAAACTTTTTTTATTAAACAAATGTCAAAATAAGATTTTGTAATATACTGCCATCTGACGGCTAATAATAGAACTACTGGCACGTGTCAACATTTGCAAATATTGTTTGCTGACATTTATTTATTCTCTTTTTACAATATTTTAAATACATAACAAAATATATTAATATATTAACTAAAAAGTATATTTATTTAATTGTATTCATCTTGATTCCATTACAAAGAAAATACCATTATAGCGTAACATGACAAATGATAAAAACAGTGTTTTCTTTAGCATGTGACATATTAATGTCGCGTTTATTTTGTTGGTATGTCGTACATTTATGATAATATCTATATTTTATCATAAAGACACTGTTACTGCTTGACTACCCCTTGCATATTTCATGTTTATCTTCCAGTCAACGCTGCATTTTATTTAATTTTTTATTTCACGCTCTTTTCGTTACGACAAACATTTAAACGCTTTTAAACGCATTTATTTCACTTTAGCTACTTGACAAATAAAATGAAATTGCCGTTTATTTTTTAATTTTTTTCTCAGACAATATTCACTTGTTTTAAAGTACATAATTTTTACATATTGCACAGAAACTGTTGAAATAATTGAAGATCAGTTTATATCATTTGGTTTGTCTAAAAAATTAAATCTACGATCACTTTTTTACTACTTTGACTGAAAAGAAAAAGTAGTATAAAGTTTAGTACGGTGTTTGTAATATTTAAAAAAAAAATGTATAGAATCCTTCATATAGCCTCTAGATGACAAATCCGAACTTAGTTTATGTGCGTCGTCAGCTCGCTCGCTCGGTCGTCAGTTAAAATGTTGTGATTGCATCTCCTCCTAGACGATTCACCCGATTTTAATGAAATTTTCAGGATAAATTTGTCTAGTGCCCAAAATGGATGTGTTTTTTTTTCAGTGATGCCAATTTTCCGAGAAAAAAATTACTAAAGTTTTTATAAATTTATTGTTGCTTGATCAAATTTTTAGAAAAAATTTTTTAGTGCCCATATAAATTACGTAATTTTGATAAAATACAGTGTTGCCAACTTTCTGAGAAAAAAATTACTAAAATTTTTAAAAATTTATTATGGCTACATTATTTATTCGATTTTAATCAAATTTTTACAGAAGATACTCCTAGCGTCTACATAAATTATACAATTTTAGTAAAATTTAATGATATCAACTTTCCGACAAAAAAAAATACTAAAATTTTTAATAATTTATTATGGCCATGGTATTTAACCAATTTTACCCAAATTTTCACAAAAGATTCTTCTAGTATCCATATAAATTATTTAATTTCAACAAAATATAGTGTTGCCAACTTTCCGAAAAAAGAATTACTAAAATTTTAAAAATTCAATATTGATACTTTATTTAACAGATTTTAATCAAATTTACACAAAAATATCTTAGCGCCTACATAAACTATATAATTTTAGTGAAATACAGTGTTGCTGATTTTCCAAGCATTTTATTTCCTATTTCTTAGCATTTATGTTTCTATATATGGGTTTACCCATATACTTCTAATTTTCGTTTTTTTTTAATTTAAAATTGTTTACACAAATAATAACCTAATTTTACATACATTTTTTGCTTGGTTAGTAAAAATCTGTAAAATAATAAAATTTTGCGATTACAGTTAAATAGTAGGTAATCACAGGCTGATTTACAAGGATCTAATATCATCTAAAATAACTATTATTACCGCATAAAATGAAGAGCATAATTTTGCGTTGCAAACAACATAAATTTATCGAAAACTCCCCGAGAAATTTTATAGCAACAATAAAATTTGATAAATTACATGCTCACATGCAAAGTAATTTTCTCCGAAGGGGTCGAGTCGCGTTTCCTGACTTATCAACAACCAAACCCAGTGTATATAAATTTTAATTTGTTGCAACTGTAATAAATTTTACAGCTGTTTTCCACCATATAAAATTACTTCGGAACAAACTTGTTTTATAGAGAAAATCATATGCTAGGTTGGCGTTGCCCTGGCTGTATTAGTATAGTGATATTTGAAGTTGATGTTTTGGTACTACTGCAAATAACTAGTTAGGTTAGGTTAGGTTAGGGGGGTTATATATGTACATACATATATTAGATATTTTTGGTTTCAAAGCGTCGAATAAGATGAAAGCTTTATGATGTGAGATAATTTTCCGGTTTAAATCGTTAATTACTGAATTTGCTATCAAAGGTTTTAATGAATATATTCACGCTCTAGAAATCATAAGCTAATTTAAATTATTCAAAAATCTATTGATTTAGAATTTGTTTTATTCGCCAAACTTATTTCGAAGTAATTGTAATAAAGTTAAAATAATAATATAATAGATTTACTACATTTTATCAAAATCTTTAAGTTTGTTTTTAAGATAAAATTCCTAAACTAATAAATAAATACATATATAATATTTGTAATAATAGTAAAATTTGTAAAAAAAAAATTAATTTATATACATAAAAAGTCAAACAACATTATACAGTATTGAGACTAATTTTTTATTTCTGATAAAAACAAGATGAAATTCTTATCGATAATGAATGTATTGTTTGAAAAGTTTAGAACTTTAAAAGTCTTACTTTGGAATTGTTAACTTTTCATTCATCAATTACGCCTGCATTCTTTGAAATGCTGTACTTTTTCCTGCGTCATTTACTCATTAATTATTTGAATACAATAAGAGCAATTATGTTTTACATTTAAAAATCAGTAACTTAACATAAAAAAAAAGTAGTAGCATTAGAAGAGCATATATGAGACAGCATCAGTATAAATGTGGATGAAGCCAAAGTTCCTTGTCTGGATAGAGATGTTTGGAGGAAACTGATTTCGGGATAGTGAAAAGAGTTTGTGCCACAACTTTTTGGATACATTATGTGATTGTGTATATATGTATATATGTATTATAATAACTTAAACAAAGCGGAATATCTTTTATTTTGTTTGATTAATTTATAATAAAATTTCTTAAAAATTTACTGATTTTGTTCATTTCGTCATTTTATGTTTGTGATCATTCTCATAAAAACATGTGATTTATATCACTTATCACAACAAATTTGAAAAAAATTGAAACAAAAAGCTATTTAAGGGCGTAATAAAGAACTAAAATTATACATTGTTTACGTTTTTTAAATATTTTATATTTTTTACTCAGTTTTTCAAAGTAAACGTAAAAAAATCACTTTTTTACGCGTAAATGCCTATCCCTGATTACAAATAAACTAAAATCAAATAAATTATTATATTAAACAGTAAATTTGGAATTCAGAATTTATTAATATAGCCGTTTTATTAATTATGTATATTATATCAAATTAATACGAATTAATTATTTATTATTTATAAATTAATAATTATTATACATTTAAAATGCAATGTTCAAACAATAAATGTATATATATATATATACATATATAAATTATTATAATATTTATTTTTCTACATTCTCTGCTATTGATATATGAAAGTTTATTTAACATTAATTGAAATTTAGTAATAAATATTTTAATTTTATTAACATGAAATATTAAATATAATATATTAATAATTGAGATAATTTGTATTTTTAGATTACTAAATAAAATGACTCATTTAATTATTGATTATGTTATTTATATGTATATATATATATATATATATATATATATATATATATATATATATATCTACAAATAGTAGCTGTTTTAGCTACTATGTATTTATTAGCTACTTGCGACAAATCCTAAAGCTACAGCTACTTTTAGTTTTTTGCAATACAGCTACAGCGACAGCTACCAATAAAAGTAGCTAAGCTATTAAAGTAGCTAGTTACTGTCCAGTTCTGTTAATTACTATATAATAATGTACATTATTGCACTAGTAACATAATGTTCTCCTTCTACATAAGCAATTATAGTAACGTAATATCAGTATTTTGTTACGCTTCAAGTAAACAAGATATTGATATTTTATTTAATCTATCAAGCTACTACACTTTTGACAGGAATGACAAAATATAAAGTTATAAATATCGTTATTTTTGTTAATTAATATCTAAGTTCTAATTATGATATATATATATATATATATATATATATATATATATGCATATGCTATAGCTATATAAGATAATTAATTTAATTTTGCTGTACTTTCTGATATCGTAAACAAGATGGGAAGCGCGAATTCAGCACCACTGTCAGTTGAATATTTCAAAACGTGAAAATATTGAATTTAATTTGACGTGTTGATAATAATAGAATGTCACATTTTCGCATTGTGTTGGAAAATTTACTTTAAATTTACGCCCGACCCGAAAACTTTCTAATTCTATTTCGAAATTTAATAAACAATATTAATTAATTAAGACAATACTGCGCGTTAATGTTTTAAGTTTATGTAGATATATACATATAATTTACAAAGATATTTTTGAAATTTTAATCTCATTTATATTAATTGTCAAAGTTATATTTTCGTTTTAAATTAGTTAAATATATTAGTAAGAAAAAATTTGTATAACAACAACTACTGTAGTCATGGTAACTAAAAACGAAACAGTTTTGATACAAATATATAAATAAATAATTAATATTTTTTGTTTCGAAATATATCTCTATTGCAAAATATTTGTAAAACACATAAAATAGTAAATTACTACTCCCGGATGGTAGATCTTTACAAAAAATTTACCAAATTGAGATATTCTTTTCTGAAGCCTACATATGATATTTTATAATTTTATATCAATCCGTTTAGTCATATTTGCTCTACACGTGTCCACAGACAAACCGCAGATGGACATCACGCTAACAACAGTTGATTCGTAATACTATAACCCTTATAGTAAAAATCTCAATATGTCAAATTTGGTGTGATTACAATATCGATAAAAATTTGTAAACAATATTTGATTGATAACTTTTCTTTTTTGTCAATTAATATTTTATCATATATGTTCTTATAAACAGTATATGTGTTATACAGTTACTGATAATAATAAAGTTCTTCTAGAAAAATGTAGTAAACTTTAGTACAATTTCAAATTTTTATTTTATTTTATTTATTTAACTATATTACAGTTTTTTTTTTTTCGCAAAACTTTACGAAAACTCATTAGTTATATGATATTATTAAACTTGGAATATAGTTGAAAATTTATTTTCGGTTAAAAGTTTTTAGTAATAGGTGTATTAAATATTATAAATGAAGTAGGAAAACTTTAAATGAAAACTAATTTAAAAACTAATTTACTAACTAGTATTACATGCTGACAGCCGTTTTCAAAGATTTTCAATTTTTTCTCGCAAAAAAAATTAATAAAATAAACTTGGAATTTCTTTAAGTTAAATTTTTACCGACCGTTATTGCACATATGATAAGAGAGGTATTGTAATCATACTAAATTTGACATATCGAGATTTTTACAGATAAAGCACAAGTTATGCGAATAATATCACGAATCAAATATTTTTAGTGTAATGTCCGTCTGTCAATCTGTCTGCAGACATATGTAGAGTATTCGGCTGAACGAATTGTTAAGCTTAAATTACATTATACATTTTTCGTCTAGATTCATACTAGATTTCTAGTTCAATTTTCGTTCAAGTTTTGTTCAATTTTCATACTTTTTTCACAATCGGTCGTGTATTGTCGAGTTTCTTCGATTTTTTTCAGATGTATTGCCAGTACGCTAACTTAAAAATATAAAGTACTTAATTTGACAAATACTGAAAAACACATTTAAACAAAAATGGATACCTATAAGATTGGTACAATTGCGTGCGCATGCGTATAATGTATCTAGTATAAAACTTGAATAGGAAAATAGAGCATGTTGTATATTTCTATACTAGGAAACTTGAAAAAACTTGGATGCAAAAATCTGATTTACATTATACTAGAACTGACTATCTGTACTTGAACGAAACTTGAACTAGAAACCTAGTATGAATCTAAACGAAAAAAGTATAATGTAATTCAAGCTTTATATAATTTTATATTCAAGCTTTGGAGGTGAATATTTCAATTTGATCAACTTTTGGTAAAGATCTCCCAACTGGAAGTGGTAATTTACTGTCACTGTCACTTTTATGTGTTTTACGAATATGTAGTAAGTAACAGAGATAGATATGTATATTTTGAAAAAAATTTATTTAACAAAAGTTGCAAAACAAGTTATAACTAACAACTTTTATGCTTATATTTCATGCAAGTTTACTTATATTTTCGGTAAAAAAACATATATATATATATATATATATATATATATATATATATATACATATATAGTAAATTAATTATTTTTCTTAAAATTACAAAGTTATATTATTTTTACAGAAAATTTCTCGTTCTGCTGAAATAATATATATTTTTTTACTGTGGTTCTTTTGTAAAATGGCAAGATCTTTACAGTGTAGGTAATAAAAATAGTGATTGCAGAAAAAAAAAGTTTTCGGATTATTAAATTGGTTCCTAATAATTGCTAAATCATGTAAACTGATGTTTTTTAAAAAAATATTTTTAATTATTTCCAAACGTTTAAAATCGTCCATCATATTTATAAATCACAACATTTGTTAAGTTAAGCGCATTATGTAGAAAAATGCTAACGCATGTTTTAAAAGTCGGCGAGTCATATTTACCAAATGATTTACGGTAATTAAAGCTAAATTTCGTAATTTTACTTCATAAATTACCGTTGTTCGTCATAATACGAATGTAATTAGCTTTAGCGGCTATTTCGCACCCTTGTTTTGTTAAAAAAATATGTGTCAGTTGTATATGTAATTGGCTTGCATGTGTATGTGTATTCAGGTGTGAAATTGGTCAGTTATTATCATAGGTTTCTCGAGTTCCACGCAATGAAATTTTAACAGCTATTCTGCTTGTTATTTTAAAAGTAAATATTACTATAATTGATTTACAAATCAATAAGGAAGTTTCACATTTTAATTTTTTTGTAATTTATTTAAAGTACATACAAAAACAAAATCGAAAATATAGTTTTTATGTATTACAACTTATTTATTTTAATGACAATGAATTTAATTTTTTAAATTTAAAATGTCAGTAGGTTATTAACTTTTGTTTAAATATAAAGTATACTGAATTTATTTTTTTGCAACTTTCTTATAGCAAGACAAAGTTTTATCTAATTATATTTATCATTTACAAAAAAATGGTAATGGTAAAATTCTAAATTGAATATTTTTATTTATTATCTATTTATATCTATCGAATATTTACTAGAAACTGATAAAATGTTCTGCAACACTAAAGGTTTGTTCAGAATTCCTTCATAAAACTCTAATTAAATAAATTAAATATATTTGTATTAACAGTAACATATAATCAAAGCACAAGTATTTGTAAATGTTGGAATAAATTTATTCTCGGAATAATTTTAAAATCAATATTTTTAGTCAATCACAAATGATTTTTTTACGTATCTGAGGAATAAATAAAATTGGAAATACTTGTCTTAAATCAATATGATTGGTATATCATTATATGTTTTTTTAAAATTTAAATCAACGAAGCTGTATAAATTTAATATGGTATAGAATAACAAAAGTATAGTAATTATTACAATATTCAAATAGTTTGTGCAAACATACGTAAATTGTTTTGTACCATTTAATAATAAATGTGTCGATATTGCGTGTTTATATACAATATAAATAATATAGTTTGATCATTTAGTTAATTAAACGTAAACAGTTATTAAATTATTTATAATTATTTGCAAAATGTTATGTTGTTTTTTATATTTATTATGTACATTTTAAAAGAGTATTATAATTATACAGTAATTAAATAATAAATAGTGTATTGCAACAAATTTAAAAACTGTGGCACTGATTTTGATCGGATTTTTATTATCATATATAGATAAAATTATAAAGATATTTTTTTTTAAAGATACAAACGTGTGCGTATTTAGTACAAACTTTTCTAAGAAACAAACATTTTTAATTTACATGTTTGTTGAATAATATAACTATTACGCATATCTCTTCGTTTACATTACGTGAGTAAAATATTTTAAAAATGTAAACGAATAGTTTAATATTAATCAATTTTTGTTTTCACCACCATTTATATACTATTTATATTAGAATAATTTTCAGAACTTTTGTATGTAATTGTTGAGAATTGCCGAAAGATCGAAACAATTGTCAGTAATATAAATTTTGTGGAACTAATCAAGTGTTTCTTATAATATAATTATTTTTATTTTTTATTAATTTTTTAAAATGTTTTATCAAGTTCCATTCTTCGAAAGTGTAAATGTATTAATATATTATGATTTTATATTAGCAGTAATTTTGAAAATTATAAAATTGTTAATGTCTAAAAGTATTAAACAATTGGATAAAAATATATATAAAATATATATATATAAATATATATATATATATATATATATATATATATATATATAGGTATATATATAAATAAATATATATATATATATATATATATATATATATATATATAAATAGTTCTAAATATATAACAGCGCCCGTTAAAGAAACACTGTTTGAAGAGAAAACTGACAAGAAAATTTAAGGCCAAACGTAACTTTTTCTTATTTGAGTTCAGTGTTTTTCTCAAATATGTATACAATCTTAAGTTTTCTATATCAAGCAATCGATTTATAGAAGATGTCAATTCATCACTTTTCTACGTCATGACAAGCCAATAAAATTTGAAAAACATCAATGATAGAGACTTCAACGCCGTGATTGAGTTCTTAAAAAGTCAGTTAAAAAAAAGTACAGGCTTTTCATCTAGGTAGACAAATATAAAAAGGGGAAAAAGTTAGCAGAGTGTGCAGAAAAAGTTTTAATAAAAATTATTTTTAGAAATTTTTACTTGTAATCAAGTGGTTTATTGTAATTAATATAAAAGTAACGATATTATATTTCACGGTATGCGATAATAAATAGTAATATGCAGAATTTGGTAGAATATATGTGAGTAATAGTGAAAGTATACGTTACGACATATACTTTCTTTATATTGATTTATAAAAATAATATATTTTAAATAAAATTTATATTTATTTTTTAAGAAATAATAAAAGATTCTTTTTTTATTATTTTATTTAATAAAAAAATTACATTTTGACCACAATTTTTACAAAAAAAAAATGTGTAATATTATGTTTTATAACTTAATAGCACTTTCTAACAGATAATATTACACAAAAATTTTATAAGTTTCCAAGTAGTAGGAATAGAAAAGCATGTATGAGAGAAATTATGAATTTGGATAGAGCAAAAGTTGCTTGTTAGGATAGGAATGTTTGGAGGACGCTGATTTTGGGATAATGGAAAAAGTTTATGCCACACCCTTTTGGATATATGGCGTGATTGTATATGTATGTAAAATGATGAGCACAGAATGGTCAAAATTTACATTCTGTGTTTAAAAAAAATAGTGAAAAAAGTTTATTTTTTCCATAATTTTAATTACCTAAGTTTACATACTTAGATCTTAATATTAATATTTATTATTATATTTAAAAGCATAAGAAATTATACAATTTTTCCCCATATGCAATTCTTTTAAAAAACTAATTTTTCTTTTTAAAATCTTTTTCGAACATTAAAAAACATTTCATTTATAATATCATAAAAGTTGAGAATATTTCTTTGTAAGCTAGTAGTGAAAGAAATTAAAACAAAAATTTACAAATGTTGTATAAAAATGCATAAAAGAAAACATTTAGCTCATGAGAAAACATCAATAATTCAAGTGTATCTTATATTGTAAAAAATTCTAAAAAGTGAACACATCCTTAATACTTTACGCCAACAGAATCACAAAATAAAATACAAGTACGTATTGAAAATTCCGTAATAGCATCTAAGCTACAGTATCACAATATTTGAATTTTTGTGAATTTTGTATTTACATCCTTCATATTCCTGAAGCATGCATCTGCAATATGAATAGAAGTAGTATATCAGAGTAAAAAATTCTTGCTTTGAAACTTCTGACGTAAAGTAGCAACGGAAACATAGCCCAGCAACGAATAGAATATTGAGAATTTAAAAATTCATATATATATATATATATATATATATATATATATATATATATATATATATATATATATATATTGCAAGATGAATTCTATACACGGTACATACTACAGGTAAATATAAAGGATCTCCAACTTATACAGTATTACCTACCTAAGTATAGAGAAAATTTCTAGTTTTTAAAATATATTCTATCAACACTCTTAGGTAAATATAGAATTCTTGTATGACGATTTATTTATATTTCGGTTTAATAATAGGTTTATAATATATGTTATATATATTCTGTTACATTATATTGTCTATAATTTACAACTTTTTACGGTATTTATCCAATCATAATTTTTTTAAACTGTAACTACACTGTAAATTTTTATATGTAAATTTACTATAAAAAACCAAAGGTAACAAAAATTATAATATTACCGAATATTAGCTGTAATATTACATAAATTATTTTGTAAAAATGCTATTATAATATAATTATAATTTTAGTGCTACCCAAGTAATATGAAAAAATACATAATATTATCTGTTGCAGCACAAATTTACATAGACTTTTGTAAAAATATACAAAAAATATGTAAATCTATTACTTTATTTTATACAGGGTGTAACAGAATAACTATTCCTAATTTTAACTGGAGTATCCTGGGCTCAGAATATGAAGATTTAATGCAAATCACTGAGATAAAATGTGGCTCCTTACTGAGCTACAGGGTGTTTTATATAAAAATTTAAAAACGATTTTTGCCCTGTACTTTAAAACTATTTGACGTATCCTTATCATACTTGGCAGGAAATGTAGGTACCGTACACCATACTAAATTATGATAAATAAAAGTTTCTGGCTACTGCCAGTGGCGTACAACAGGGGCAAGTGAGAGGTTGATCCTTCCTAAATTCTACACCACTGGCGGAATTGTCATTTTAGCACAATTTTTCGATTCTCCAATACTTGTTGTGTAAAAAACATACTCTTCCTTTGTAACGATAAAGTCACTGTTTTTCGAGATATTTAAAGTTAAACATAAGCTGCACCCTTGGGATTTTTTCAAAATTTGCTCAAAAAAATCTGAAAAAATTCGGTAAAGTAGAGAAAAAAATTAGCTACATAATAACTAAGTAACTTTTTTCTCTAACTCATTCTGATTTGGCTGTAAAAATTATTGAAAATAAAAAAAAAAAAATGCAAAAAATATTAATTTTCAATAATTTTTCCATCCAAACCAGAATGAGTTAGAGAAAAAGTTACTTAGATATTATGTAGCTAATTTTTTTCTCTATTTTACTGAATTTTTTCAGATTTTTTTGAGCAAATTTTGAAAAAATCCCAAGGGTGCAGCTTATGTTTAACTTTAAATATCTCGAAAAACAGTGACTTTATCGTTACAAAGGAAGAGTATGTTTTTTACACAGCAAGTATTGGAGAATCGAAAAATTGTGCTAAAATGACAATTCCGCCAGTGGCGTAGAATTTAGGAAGGATCAACCTCTCACTTGCCCCTGTTGTACGCCACTGGCAGTAGCCAGAAACTTTTGTTTAACATAATTTAGTATGGTGTACGGTACCTACATTTCCTGCCAAGTATGATAAGGATACGTCAAATAGTTTTAAAGTACTGGGCAAAAATCGTTTTTAAATTTTTATATAAAACACCCTGTAGCTCAGTAAGGAGCCATATTTTATCTAAGTGATTTGCATTAAATCTTCATATTCTGAGCCCAGGATACTCCAGTTAAAATTAGGAATAGTTATTCTGTTACACCCTGTATAATATTTTAATTCCATAATAGTATTATGAAATTTACAGAATAAATTTAGTAAAATTGCATTACAAAGAAAATTAAATGACTTTTACAATAAAAAAATATATAAATTCACAGACTTTTTTACAGTGTACACAGGAAAAAATCGGGGCAAAATCCAATATGCATAGTTCTACATTAGTTTTAATTAGAAATCGATATTTTGTATAGCATCATCAGGAAAAATGAAACAAATGATATATACAATAAATAAACAAAACACAGAAACAAGTTACTGGGTAACCAAATAAGTAACTTTATTATAAAATTTATAAATTATTAATTAAAGAAAGCCAAATTTTATTTAAACCAAAAAAGTAACATCAAGGCACTGATTTAACTAAAATTTGGATTCCTTTAATTAATAATCTATAAATTTTATAATAAAGTTAATTATTTTGTAACTTCTACGAGTAGTAACTTATTTTTATGTTCTGTTTATTTATTGTATATATCATTTGAACAATTTTTTTTGATGACAATGTTTGTAGAGTATATCGAAACGTCTATTTTTAAATAAAATTATTACAAAACTAAATCGAAAAACTTTTCTATCTTTATTTTTTATTATTATTAAAATTTGACGGCACAGTTTTGCATATAAATTTGTTATAAATCATAAATAAATCCTTTAAATTATAACAAATACATCCTTTTAGAAAATAATTAGACACGTAACAATTATTAAATAATATGTTAGTAAACAATTACTAATTTAAAAAAGCCAAATTCAACTAGCACAATAGGCGAAATCAAGAAGCGTTCTAATTAGCTATTATGCACTAATTACATATAATATATCGGTCATTTATTCGATGGCTAATTAAATCAAAACAGTACGTTGTGTATTAATCAGCGAGTGAGCGTGCGTGAGTTGTACTGATTAATCATAATCACGGGGGTCATACGATGGCATATGTGTGTGCGTGTCTATGTTTTCAACTGTGATTCGTGATTGATTTGTGTGACAATGACAATAAACGCTGACACATGTACATGTGTGCAGACATAGGGGGGTGTACATTTGTCAATTGTTGCTACATGGATTTTGCTTGCTCAGCTAAAATTCAAACAGTATGTGATTTGATTCCTGATTACAGGCGTTTGAAATTTGTAATATTCGCTAGGCAATATTTTGTAATCCACTAATTTTCCAATAATTATAATATAATAAAATACATACATACACAATTACGCCATGTACCCAACAGGATGTGGTACAAACTCTTTTCATCATCCCGTAATCAGTCTTCTCCAAACATTCTTATTTAAACAAGCAACTTTTGCTTCATCTACATTCATAATTCCTTTCATACATGCTCTTTTATTCCTACTACTTGGAAACTTTTGCTCACGCAAAACACTCTCAATCATACCACTCCAACTACTCATCGGACGTCCACGCAAACGTATACCATCAAAATCATTCAAATAAATCTTTTTAACCAAACGGTCATTAGACATTCGCTCAACATGTCCAAATTATCTTAACTGACTAACACCAACTTTTGCTACAATATTTTTTTCAATTTCACACTCATCATACACTAATCTATTTTGCACTCGATCGCTCCTATTTACACCACATACCCCACGTAAAAATCTCATTTCCACAGCAGTCATTCTCCGTTTATGCTTTTGCAACCAAACCCAATATTTACTACCATACATTAACGTAGGCACCAAAATAATATAATATAATTTTTACTATAAAAATAAATTAAATAAAGATGCGATTTTATAAACATCTTTAAAGTAAATTTAATAAACAAGTTTATTTATTTTGTTGTTTTAAAAAGAAACATACTTAAGCTTCACAATCACGCCTCGTACTCAGAAGGGTGGCACAAACTATTTTACCTATTTCGAAATTAGTTAGCTTCATACAGTCATGATACTTCTCATACATGCTACAGTGAATAAACGATATACAACTGTCAATTAACATAGTAATTTTCAATATAGTCGTCGTAGATGTTAAATTAAATACACTTGATCGTGTTTTTTTTTGGTGGAATATACAGTTTCTGACAAATCTGACGGTACACATTGTATTTCTTGCATTTCTTCACACATTTTCAATAATCAAAGTAAAATTCAAGCAAAAATAAATAATTAATTTAAGCTTAATTTTCGGTATATGGCCGCCGAAGATGACAGATTAAATACACTTGATGTTATAGTTATGTTTGGTGCTGCCACTATTGGTGTATATAGTAACTAACTTGTGTACAATAATCTCATTATAATACTAGTAACATAATGAACTATTTCTACATAGGCAATATAGTAACGTAATATTAATATTATGATATACTTGAAGAAATATTTATTTTTATTAAATTTCCATTAATATGTCATTTATTTTGTTACTAATATTGGATACAATAATTAAATTAATTTTTTTACATTTAAAGTATAAATTTGTAAAATTATATGTAAGTTTACGGCAGTAAATCATACAGTTTCTAATAGTGAATGTTCATGAAAAACACAGTACTTTACTCGTAGTAAAAACCGTGTACTGGAAATGTCAAAACTTCAAACAAAATAAATGTTTTTTAAACATTATACTATTAAATCTATAAACTTCTATAATATAATAACTAAATTGAAAAAAAACAAATTGAAATTGCTCCAATGAAATACCGAACTAATTGTAAGCGGAAAATATCTCAATTATATTGTGCGGTTTTGGCCAAAAATAAAACAATTTATTTAACATCATTCAGAATCCGAGCGAATAATTTTCGGGTGAACAAAATTAATTTATTCACTAAGTTGTGGTATTTGCACGTTGTTCTAACCAATGAAATACCAAACAACCGAAACAAAACCGGGCTAGGCCTCTTTTTCATTAGCTCACTCGGCTATCGTTTCGGCTGTTCCGTATAGTTGTGGGTGTATATTTGGTAAGGCCTGACGTGTTTTTGGCCTATATAAGGCCCACTTCCCAGCCTAAACAATTACATGCATCGGTTATTTTAATTAAGAGTTTCTTGACGGATTCTGGAATTACTTTTCACTTTCGGACGCGCGCGAGCACTTTTTTTTTCCTTCCGCTTTGCCGTAGTTTTATTAAAAGTTTGTTGCAACAACGCGACGGTTTAGTGTTTTTGTTTATACCGAAGTTATTTGGCATACTTATAGCTAATTTTGCACTTTAGAGTTAACGATAAAATGTACTAAAATTGATTAAAGTTATATTGGTTTATAGTTAACAGCTTATAAAAAATAATATTGAAATTTAGTAATATGATAAAATATAAAGCTGAAATTTTTTTACATTTTGTAAGATTTGTAGAATTCTACTCTAGTTTACTTTAGTAGAGTTAGTAGTAGAGTACGGTGCTAGAGTACAAACTATCTTGTTACACTGTTCGAAAAAAATTAACCCTTATTAGTGCTTATATAAGTCCGTTCCCTAAAATGGGTAAATATGATTACCCTAAATAGGTAAATCCAAAAGAGTACATTATTATCCTAAAAAAGGGAAAAAAGGCAGTTATTTATCCTTATTTTTCGTATTTTTTGCCCTTCCATCAAAGTAAAAAGTCAAATATTTTAAAATACACAAGAGCAGGGCAATTTTTTGCACTAATAAGGCTACAAATTCAATTACCCTTGAAAATTTTTACTCTTTTACCCTACTATTTTGAACAGTGTATTAGCATAATGTAAAACATCTATTTCAAGAGTGGAATATTCATCTAAAGTAATTAGATACGTTTTCTAGTTTGTCGTATATTTATCTATTTTTTTTATTCATTAATTTATCTATATTTTAGAACAGTTATGTAAACTTTATTTGAAATATCTTTTTTTTTCAGTCAACTAATGTTATTGAAAATATAATTTATTAAACAAATAAATATATTATTTAAAATTTAGTAATCTATAATATTAATATAATATTGGTAATTATAATAGCAATATTCTAATTTCAAATTTTAATTAACGCGATTTAATTATGGGTAAAACAATAGAGATTTAGAGAAAATACTATAAATGCAAACAAAATAATTCGTATGAATTTTGCTGTGTCACAAGCACATGTTACCCGATATAAATACGAAGTAGTGTGTTATTATGTATGATGTGTCAACAATTAAGGTTTATAAATGAGAATGGAGAATTTACCTGCTGCAACTGCACGAGAACGTAAGTTATATCAATTTGTTCAATTAATTTTAGGTGTACACTAGTTTCAAGTATTAATAACATTCATAATACGTTACATGAATTTGTAAATAAACTGTATATATTTGTACGAAATATGTATAATGAGTATAAGTTTGTATTAATTAGATGAAATAGTTAGGGCATCTTCAGCGCATGTTTAATAAAAGTTTGATTAAAAGAATATATGTGAATGATTTTGAAAGTATATGTTTGCCAGTGGACATCCGATCCGATGAGTAGATGAAGTGGTATGATTGAGAAAGTGGATTGCGTGAGTGAAAGTTTTGAAGTAGTAGCAATAGAAGAGCATGTATTTCTAGGTATCATGAATGTGAATAAAGCTAGACCAGCTCGTTTGAATATAAATGTTTAAAAAAAAATATTTTGTTCAATATCAGTCACATATATTTTTTTAACCAAACATTTATTAAATATTCGCTCAAGACGACCAAGTTGCATTGCAACCTTGTGCAACAACTTTTTTTTTCAATTTCACACTCATCATACACTACAATGTGTTTTGTATCTGATTCCTTCTATTTCCACCAAAATAATAATAATAATAATAATAATATACTTTTTCAAATAATATTAAAATCATATGATATACCCAGATCAAAGTTAATAATATAAAAAATAAAATTAATTATTTAATATGCAAAATAAATATGCATATAATAATAAATTAAAAAATAATTTATGGTTCCGTTATATTAATAAAACATTGCATTTATATGTCACATTCAGTGACATATATAATTTTATTAACATTACCACGATAAATTATTTGTGCATTTAACACACATACATTCGTTTATATATAGTCATAATTTAATGTAATGTAATAGAATCAATTCAATAGTGTTAACGTACAAATCAAATGCCTAATAATGTAATTGCACAAAATATGACATGCATTTATAATTTATTAGCATTAAATTTATTATTATCTTTTTATTGAAAACACGTTATAATATTAAAAATAGATTTATTTAATATTTTGTATGTGTTTTAAAAATTTATAACTATATAATAAAATAGTAAAAATTTTGAATTTGTTGAATTTTCTAGGCTGGTATGCCATGATCGATCTATCTCTGTCGCAGACGTTTCGTCATACATACAATTAAACTCAAGCATAAATTTAATAAACAACATACATACACACAAATACAATCACGCCATATACCCAAAAGAGTGTGGTAGAAACTCTTTCCGCTATCCCGAAATTAAGTTTGTTAAAAGATTCCTATCTAGGCAAGCACTTTTGCTTCATCCATTCTCATGATAGCTAGAAACTACTTGGAAAAGTACATTACGAAAAATAATTTGTAAAGAAAATAAAATTGGACCAAATAAGCATTGAAGAAATAGAAGATCAGTGTCAGATTTAACTTGTAAATAAATGGACAAAAACAAGACAAGAATTGGACGACCACATTTATATAATAGCAGAAAATTGAACAGCACAAATTGCTGAAAAAATACAAGACTAACCACCAAGAAGGTAAAAGAAATCTAAATAGTTTGAAATAAACATATACAAAAAATATTTTTTTTTAATTTTAAATTAGATTAAAATAAAAAAAGGCTATAAGATTAAGCTCTAAATAAATTTTAACTAAAAATCGACATTTCGGCATACATTTTTCTCCTAATGATGATGTATATAAAGTATGTCGAAACGTCAATTTTTAATTAAAATTGATACGAAAATTAATCCTAGACCCTTTTTATTTTAATATAATAAGTATTATGTTTCGAATTAGATGACTAAATTTAAGATAATATGTGTAGTAGATGCTATTTTCAAAAATATTATTTGTTTCATCCACGTGCAGATTAGTTGAAATCAAATTGTTATTTTAAATTAAGTTGAAATAAATAACCAGAAATTGTAGAATAAATTAAGAAAAAATAATAGATAAATAAAAAAAACGATATAATAAAAAATAACCAATTATATTAGATGAATATAGCAAACTAAAAAATAATCTATAAAACAAGTAATATTAGAAAATTATTTTTTACGTGCAATTAATAGTAAATTGAAATAAAAAGACAAAGGAAAACATTTTCTTAATTCAAAATTATCTAATTTACTCTAATTACCTAACTAAAAATTAACCCAATTTTAAACATAACATTATCCACCTGACTCCATTTCTTAAAACATTTTAAAACCCTAAATTTCTCAAGATCATTATAAACTTCTTCGCAAATAGACCAGGCAAACGTTAAGAAACTGCCGCTAACATAACTTAGTGTGCCGTTAAAACTAGTTGGTCGACCGCAAAATCACTCCACGAACGTAAAACATAAATATGAAAACTTTATGTTAGCAACGTGATATCGGTGCGCAGTAGAATTTCTCTGCAGTTTTACAAAAACCGACCGAGAGCTTTCGCACTTTTGCTATTGGGTCTGTGAACTGTAAAAGCAGTAAAAGAAGAAGGCAATGTATGAGATTTTTTACGGGCGCTTTATTTTATGTTTTCAAACACTTGAGAATTTCCTGGTTAGGATCTTGGGCAAATACGGTAAGAAATATTTAAGATGTTGATTTTAATAGTTACGTAGGTAGTTTTACGAAAATAAAATGTAATTGTATTTTGTTGTTTAATGTTTCCTTGTTATAGTTGTAAAGGTAAGTATTATTGATGGAAGTGCTTGCTAACTGCAAAGTTTCGTGTTGAACTACCTTTATAAAAGGAAATATAAAATTGTTTGTTACAAATAGAGGTTATGAAAGATAACCATTTGTTTTCTAGTAGTTTTGTACATTCTACAAAATTCAAAGTAAACACAATGAAAGTTTATCAGGATTTTAGAGCTGAATCCGGAGCTTGGATTAGTAGAACAGCATAAATTAAGCAAAACCTAAATTAGAACTCAAAATATATTGGCTAATCAATGCTATTCTTAACAAAGTACGAATATGTCATAGAAAAATCAACTTTTTAAAATTCTTTCAATGTATGCTTAAAAATTAAATAATTCATTATAATAATTTATTTTTTTGTATTTTATAAGTTTTATAATTTTTTCCATCATTTTTACAATTTAAATAAAAGCATAGAACGGAGATAGACTTGTGCGAAAGCATTTGCATAAATACATAGTCCTAAATTATATATATATATATATATATATATATATATATATATATATATATATATATATATAAATATATATTAGGGTGGTTTTAAAATTTTTTTAAATTTAGCCTATGGTGCTGTTATCCAGGGCCTGCCGCTCCCCAGACTTATTTTTTGTGTCTAGACCCCTATATCATTTTTTAATTGCATCATTACCATATCCCAATTAAAATTAGTCAATATTACGTTTGCAAATTAAAACGATATTCCCCCTGAAATATTTTTCTGAGTACACAACTGCACTCCACGAAATATTACATTTCTACATGATATTGCAGCTATAAATAAAAAAAATATTTATTAAATTTTTAAAAACTCATATAGAAAACAAACTAGAAACTGTTATGCTTCACACAACAACTTCTGTTAACAAGAATTTTACATATTAAAAAATATTAGCTTCAGGGTGTAACATGTTCTAAATTGTACATATGGAAAAGACCTTGTATAAATCTGGTGCACTGTATCGTTCTTCCGGGCCCGGAGCAAAACCGGAACACAAACTCCAAACGGCGCAAGTGTTGTTTTACTAGAAAAGTTGGCTATGAGCTAGAAATTATGCGCCATGCTTATTTTGTGTTACACGTGTACGAATTTACGCATGCGCACAACTGTTGTTTCATTGTTATCATGATTATATGAACGCTAATAAGTTAGGTTATGTAAATTTGTTTGGTTAGAAATATTTTCAGTTGGTATTAATATTAATTAATATTAAACGAAGATAGATCAGTTATATAATCGACGTTTAGACGAAACTCAAACACTTGTCTACATCAGAATAAACTAATTCGTTGAAAAGTCAATTATAAATTAATTTTTATACAGACGTTAATCCTAAAACAGTTTATTTTCTATAATGAGTTTTGCAAGGTTTTTTACTACATTATAAAGATAAAAACATTATAAAAGAAAATGTAGGAGCAATTATTTATTGTACGTACTACTTGAAAATATATTACTTCGCATTAAATATCATCATATATTATCAATTTATTTTTCACGTGATACATTTAGTGTGGAAATATATAAGACTAAAAAAAACAAACTATAAGTACGTGTACTTAGAAAAGTTGTAAGTAGTTTTAAAAGCGTGATATATTGCAGTATAAATTTCTGATAAGTTTATAATCAATCATATTGAATATCTGTAATATATATAAGCAATATTAAACTTACATGTACAAGCATGATATGAAATATATCATAAATCACATTTCTTATAAATAATGGTATTTTCAATAAATGTTATTAACATAATGAAAAATCTTTCAGAACTCATTATATTATAATAATACGGCTTCAAATTTAAAATTAAACGTATTTTATATTCATATCAAGTAAAATTTTTTTCTGACATCTGTAAAGTTACATATTAAACTGATGTAAATCAATTTTGTCCCGGGTTTTGATGTAAAATTACCGAATCTTTTTTACAGTGTACATACATTAATTTACATGTAATTTTACATAATTTAATCTATAATTAAAAATTACTCAAGTTAATTGTTGCATCTAATATTACTTATAAAATTAACGACAATGTAAAGAATATTTAAGAAAAATATATTTCTACACAAGTTTTAAAATCTAATAAAAATCGAAAACAACAATAAATTACATTATTTTATGTAATTTTACATTTTTTCTACTAATGCATACTTGTAAAAATTTTCAGTTACTTTTATTTAATTTTAAAATCAGTCAATCAATTATTATTAAATTCAGAATATGATGTGGAATTTTAATATAAAAGCACATGTATTAATTGTAACAGTTATTTATTTTGTAATAATATAACGCTTCTGAAATTTAATTAAATAACTACTAAACTAGTAGTTTTTAATGGCATTTTAAAAACATAATGAGAATTAAAATTTACATCAAATTTTAAAAAATATCAATAACTAACTTTTTAATAACAGTAACAAGAAGTAAAAGTTGGTCAAAATTGAATCCTAATAAACAAAATTTTTAATATCTGTACCGTAAACATTAATTTTTATTAATAACAGTTTCAATTAGGTTGTGTAAAATTTAATAAATAACAACAACAAAACGCTTTTTATAATTTTTAATTATTAGAAAAAAAAATATTACATATCGAAACTGTTTTAATAAATAATAGCCTCGTTAATATTAATTAAATAAATAAATTTAAAATTTTGCAAACGGCCGTAGATTTTTAATTAATAATATTCCAGTCTGTTTATTTAATTTCACAAAATAGTAAACAGTGAAATAACAAATACAAATAACAAATATTTAGTTGATTAAAATACCATACAATGTTTGTTATTACATAATGTTATTATTTACAAGTTGCATATATGTTTTTTTTTATTAAATAATAAAAATTTGTATTTGATAAAACAAAATTTACAAATAATAATGAAATAAATTGTTGTGTTTCATATACAGGGGTGTTAAAAACAGAGTTACAAATTTTATGAACGTATAATACAATAAAAATTTAGTTATAAATCTTATCTTCGTATTTATATAACGAATCTTTAAACAAAATATGTGTGACTTTGTAAAATTATTGCTATGTTACATGTTGTAAAACTTGTCAAGTAATGTGTTGAATCTTAGAATTTGTTATTTGACGATTAGTTATATTTAACAATAGTTTTATGAATACGGAGATTAATATAATAAACAAATAATCTAACCTTTGCTGAATTTTGCGACAATTCTGGTATTTTACTTGAACTACACTAAAGTTTCTTAGAGATTCCGAAAGTTGATTCTAGTTTTTAACACTTATATTTTTAGTTTTAAAAAAACATTGTTGTATTAAGATTTAAATTAAACATTTTTTCATTAATAATTTACATATTATTAAATACTTGTTGTTTGCGAATTTTCATACATTTTTTTGTATGTGACGTATGTGTTGTAATTAGCAAGAATTGAGTACGAAATTGACTAATGCAGAATAAAAGTGAATTTGAAAAAAATGTTGTTGCAAAAGTTGATGTTAGTCAGTTAAGATGGTTCGGTCATCTTTAGTGAATGTTTAATGAACGTTATTTAAAAGAATATATGTAAATATTTTGAAGGTATACGTTTGCCTGGACGTCCGATGATTTGATGTAGTGGTATGATTGAAAAAGTGATTTGTTTTAGAGAATGATTCCAAAGAGTAGGAATAGAAAAGCATGTATGAGGTGTTATCGATGTGAATAAAACTTGTCCGTATAGAAATATTAAAAAAAAAACTAGTTTTGAAATAGGGTTTGTGCCATACCGTGTTAGGTACATGGTGTGATTGTCTATGTATGTATTATTTAAAACTTGGTAAATTTTTTTGCGCGCAACTGTATTATTTTTTTTAAATAAATTTATAAAATTGCAAATTTAATTTCAGAATTATTATAACATTCCAATACTGTTTTTCCACTTTTATCATATAAAAATTCGATAATTGCGTCAAATAGAATAGAATCACAGTATAATCATATTTGTTTCACTTTTTATAAACAAAATATACACTTACATTTATTAAATATAGTCATAAAACATTAACACACTAACTTTTTCCAAATATTTTTATGAAAAACGGACAAAATAATCATTAACTGCTACAAAAAACACACATTTTTCACAACTAAATTTGCAAACACAAACGGACTTGTATTAATACACTGCTCATCTCTGATTGGCCAATATTTCAATTGTTTAGAACTCTTGCTATGCCCATAAGATAAATGAGTTAGAAAGTGACAGAATGATACTTCTTTGTTTAGAGATAAAAATATATTTTAAAGAAAACAAAATTTAACAAGATTACTCATGTTAATTAAATAAAATATTTTTTTAAAATCAAATAAAAATATAAGGTAACAGACAACTATAGACAAAAAATTTCATATATTTACTAAATAAATATCGTTTCTGTATTTTTAATTTTTTATTTGTATTAGTTCTAATTTAGCGTTTAAACTGTAAATACCTTTATTTTTTGCTTGTTTTAAGTCACACAAGTTATACAGAATAAAATAAGTTATTTTGTAATAATTTTGTTTTAAAATATTAAAGTTGTTTTATTTAGTTTCATATAAAAATATAAAACTACTTTAGGTTAAAGTTCTGTATTAATATTTATTTATAATCGACGTTTCGACAAACTTAACGTCCGTCTTTATCAGGAAAAAAAATAAAAATAATAATAATAAATAATATGTGAAAATATGTAAACTGAAATATAATAATAATGTTTTTAATTATTTGTTTTAAAAGTGAAAATGTAAATGCTGAAAAGTGTAAGCAACTTTGAAATATTCTAGAAGAGAGAAATAGAGTTCAAGTAAAATACCAGGATTGCAGCAGAAGTTAGCACAGGTCAGTTTCTCTGTTATTATATTTATATGTTTCCCAGAAGATCTGACGATCGGTAAAAAAGCTTTAGGTTGAATTTTTAAAAACAATTATACAAACGCAAATCAAAAATGTGTACCGAAAATATGTTCAATTTAAAATAATTTTCTCAAATTTGCATTTTTAATAAAAATATGACTCCCTGTTTGTCGTTTTACATTACCGATTTTCATTTGGCATTAATTCCGAACGCTTTGTGTGTTAACGCCTATTTACATAAAGTTATTTGTACAATCCAAAACATAACATAACGTGTACATGAAGTGCATATGTGTACGCCATGAATATATATACACGTATAACTTGCGATGCGTAATTATTTGAAATTCGGATGTTCTGTTAAATGTCACACACTACACGACCGGCCAGCGAGCCAAACATTTATGGAGATACATTTACGCGGACATTAATACGTTGTTGCTAGCTGATAAATGTTTTATATTTATTAAACAACATTGTCTTCTGCTGAAATATGTGTATGTTTTTTTTTAAAAAAGATGTACATAATAAAATTAATAAAATAGGTGAAGAATTTATTTATCTGTGAACCGAAATAGATCTTATTAGAACATATTGAGAAATCTTTCAGAACTCATAAAATAAAACTGCTTTAAGTTCAAATTCTGTATTAAAATTTATTTATAATCGACGTTTCGACGAAACTCAACGCTCGTTTTTATCAGTAAATAACAGAACATAGAAACAAGTTAGTAGTTAACAAAGATCATAAAATTTTATAGCTAAAAGAAGCAATTGAAATTTATAAGGAAAAAAACAATATCAATCACTATGAAAGCATTGAGTTAAATAAAATTTGGCTTCTATTAATGAAAAATCTATAAAATTTTATGCTCTAATCACTTATTTGTTACCTAGTAACTTGTTTCCGTGTTCTGTTTTTACTGTAATGTCATTTGTATCAGTTTTTTTTCCTGATAAAACAAACGTTGAATTTCGTCGAAACGTCGATTTTAAATAAATTTAAATACCCAACTTGAATCTATAGCAGTTTTATTTTAGATCTTATTAGAATTTCACGTTATGCTGCAAAAATTAGTGCTGTTACATTTTTTGAAAATAGTATCCGGTTAACAGTGATAATAAACCGCGATTAACCGCAATTAATCAGTTAATCGTTACATATTTTGTACTACACATAGTATTTATATCATATTTATACTTAATTTTTAATATAAAATTAGATGAATAATATGAATGAATGTGCTAGTAGTGAAAATAAAAATTAAACAATGGTTGAGAAAATTTTTTAGAGCATAGTAAAAAATATTTCAGAACTCATATTAAAATAAAGTAACTAGTAACAAGTTAGTTATTTGTTACCTAGTAACTTGTTTCCATGTTTTATTTATTTACTATAAATATCATTTCTATATTTTTCCTAATTAAAACGCACGTTCAGTTAGTCAAAACGTTGATTTATTAATAAATTATTACAGAACTAGAAGCCAAAGCTGTTTTATTTTTTAGAGTCTCGGAAAATAATACAACTCAGCTATTAAAAAAGAGCTGCTCAATCTTGATATATAACAATTATAGTGCATTTTATAGCATTTTTATTATTTTAAACTGGTATAAGAAATTCCATTTTAAAAATATTTAATAATAAATAAATTTGTACTTTTTGCAAAAAGATTCATTTTCTTAAAAGAATTTTAAAATTTGTTTAAAACAAAATCGCGCAGTGCAGTAAATATTAATGATAGTAATTTTTGATGCTCTTAAATGCAAATTGAAATATATAGTGCAATGGTAATTAGATGCAAGCACTGCATTTTAATTAGCTGCATTAATTTTTACTACGACTTATCTTCTTTATCCAGGAGGCAAAAAAATTTGCAGGTGTACTTTATGAAATACTCAAGGTACTTATGTAGAATTTGTTATGTTTCCGTTGTGTTTGTGAAATTTCCATTATCTAAATATGTTAATGAAATGCTTTTATTAAATTATTAACATATTTTTCATTACTAAAATAAATTGATGAACAAATATTTTATGGGATTTTTATATATACTTTAAAAACTACAGACTCTTTTCTTTTTAAGAACTGCATACATTTCAAACTCACGCTGATTAATTAACTATTAATAACTACTTATAAAACAACTGAATCATTATAATTTATTAAAAGATTAGGATATTTTTATTTTAAAATTTAATTGTTATAATTTGCATAATTTTTTGGCATCATTTGATTGTGATGGAACTTCTTGTTTGATTATTAAATCAAATTATTTTACCGGTTTTATTTTAAACATAATTACCGGTAAATATTTCTAAATTTACTGGTAAATACCAAAAACAATTTTTTCTTGGTTACCAATAAAACTGGTTACGGTAATACCAGTATTGACATTCCTAGACAATATAAAACAGTAAATAATTTTAATTTCAATCGATATTTTGCATAATTATTCTCCAAAACTATTTCTAAACATGCACTTTAAAAAATTTATGTAATTTTACATGTTATGTGAATGCAATTATTCATAAAAAATATAATATTACTTAAATTATCACAGTAAAATTAGAAAATGTTGTTATTTTTACCGTTAAAACTTAAGTAAAATTACATAAATTTAAGATATATTTTTACAGTGTAACAATTTGTAGTGGTATATAATAGTGTAATCAATTTTTAATATATTATTTATTTATTACAACATTTAGAACTTTTTAATGTTTAAGTCGTCTTGATTTACGGGCCCCCCTTATTTGACGGGTCCCCCGTATTGCGGGGTTTTGCATCCTGAACTTATACTTCTAATAACTATATTGATCCAATAGCTAAAAACATAACCATATTTTTATCAAATAAAAAAAACTCAACCAAATGACAAAAACTGATAAATTACAGTTAGAGCAAAACACTTAGAAATCAACGAAAATAGATATCAGTGACATCTGGTGTCCGTCTTCAAAACTGTATCCGGTTTGAGTTACGGAACCCAGATGACATGTAAGTTATATGAGTGACAGAAAACGGACATGACAATTTATCATATTAAAGATGCCTAGATTCTAACCAACTAAGATGGCGTGTGTAAATGGGTTTGTGTGTTTGTGCGTGTCCTTCGTTAATGAGATATGTAATTTGCAATGCTAAATGTTCTACAATTAATTTGTTCATTTGTACGGGAAACAAACAAACGTGAGAAATTAGGAGAAAATTACGTAGGACTAGTGTGAATGAATATTATTGAGAAACATAACTTGGTTGTCAATTATAACAAATGCTTAAAAATAAAATAATTGTAATTGGCATAAAAAATTTTCAAAAAATGACCGAGTTAAAAATAATAATTTTTAGAAAATAATTAATAAAGATTTACAGTAATATAATTTCTGTTGAATGATTTTTATAAATATTTACGATATTAGGATATATGATTCGGCTATTTTGTTTTAAAAAAAGTTTTACTAATTAGAGTCATTTGCGCATAATAACTCAAAATTGTAAAAATTTAACTTAGTTGCTATTTGCACTATACGTTATATACTGGAAAATTTTTTACTTTAGATCCGAAATTTTTACTTTTAACTCAAAAGTAAACATGTTTTTGAACTGTAAACTTATATTTTTTGAAAAAAATAAAATTTTATTAGAAAAAATAACAGTATAATCGTTTGAACTGGTCAAATATTTGTGCGTAACTAAAATCAAAATAGAAAATATTATATTTTTAACATTTACAAAAATATACAGTGTGTAAATAAAATAAGAAATAATATTCATATTTTTCTTATTATTGCTGTTTGGAAAAAAAAGCTCGGACACGTCGATTTTATTTTTTCCACTACTTTGAGACCTATGACATATTCGACTTTTTTTTTGAAATAGAAAATTTTTACTTTTTGAACAAAAATAAAAAATATTTTTTTTTTCTGAGTTTAGCAATCCCCATATGTGGTATTTAAAATTAGTAGTTTTAGAGATAATGGAGGATCTTACAAGTATTTGTAACTGGTGATATTTTCTGCCTACTATCTATAAATTTTGTAATTCGTAATAAGTAAATAAGTTATTTAAGTAAGTAGATAAATAATTAAAATTGACAAAAATGTCTTTTCAATAGTAAATATGTTACTGTAAATTTTAGTAACATTACCAGTTACAACTACTGTAAATGAACGATCATTTTCCACACTTAGACGTTTAAAAACATATTTAAGAAACACTATTGGTGAAAATAGATAAATGGTCTGGCATTGATGAATACTTATCGCAACATTATAATTACAACAGACGAAGTACTGGATGAATTATCAAAAAACCCAAGACGACTTCAACTTCGTGAAATGTTATTTTGCTTAAATGTACTTGAATGTTATTTTTCTTTCATTTTTATAAAAATAATTTTTATTTTATGCTTTCTATTCTTTATTCAAATTATAGTATTATATTTATTTATTAATATGATATCATTTCTTTAGTAACCCCTTCCATGACAAGTTCTTGACTACGCCACTGGTTAGTACGTTAATACCTGTTATGTTAGTACTTGTAATGGCGAGCAAGCCAGGTGAAGTTATTGCACATAATTTTCTAAATATAATACAAATAACAACATATATAGAAAATTTAATCAATAAATTAAGTAAAATTATTAGTTACAAAAACAATATTTTGTAAATATCAAGTGAGCAAGCTTGTGTAGATCACAGTTACCTCTAAAAACAATTGACACAACAACTAGTGCAATTAATAATGAACGTTATTCATTTGTGAACGTAAATATTCATCAACAATATACAATAGTTTGCTAAATAAATCAAATAGTGTCAATACATAAAATAAATTAAATAAATTGATTGTGAAATGCATGTGTGAACGGTATTCGATTAAATTCTATTGTTTTCAATAAATACTATAATGTTTGCTGGTGAACGTACCGAATTAGTTTTGTAAAATTTAATAATATTGTTGTTGGTTTAGTTTCGACACGTATGTACAAATTTTACTGACAAAATTGTGTTTTGTGGGTTTTACAGAAAGAAATAAGGTAATGTACAATTTTATTTATTATATTTATGTCAAATATTTCAGATTAGAATATGATTGTAATGTTTGTAAAAAAAAATCTTGAATAGTATATTATTTAACAAGCATATAATGATATAATAATACTCAAGAATATTGAGATTTTATATTTTTCCCAATAATTCCCAATAATTATTACTATTAATAAAGTTTAAAGTACAAACCGTAGGTAATTATTGTAATTTATTCGAGTACTTAAACTAAAAAAAGTGCTAAAAATGGCATTTTTAAGGGCATCGCGCGCCCTCAAAATTTTTTTTTTTAAAAGTTTGATGTTCCGTAAGATTTTATATCAAATACCTTTAACCTATTTTTTTCGACCCACCTTAATATAAATATATAAGAATTAGATGAAAATATTAGTAATTTCATATTTAATAATAATATAAATTTTATTATGAGTCATTTTCTAAAACCTAATTATCACATATTAGTTTGTTGAATTTTTTTTATTAATTTATTTTATTTAATCATGTCGTAGCTATAAATTAACAAAAAAATATATCTTCTTTGTTAATCTACACTCTACAGTTACAACAGTTAATCAGTTTTTAAAAAATGACTCAATAATAAAATTTATATTAAATATGAAATTTTGTAACATTTTCATCTAATTCAAATATATATTTTTAACAATATACTTATTACAATTTAACTTATTAACTTAACCTACAAAGGTAACGAATGATTGAAAAATAAATTAAAACTATTGTTGATAATGGAAATGATTTAATGACCAACACATCCACAAAAATAAATATAAATAAATTAATTATATATTTATTATATTCTATATATTGCATTCTGTAATATATTAACATAAAAATAAATGAAAACAAACATATAATAGTAAACTTTCACAGCTAGATTTTTCTGTGCTCCACATTTTCTTATCTAACCTAAAAATATTTTCCATTATATAAGCACGGGAGAGGTACAGTGCTGACATTCTATTGAAAATTACTGATATGGGACTTGACATACGTTGCTGAAAGTGTTTTTACGCGTTCTAGCTGAAAATTTTTCATATACGTATTTCTTTTTTCCTTTTTTGTTTTTCTCGTGCTCGATTCTCACGCCTCTGACGTCACCAGCAGCTATCCGAAGTCCGGGTACCCGGAATGGTGTTGCACAAATCCGGTCGACCTTCTCATATATACACGTTCTGTTAATGCACACTTTCGCTCTGTATACATATTTCATCTTTATCTTAACCTATATTACTGAACTAGGAATTTTCAGTTGTATGAGGAAACGTTATTTTTTTATTTTTCTTGTAGTATATATACGTTTAGTTTAGTGGATGAAGTATGTATATTTTTATCACCACTGTAAGGAAAAGTTGTATAGTGTTTGGTACTGTGTCTATAACATTTTCAAAAATTAAAAAAATATATAAAAATCTTTCATATAGCCTCTAGATGGCGAATCTGAACTTAGTTTATGAAATTTTGTGATCGTATCTCCTCCTAGTCCATTTATCCAATTTGAACCAAAATTTCAAAGTATATTCAGTTGGTGCCCAGGTTGAGTACATAAATTTCATTTTTTCCAGTTTATAATATCATTTTATTTTATTTACTTTTATTTTTTTGAAAAACAAAATAAATTTAAATAAATAATTTACTTCAGAAAATTTTATAACAAAAACTTTGTTCCTGAATGCAATTTAAGGTAGAGAAGTGTAAATATTTTACCAAGCAATCAATCATTTTAACAATCTGTTAATTTATGTGCATATTAATTACACGAAAAATACATTATACAAATCTGGCGACTGATTGTTTTCTCTGATATCATTTTAAAAACAAACATTTACTGAAAGACACAAATTTACGTAAGTAAAATTTTATTTATGTAATATTTTTTCGTATTTTATGAAATAATAATAAAATTAAAAAAATTGTATTAAAATAATAAAATAAAATATTGTTATTTATTGCAATATTTATTTAAATAAAGAAACAGTTCATGTATACATATATATCTTCACTTTTTTTTGCATAAGTTTGTAATTCAATTAGTTTTTATTTTTTTTATTACACAAATAGATTAGCAAAAAACATCAACCCATAGCTATAACTACCAATAGATAAACTAACATTTTTGGACGATACAAAGACGTAATAAAAATCCTTCCCCCAAGCGGGATTCAAACCCGGGCCAAGTACAAGAAGTGTCAGACACACGTCTTAAATCGCTCGACCATGCCAAATTAAATTAATTAGTTAAAAATTAAGTTTTTCGTCAATAAGTATTAATTTATTTACAAAAAAATATTAATCGTGTTTTCAAGAATACAACTCAACTCTCAACACTTACATGTTTTTATATAAAATTTGTTTATCTGTAACATTTGAATTCCTTGAGAATCTAGAATAAAAGGCTATTTTATTTACGTGTCTATAAATTTTTACATATTATAGTTATTTTCCATAATTTTACTAGGAAAGATAAAATTATTAGAATTATCTTATTCATGAAAGAATGATAGATTACCCGATAATTTACTGGACAGTACTTACAAATTCTGTTTGTTATTACATCGTAATTTGTAGTAACATAATAATTACAAATTCTCTAAGAACAATGCTTTGTATTTGTATACTCTCTGTTATTTGTCTACTAAATAGATAACCTTGTTTAATTAATGTCTACATATTGTGTTTTTGCCAGAATTTATACTCTGTTATTTTATTACCAAAATCTGTTTAGTTTTACATTAATTTTTTGCTACACATTGAAATAAACAGTTAATGAAATAATATCCCTGTTTAGTGTTTACTAATTTGTTTAATTAGCAATTAAGATTTAACAGTTAACTTCATCTTTGTGAATAATAACTATCATTACATACTCGTTGAATAAATACAATATTGTATTAAATTGGAAAATAGTCAACTGGTAAAATTTAATAAAAATTTAGTCAGTTAAATATTTTTATTTTTTTCTATGCCAACGTTTCGGCAATCACTATTGTCTTCTTCATGGCTCTACAATAGATATAAATATGTATATATATATATAAAAATACATTCATATATAGATACAAAATATAATTAGCTGATGTTACATATGTTACATATGTTACATATTAAAATTAACGAAAAATCACTGCAATATCAACAATTATACTTAAAATTTGTGCAATCTGAAGTTTGGAAAAGTAATTTTTTTTTAAGTTTGTTTTAAATGGCAATATAAATTTTATTAATACAAGTTTTAGCTATTAATTAGAAGAATATATTTTAGATAACAAAAAAATGAAATAAAAATGACATTTATTTTTATGTAAAATTTCTAATTTAAATTCTTCGGAATTCCAATAAGAAAGTTTTGCGATCATGATTAAAAAGAGTTTTGAATTAGTAAAAGTTGAAATTATCGAATCGCGTCTCCTTTATTTCAATATTAGCATATTAAGAGATGTCAGGAGATTTTTTTTTATTTCAATTGATTTACATTTTATAAGATATTTCACTTGATAAAATTAAATGAAAATGAATACTTTTTTATTACACTGAAAATGTGCCAAATTAAAAAATTATTGAAGATCTGAAATTTAATAATATTTGCAAAGCAGCAAATATAGAAATATTGTTAATGTAATATAAATTTTCAAAAATATGAATATGAAATACGTATATTTCATGTAAGTTTACTAACTTTTTCGGTAGAAAACATATATATATATATATATATATATATATATATATATATATATATATATAATATTGTGTATTAATTATTTTATTAAAACTACAAAATTATCATATTTTTACAGAAAATTTATCGTTATTATGATTTTTATGTAAACTGGCAAGTATTTTTTACAGTGTTGTTACAACTAATATGTATACTGTATTTTAGTGAAAAATACAGCTTATTCCTATTAAAAATATTATGTTCAATGTTCTATTCGGTTAAGCATTTTAAAAATTTATTATTTCTTTAAGCACATAAATAAAAAATAAATCTTTAATAATCACCTTGCACAGTTATTTCGTATCTCGGTGAAGTAATACAGCTTATAGTTGCAATGTTTGTTACATTGCTTAAATAGAAAAAAAAATATAGATTACATAATAACTAACAAATCGCATTATATAAATACAAAACACTCATAGTAAATAGCTTTGAAAAAAAACGAAAAATATTTTTTCATAGCCACATTTTAAAATGCATCGAACCACTTAAGGAGTAAAATTTCACATATTTATTTTATGTAAAAAGTCCTAATTATAGACAGATAAGTTTGATTATTGATTTTTTGTATTTTAAACATTTACAATTATTTTAAAATATTCTATTTATTATTAAAACACCTGGCAGCCATTATTGGTAAATCCTTTTTTTATATATATAGGAAATTTCCAAAAAGACCGGTTAATATCAAAAGTTTGGTTCGGTAAACTATAGGAAAAAATATACAGTCGTACCAATCGAAGAGTATGCTTGCTAAATTGAATTTTAGAAAGTTTGAACTCAGGGTGTATAGGTTATAGCCGAGCCATAACCCGTAGAAACTTTACTCGCAAAGTTATTTTTTTTTGCCTTCATCAATTGCCATATTCGCTCTTTTTAACCAGACTGTGCTAATATTGCTTTATTAATAATGATTATTAAATTTTCTCCTGTTCCAAAAAAAGTTTATTTCTTTGGGGTATATTGCTTTTAAGGTTTATTAATACTTTGTTTTATATAGCATTCCTACTGTTAATAATTTGTTTTGTAATTTTGTAATTATTATATTTGTTTCGCGTACAAAAAAATTATTGTAAAAAATATTTTTGTTGCTGTAAAAGTTGTATTTTAGAATGAAGTATATTTTTTCAATCTTACAATACTTTTCCCATTATATGTAATTGTCAATAATAATTTAAAATAAAAAAGCTTTAGGATTAAGTTTTCCATATATTTTATTTAAATATCGACTTTTGATATATTCTATCTTTATTTTTCCTGATGAAGATATACGTAGAATATATCGAAACGTCGATATTTAAATAAAATATATGCAGTTAATCCTAAAGTTTTTATTTGAATATAATATGTTTTGAAAATTTTTTTAATGTTAACAATTTAAAAATTTCGATTATTTAATATTTGCAAACAAATATAGTAAATTGAAAACAATATTTATCTGAAATATATATTGTGTTAAAGGTTGCAAATAAAAAGCATCGAATAAAAGGTAAATTAAAAATATATATATATATATATATATATATATATATATATATATATATATATATATATATAAGGCTTTTTGTATGTGTATTATTCTCATTGGAGTTGCGCTGAAAGAAACAAGCGAAGCACGACCAGCGAGAAACAGTTGAACACAATACAAAAGACAGTCGAGCCATTTCTCCGATTACAATTTTATTAAATTTTCTTTCTGGTTTATGTTGAATAAACGCGCTATTTCACAGATTTTTCTTTCCTTAGAAAATTATCCACTTTTGAGAAATATTTTTTTTATTATGTTACTGGAACTGTATTCCGTTATAGAAGAATGGAAATTATTGATATTAATTTTATACGAATGTAGATTTAAATCAAAATTGTTATTTATAAATTATTGGTGTTTACGTCTCGAGAGATGATTATCAGTTCAATGACAAAGTAACACTATTTCTAAGAGCTATAAAAACTTATTCGGATTACAGTAATTTGAAAATTAGTATTACGTTTTAACATTTTTTCTGTCTAAAAAAAATTTTAGTTTGACAACTTTCAAATTTAAATATCTCAGTACAAAAAAAAAATTAACAAAATAATGTGTATATGAGATACAATGTAGTTTACAAGCAAAAAATACATGTTTCAACTCTTTGATGAGATATTCAACAATTTACACGGCACAGTTTGATCTACTGAACAAACCAATTTGTAGAGTGTAAATGATGTTACTTCTAAAGAGATTGTCAATTGCATTTATTTTTGCAACTGTTTGAAAAAGAGAATATTTCTCTTTCACAAACCAAATCAATTTAAAAATATTCGAAAAAATATTGCTTTCGGTCCTGATCCTTAACTGTTTTTTTTTTTTAACTTTAACAATTTTTTACTATTTATATTTTATATATATATATATAAATTTTTTTTTCAGAAAAAATAATTTTTTATTTATGTCTTTATAGATTAACCTCCACTTATTACACGATAATAGCAAAAACAGTAAAACACTCAAAACTAACATTACAAATAAAGCACACTTTTCCGACAAAAATTAAATTAACCTTGACGGAATTCTTATTAGAAAGTCCGAAAATGTTTTATCACAAATTGAACTAGTACAGTGTAATTCAATTTAAAGAGGAACTTCGAAAACGACAAAAATAGGGAAGGGAGGGAATCACTTCAGCGTGATCTGAAAACTGAAATATCTGAATGTATGTCAACTATTTTATCGTGCCTTGTTAGTTGTTTCTCTATTTGTAAATTCAATCGAAATTTGAATGTTATGCGATATATGAGTATTTTTTTTTTTGTAATAAAATGCATTTAATTTTTTTTCAAAGTTTGTATAAATATAAACTTTCACTTGATAATTTTCGAATTTGAACAAATTTATTGAAGAAGAAAAAATGTATTATCGAAAATTTAAATATATTGAAATATATTTAAGAAACTTTGGCTCATTTGGTCATTAACTAAACTTATCCAACCAAATTAATTGTACTGAAATATTTTGTGTCTAATTTTATTGACATATATATATATATATATATATATATATATATATATATATATATATATATATATATATAAAAATAAATAAATAATATTTATAAATAATATTCATTTGAACAATTCTAGTAGAACGTAATTGTAAAATGGAGTGTATTGTTCAAAAAACTTAAAAAATAAAATATTCTGATGTTTAAATGTTTTATTCGCGGAAGGTTTTTTTTTTCGGTAGTAGTGCAACACAGCACACTGTTTTGTTGTCTGTACTATATATACTTGTATATATTTTTTATTTTGACTTTGCCGTAAGTATTTGCACGAATGTATCCATTCTGTTATCTCACTCAGCGCACAATTTTTAACAATACTCTTACGGAGTCACTTTATTTTTATTGTTTCATTTACTAAGAGTAGCTACAATTTGTTGTACTAATACAAAAGTTAAAGTTAGAAACGAACATATTTTCATCAAAAATTTTTGGAACAAAACATATTTTTAAGTAAATTTTTTATCATATAAAATATTTCTGTAATAATTTTTCAATTTTGTTCAAAGAGAAAATAAAAATATTTAAAACTCTTTCCACTATTATTATAATTATAATTATTATAACTATTATTATAATTATTTAACAATATTAATATTTATTTTCTTAAAAAATAACACAATTAATATTTATAATTTTATCTGCATTTATAAAATAACCAGTTATTGATTTTTAATGTCAGTTCATCTGCTTTAAGTTTTATTAAAGATATCGGATGTGTTCACTTATTTTTTTATTATGTACACTGCATATTAAATTATTGTTTTATGCAATATAATAACATTATTGATATTCATAAAATATAATAGCATTTTCATAACATAAATTGCAACAAAATAAATAAGCTTTAAACTATTTTCGCAACTATTCGACATTATTACATAACATTGATTAATTTAAAACAGATTTTTATTGCAAAAAAAATTAATCCACTTACTGTTTTGTATATAAATGCTAATAAACAGGTGATTTCCAATAAATATTGAAAATATTGAATATTTTGAGTAAATTTTTTAAACTATAAACTTTATTTAAAATTTATAAAGCTAAAGGTACAGCGATTAATCATATTTAGACAAGACATTTTTAAACCCATTTAGTCACAAAGTAACATATGTTTTCTAATAAACATGACTAATTTGGTTGTTACCTAAATATTTAAATATCCGCGTAATTGCAGTGAACTAATGTATAACCAGTAAAATTTAATGAAATAAGAAAAATGTATTTCTAAATTTATTAAAATTTACTGCGATTAAGTGAATATTTAAATATTTGTGAAACTTTTAATATCATCACAGAAAATATTGCTTTAATATAATTTGGTTGTGTCTTACTACATTAGAAAATATGTGTTACTTGGTAACTAAAGTGTCTAATTATGTTTTGTCTGATTGTGTCTAGCCCAAAAATAAATATGTATTTTGAAAGATAAGTTTCTACTATCAGTGGCAAATTTATAATCAGATTAGATTCTTAATTACTAATTTTAGATTAGACAAGTACTCAATATATATATAAAACAATAAATTTTAAATTGAAATTTTTTTAAATTAAAGTTCTGCATTATTTTGTATCGAAATACCACGTTTAATTTTATTAAATACATATATATATCATCATCATCAGGATTATAAATACTGCATTATTTTGTATTTTTATTGTATATTTTTCTATAATATTTTTCTATATATACATATATTTTTTAAGTAGTTTCAAAATATAATAAAAACTCATAAATTGTTTTTAGAATTATATAAAAATCAGTACAATTATAGACGTTTTAAAATCTGGCGTACAAAATTGTAGAAATTTTCCAACAATGCAAATGCTATATAAAACAGACTTTTGAATTTTTTTCCCAAAAAATTGTATTACTATAAACTGGTTATGTAAGCATATCGCAATTTTTTTTTTTTTCGTATAAGCACACTTTTTGAATATGCGAAATATCGATGCTTAAAATTCAAGAGCGCGTAAAATGATCACAGCCTACTCGATCTAGAACAACGTGTGTCGAATTGGCAAATGACGTTTTCTGCTCTTGATAAGATACTATACGAAAATATATATAAAAAAAATGTAAATGGAAAAAAATAATGTTTACACAACAAAAATTACATTTCAAATGTAAAACAAAATTCAAATATATAAAATTTGTATATATAAATATACATAATCACGCCATGTACCTACTTTTTTTATATAAATACATTATTAATTAAATGCCTAATTTATTACAAAGAAATTTCACAGCATACTTTTCATTAAGTATTAGGTAAAGTACACATACACACAAACACAAAACAAAAACCAATATCAAACAAAAAAATTCACTTATCGCATTAAATGCAAACGTTAACAAAGCTCTAAATAAAATAAAACAAGTATAATATAAAAAGCAACCTGCTTTAAAAAGAGAGAGCGAGAAAGAGAGGAAAAGGAGTAAATGGATAGATGAAGCGAAAGGAACGTACGAGTTAAGTGAAATTAATAGCTTCTAGTCGGCAAACAAATAAGTCTCCGGTACCCGGAGTGTGTTAGTTTGCTTGAAAGAGGATTATACCGGAGGCACCGGAATGCTGGCTACTATGGCGCCTACCTACCTCTGCTTGCCGCTAGCCCGGTTACGTTTAAAGCCAAATTGATGAGTGTTTTAACATCACTCTCAGCAGGACAGTTAGGAATGGTTTCCTGCTAGAGCCGACGAGACACGGTCACCGATACACACGTGATAGGAACTCATTTACAATGAGGAATTAACGCCAATGGCACTGATTATTTTTAAATTATTTGATTTTAAAAATTTGAAGAGACAAGTCTGCGTGAATGTTTGATTGAGAGTCTTTTGCGTGAGGAATTGTAGATCATATATGACAAAGTATCAGTATGAATATGAATAAAGCAAAAGTTACTTGTCTGGATAGGAAAAATAATTTCGAAATCGTGAAAAGAGTTTGTGCCACACTCTTTTGGGTGCATGATGTGATTGTGTATGTATTATTTTGTTGAATAATTTAATGTAGTTTAGCATTATCATTTCTATTAATTAACTAATGACACCAAACTTTATTTCATCTGAAATTTTTGACAGTTGTAGTTCCAAAAAAAGTCTAGAAATATAATGTATTATAATAGAAAAAGTAAATGCATAATAAAATAATAGTAACAGTAGATTGATAAGAGAAGTAACAGAAATTTACAAATACAAATATTATCAATCAGTGTGAAGGTTCTTATTTAAATAAAATCTGGCTTCCTTTAATTAATAAATTATAAAATTTTGTAATTTAGTAATTTGTATTTGTCATTTTTATATAGTTTTCTTCATGATAATTTTTAGAGAAGTTAAACCTAATTATTTTTTTAACATAATAAAAAATCTTTCAGAAATCATTATATTAGAATCAAACACCTGTAGATTCTCGTTTTGTAATAATTTATTAATAAATTAACGTTTCTTTATCAGCAAAAAAGATAGAAATGACATTTACAGTAAATAAACAGAACATGGAAACAAGTTACTAGGTAACAAATAAGTAATTAGATCATAAAATTTTATTTAAATCAGTGCTTTCACAATGTTTGATATTATCTTTTACTTTATAAATTTATTATATTGCAATAGAAATTCATAAAGAAACAGAAAACATCAATCAGTGTGACTAGTAACTGATTTAAATAAAATATGGCTTCCTTTAATTAAAAATTTATAAATATTTTATGATCTAGTTACTTATTTATTACCTAGTAATTTGTTCACATAGTAATACATTCTTATCGTATTGTAAACAATATTTTTAAAACTGTATTTTAAATGGAAATGAATCTTTATCAGTACAATCAATTTAATACTGTAATTGTAAATGAATCCTTTTCGCAAACCAGCTGATAAACGTTCATTTAAATTAACTAGCAGAAACAAATACATTTGAATAAAACAAAAAAACGAATTTAGTTTGGTCTTTAATTTGTAGCCGTTCGAAATATTTTTTGGCAAGTAAACCGCGTGCTGTTTATGCATGAAGGATGTAATTTATGGAACTGATGCTGCGGAAAAAGCTTTAGACAATAACATAAAAAATAATGCCTTTTTTTCCCGCTTTCCGCTCGTCACGCTGATCTTCTGCATGGTTTAGATTAAAGATTCCATCTAGAATTCTAAAGAGATAGAATATATAAAATTTAACTGGTAGTTTGCTTGACAATTCTATTTTTGGTATGCAAACAAATTTTGCGTCTTTTAAACTAGCAGATATTATTTAAATATGTAAAGTGTGTTACATTTAACACTTTTAAAAAATATTTTATGAAGTAAGTAATATTCTTTTTTGTTTTTTTGTTTATAATTCATTTATAAGGTATATAATATTAACTTTTATTTAAATATAGAATTACCAAAGTATTCCAAATTAACTCTAATTATATTAAAATAAAACGGCCCAGATGAAATAAGTATCAACATTGAGACACATCATAGTGACGTGTAAACTAATGTGTTGTAATTAATTAATTAGTTTATTAGTCACTTTAATGTATCTCAATGTTTTATAATGTAATATATATATACATATATATATATATATATATATATATATATATATATATATTTATAACATAATAATAATAACATATCGACAGCTTGGATAGTATTTCAATTGAGTCTCATTTATCAAAAGTCTTAAGAGACTGCTTTTAACTCACGAACAATTTTTATCTTTTATATAATATATTCACGCCTTGTACACATAATAATCGAGCACAATTTTTATTTTATTTAAACAAAAATTAGTTTTCATCAAACATTTCTTTCTAGAAAAACTAAATAATTTCTAATATAGTAGTCGAAATTTATAAAACATTTTAATAATGATTTACTTCAATTTCAGGTTTTTAAAAAAATCTATTAAAATATTTAAACACAATAATACCTATAATTTCTAGGATATATCAAGCTAATAATCGATACAATTTTGCAAGTTTTATTCCAACTTACACATACAATGATACAGTTAATTATTACAGAATATAATTTCAACTTTGATAAACATCAGCTAATAATAATCGTTTAAATCTTCAGCAAAACTTTACCGAAATGAATATTTAACAAAACATTGAATTTGCTCAACTGAATTAAACAACTAACCTTAACTAAAATACGTTGAAGATATTAGAGGTAAATATCCTGTGTACGATGTTTTGGTCGGCGCTATATATGCGTAATTATTCGGGGCTAAGAAACTTGACGAAAATTCAATATCTCGCTGACTTTAAGTTTACACAACGGTGGCTGGACTGTATTAGTCTCGCGGGAGATAGTTTCAAAGCTAAAACGATTTTACATATAAATAAAACGCAAATATGTGTATGTACAAATTGCTACGGATATTTCAGTTTTTTGTAATGTTATGATAACATATTGTAAGTTACAGAATTGAATTCAAGATATTTGTTTTTTTTGCTAATATTTCTAGATAATAATGATTTAAGTTGGTGATTATTTTGTTCGAAATATATATATATATATATATATATATATATATATATACATATATATATATATATATATATATATATATATATATATATATACATATATATATATATATATATATATATATATATATATACATATATATATATATATATATATATATATATATATATACATATATATATATATATATATATATATATATATATATATATAATGCAACACATGTTTAAAAAGTATGGACTATTAGATGATTATGATTTTGTTACCCAAATAGTAACAAAAAATCTGATTGCTGAAGTTGTATATAAGTTAAAAAAATATTTGTTGTCTCACGCTGTTTTTATAGATATTATTAGATGTGATACACATGGCTCATGTGACACTTAAAGTGTTAATAAGATAATAGTATGTATATTATTCAACTAGCATATAATGATTATTATTAATTGGTTGTTACTCCTAAAAATAAAATATATAACACTATACTATTCTATAACTATACCATAAAAAAATGGAAGTTTTTGGTCTACATTTAAGAGATATTTATAATACAATAACATTTTATTAAAACTTCAGTAATAAGTCGTTAGATATTTCAAATGCAATTTGTGTAAAATTTAATAAAATATTATATAAATAATGTAATTAATTTATTTCTAAATAATGCTTATTATCACAAATAATAATAAACAGTTTTCGTAATTACTCAGTAAAAAATAGAACTATATGCTAAAAAAAACTGATCATGCAGTTTAACTATTTTTACTTTGTCAGTTTGCGAGTTAGTCTACAACCAAGCACGGTATTTGCTGCAAAGTTTTTTTTTTTATATCAATAATTATTTTTATTGAAATGTTATTATGCCTATAATGAATAATCTCAATTTTGCAAATAGCTAACTTGCAAATTGTGAATATTATTAAAAATAATTGTACTCTAATAAATATAAAAACGAATAAAATAAAAATTGATTCATCAAATTGGTTTAGATATACATAAAACTGCAGATACACAAAGAAAATTGCATGTTTCAATAGGAAAATTGTTCCTTAAGAAAAATTTTATGAAGACAATAACAATATGATTTGAAATTCATACCAGAACTTCAAATTGTTTGTCTGCTATTAAATTGCATTATTTTACATAAACCTTCAGGATACGTTATCTTGTACTTAGAGAACGAAATAATGATGCATATTTGCAAGAAAATATAAGAAAATAATGGAAATAAAATTCAACAAGATATCTTGTTGAATTTTCAACTAACATTACAAATTCATGTTTATTTATAATTTATTGACTCGTCTTTGAAGTTGATGTAAATGATATAAATAATATTCTTGTAACATTTTAGTATTGTTCTTTCCATATTTTAATATAATGAATTTTGAAAGATTATTTACTAAGTGTAAATAATGAATTTACCATTCAGATTTTTAATAATTATTTGAAAATATTTAATATTTAATATGGTCACATTGGCTGTTTTTGATAATAATAACCGATTGATAATAAGCGTAATATAAGTAATTAAAAAATAAACTAAATTAAAAAAATATAATTGAAAAAAATTAAAAATGAAAACAGTTAAAACCAATCAAGATTTTAATATTAATTTTTGCTTTTATTATGTATCAAATATAAACTTTTTTTCTAAATTAAATACTTTTTAGTATACTTAATATTTTAAAATATAAATAATTGTTTTTTTAAAATAAGCACTGTAAAATATATATGAACTTTATATCTGAAAGTAATCTAAATGGGGCTATAAATACGCGCCATTATTTTAATTAAAATTTAAAATAAATATGTAATTATTATACGCATATGTGTTTATAGACAAAAAATTCGCAGTTAACCAGCTTGTAAGATTTTAACTTACGAGAGAGACAAAGTGATCTAATAGTGAGCTTAAAAAAATTATTGGTTGTGGACGAAACTGTGGTACATATAGTAACTAACTATTTTATAAAATTGTTACATTATTTTACTAGTAGCATAATAATATCAAAATAAAACGGCTTTAGATTGGATTTTGTTAGTATTTATTAATAATCGAAGTTTCGACAAACTTAACGTACGTCTTTATCAGAAAAAATAATACAAATGACATTTACAAGAAATAAACAGAAGATAGAAATAAATTACTAGGTAACAAAATAAGTAACTAGATCAAAAAATTTATACAATTTTAATTAAAAAAAAGCAAAATTTAATTGAAATCAGTGTTTTCACACTGATTGATATTATCTCTTCTCTATAAATTTCTATAATACATTTTTTCTACATAGACAATAAAATAACGAGATATCAATATTTTGAGACGCTTCAAGAAAAAAATTACCTGCGCTTCCACCATTTTTTAATGTGTAAGCCACACTTGCACCTCCGCCAAAAAATGTTAAATCGTATTAAATTTAAAAAACTTTAGGTTTTATTTCTGTTAAATTTTTCATTAATATTCGACTTTTCCATATATTGTACGTATATCATCATCAGAAAAAATATAGACACATGACATAAATAAACAACAATATATCGAAACGTCGAATATTAATTAAAATTTTAACAGAACTTAAACCCTAAAACTTTGTCGTGTTAATATAACAAGTTCTGAAAATCTTTATACTATTATAACTCGTATTTCAATCAGAATTGCTGAAATAAAACATTTTATTTTATTTATTTGCGAAATATGACACATATCAACTACAGAGATATGTAATATCAACCAACGTCTAAAGGAAAACTGTAATGTGCCAGTTATGACGTCAGATCTCAGCTAAGGAGTATGGGTATATCAGGTCAACTCGTTGCTAGTGCCACGACCTCTGACCTCGTTAAATATTTTTTAAGAGACTCGAGAGCACGAAATTAAAATAAGTTCACGTGACAGCAAAATGTTATTTTCACACGGGGATTTAGCTTCTTTTTTTTTTTGGCAAACAAAATAGCTGTAGTAGGATTATCTGGATTGTTGTATTTTTATTGTAAAACGGCGTTTATTTTTATTTGTTTAATTTATTTTATTTATTTTAATTTAATATTTTAAAAAATCTTAGTAATATTTTAATTGGATTTAGAAATTTGTGAAACCATGTTTACTATAATTTGTAACAACTATTTTTAAATTAGTATTTTAAAATATTTTACTTAGTAATTTTTTAAATTAAATTTTGAAATTTATTTTTTATTTCGTATTTTCTAAAATAAAACAAATGAATTTTAGCTATATGAAAATATTTTGATAAATAATGGTATATGAGTTTTTGTATTATTAATCATCAGCTTTAATTATGTTAATTAAGTAATTAAATTTAACTCGCATTGATACAACGTTTGTCTTATTCAAAAGTTATTTTTAAAAAATGCAGAATTAGTTTTAAACCAAACAAACAATTTTTTAATTTATTTGCACTTATATTACTTCTCATACATGTTCTTGAAAATCTACGACTTGGAAATCTTTGCTCACGCAAAATTTTCTCAATAATAATAGATAAATCTATTTCTTTTACTGTAATTTAGTAAAATATTTTATTTAAAAATTATAAAAAAATATAATAAATAAATAGGATTAGATTCTATTTAATTATTTTATAACGTTTCGATAAGACTGAACGCTTGTCTTCATCAGGTCAAAATTTTAACAATGACATTAAAGTAAATAAAATTTCGTAGCATGTTATCTAGTAACTAGTTGCTACATACTCTTATTTACTTTAATTTTATTGATAAAATCTTGACCTGATAAAGACAAGCGTTCAGTCTTGTCGAAACCTCGATTTTATAAAATGATTAAACAGAATCTAATCTTAAAACAGTTTTATATTAATACAATGAGTTCGGAAAAATATTTTACTATGTTAATTATAAAATAAATTGCAGAATGAACGATTCCATCAAAACTAAAAATTTATTCATAATCTCTTGTTAGTCATTCAGAAGAACAAAGCGTATAAAAATACCGCGTGCCTAGAAAGAGAATTTTTGCACAAAATCCAACGAGAAACTCTATCTAACCGTAACATTGTAAATAACTTAACTGCCAACACAAACTGATTTCTACACACGTAGCAAACCCCAAAATAAAAAGTAGAAATTAAAGTAACATTATTATTCTACACCTAGCGGGCAAAAAAATTCGACCATAAATATTAAATTTAATTTAGATGAGCGCAATGCATTTTGAGGCGTTCTTTTATTGCTTATTGCAGCCAACTAACCGAAATTGTAAACATGTAGTTTTCTGTTGCGCATGCAGATGAAAGTCAAATAAAGGTATTTTTTTTCCAGGAGTACAAATTGTAATTTGTTTTGTTATAGAGTGAGGCAATATTATTAGTTTTACTGTTATGTTTGTGTTGGAAAGTTAATTAAAGATAATTTATATTGCCTCTTTTAAAATTTATTGCAACGTGTATATGGCTTTTTATTTATTTTTATTTTAAATTGCATTAATTTAGTTGCACTGCAAAATTGTAAAATCTGTAATTACTTTTTTAGTATTTATTGTAAAGTAGCATTTTGTTGCAATTATTTTTTTTTCTTGTTTTTTTATTTAATATGTAATACTTTAAATTATATATTATATACAGCGTGTTAAGTAAATTGATTTAATTTTTTAATAAATAATTTATGAGGGTAAATGATTGGCTACGAACCCTGATACATAAATCTGTTACTAGCTCAATTCTAACAAATGCAAAATTACAGTGAAACCTCGCATAACAAATATAATTCGTTCCGAAGTCTTACTCATAATGCGAAACACTCGTTAAGCGAAACAATTTTTACCATATAAATTAATGTAAAATATGATAATGCGTTCCATGCCGAAAAAATAATCAAAAAATGAAATTTAAAAAAAATACTCAAAAAAAGTTATATATAACGTTAATTTAAAAAAAATTACATATAAATTTTTAAGAATCGTGATGCATTTTCATCTTTACTTCTATTGCGGAATGAACCAACCTGGAATAAAAACTCGATTTTCATAAAACAAAATATCGAAATAATTGGTAACATACCTAATTCTTTTTTACTAGAAAGCTGTCTAGAGGTATTTGTTTTTGCTACATTTTGTTCTAAACACAAGGCTATTGCAGCAATGGCACGGAAAGTTCCTTCGCACAATTCGGAGATTCCCTTATCTACGTCACTCGTTATACGAAACGTCGCTCGTTAAGCGAGTAATTTTTTTACAATTTATTTTGCTCGTTATGCGAGGTGCTCGTTAAGCAAGGTTCCACTGTACTTAGTTTCAGAAATATGTATTAAGTTACAACAACTACATGGCCCGACACTGACCTGTTATATTAATATTTTTAAAACATTTATTACTTAAATATTTGTTTCTGAATTATGATTGAATAACATCTGTTTATCGTAGTAAGCATTGGAATAATAAAAAACATGTAACGAGCAAATACTTGGTATTAGCAACGGTTTAAAGTTTTAAGCCAAATAACTGTACCATAAGTTATGATGACATATGAACAGACAAAGCTTATAGATGCACTCCCTGATGTACTATAATACAATGCTGTACCACGCCACACAATCTTGCTATTACCATCTACTTGACATAATCCATGGGAATGCAATCTCTTGTTGGAACAAAATTACTTCATATCACGTTCTGAAATTGGCTTGAACCAGAAATGAGATAAATGTAAATATGAATGCATTTCAGTTTTACCTATTGCATTTATTTTGGTTAGTGTTTGATTTGTGAGTTTGGTTAATATAACAAAGCATCCTTTAGAACTCATTATATAAAATAAAAAAGGTTTAATTATACATCTGAACCAATGTCATAAAATTCACTTTAGTCACAAGTTGCATATAATAATTTATTTACGGCGACAAATTACTCAAACAAACAAACAAAAACAAAAAATCTTTACATGAATATATTAAGTTTTCTGAACAAATGTAATTTACAAGAACATAAAAATGCTACTTACTATTATTAATCATTGTTATTAATAGTTAACTTTACTTCATATTTTATTTTATTATTTTAATGAATTTGTTTACGAAAAATATTAACATATAATGGTGTAATGGTGACAAATTAATAAAGTAAATAATCATAATTGACAATTGTCAAATAATTATCTTATTTTAATATAATTTTTATTATTAAATTATCTGCATTTAAAAATAATCTAAAAATTATTATTTTTACTCTAAGACACACAATTAATAATATCTATCTATAATATCTATCTATCTGACCTAAACAATTAATAATATCTATCTATCTGAGCTAAACAATTAATAATATCTATCTATCTGAGCTAATTTCAAGTAAATTTCAAGTAATTTCATAATAAAACAAATACAGTTTTGTATGAGAAAATAAACATACCATTATAGCTTTACTTTTAATTGGTTTTCATATGATTCATGTTAAAATGTTTTTTCGAAGAATTAATTTTGAAATATAACGCTAACTTTAAACAGCAATAGAAACTTTGTTGTTTCTGAAGTTGTTAAAAAAAGAATTTCTAAATAAATTTTATTTATGAATTCATTTACATTTCAGCAAACAGTTTCAAGAAAGTAACAGCTTGAAAGAATGTCTTTGTCGTATTATGTAGATGTGTTTTCAATTTTCCTATCTAATTACAATTTTTAATTAAACGCTGAAAGAATAATGAGAATTTAAGTGCAATAAATTAGTTAAATAAAAAAATTCAAATGTACAATTTTTTAATTGTTGTAATTTTTGGCAAAAAGTATAAAAAAAGTATTTTTATAGTAAACAAATTAAAAATATTTTAGAAAATAGTTCAAAATAGATGACTAAAATATATTTTAAGTTTATGTAGTTTATTAATAATAAGAAGAAATTAATGTTATTAAGTAATAAAAATGGCTTAAATATGTTAGACAAATAAAACTTCAAATTAAAGTTAAAAGTGATAAATATTAATTATTTTTATTATATATTTATATATTCATATTAAAAACAATATAAATTCTAAAGTTGGTAGAAAAAATTTTGCTGACATAAAAATTATTTAAAAATTGTATTCTTACAGGTGAAAATACTTGTGCAATATAATCATTTTGGTCTTTATCACATGATTCATGCATGCAAAATGATAAAAAATTGCTCAAGTGCAGTACCTCATGCACAATCATTTATCAATCTTTCAGCAGCAAATGTCATAGAAAAATGCACTATCTTTGTTCTAGTGAAAATATATTTGACAATCAATATATATTTTATATCAATTTTACTCTAGCTATTTATTATATTGAAATATATACGAAGAAATATATATATATATATATATATATATATATATAACATAATAATATGTAACAGGGCAGTAGTGGGCCATGTGATTATTATAACTTTATATATATATATATATATATATATATATATATATATATATATATATATATATATATTTCTAAAACTAAGTAATTTTTATATCTGTTAGAATTGACCTAGTGCCAGATTTATGTATCAGCGTTCGCGGCCAACCACTTGTCACTTCAAAATATTCCTTGAAAATATTTTGAAATGTACAGAATTTTTTCTGTAACTGTCGTAAATATCACAATTTAATTTTGAGTAAAGTTTGTATTTTTTCCGTGGTTGCATCGTCAATCTACGTTTGTTTTCGCTTTAATTAAGTTCGCTTTTATTTAGAGAAATAAAATCACGCTTTGAGTGCCAGTTAGTTTAGTTTAGTATTTACATAGCTTAAAGTTTATATTTGTAATTTATGTTTCTATTTTTGTGTTTTTCTTGTATATTTTTGTAATTTATGTTTGAATTAACTAAGTGTTATTAAATTAAATAATAGAAAAATTAATGTAACCACAGCATATATATATATATATATATATATATATATATATATATATATATATATATATATATATAAGGTTGTGGCGAGTAAGGCAGTAAATTAAAGTAAAAAATGATAAAGATTGCAAAATTTATATACTCTTATAATAAATTAAATAGTAATGCAATATAATATTTTTTAAATTTGTATGTTATTTAGTTTTCAATCAGAAAATACATAAAAATCTGACAGCAAAAAGAGAAAAAAGCAATACTATAACATTATTTTCTAAGATTAACTAGTAAAATATCTTTTAGAACTCATTATATTAAAATAATTATATTAAATTAAAAGTTAAGACAGTTTTAACTCTAACTATATATTTGTTTAGTTTAAGTTTAACAACTGAAAACTTCTGACGATTGTCTAATAAGCCAAAATACGTATCGAGTATTATATTTATAATTTAATGAAACAAACAAAAACAAATGTAATAAATAAATATTTGTAAAATTAAGCTATAAATAAGTACCAAAAATCATGTTATAACACCTCATATTGACATATATAGCATCAACTGATCTTTTGATAGGTTATTACAGATTATGTCTTGATCTGCCGATAGCAATTTTTTCTCCTTCCCTATCGATTCTTTTCGTTAATAAATTTCCTCGAGTCATAGGTCAACAATATCATTTTTCTTTCGCTTTCCCAGATTGAAAGCGAAAAGCTGAAAATTTACTATCATTTTGCCTTAACGGTTATTTTCTTCTAAATTGATTAGCTTGCCCGAATACAAGCACACGTACATACACACACACACACACAAATACAGTTTCAGATGATTCCGACAAGCGCTTAATTTTATTCCGAAATGATTTAAGTGTGCTGAAATAAATGATCATTCTGTCAATGACAATTCTAAAATAATAAATGTTTTTTAAATATTAATGAGTTTCCAAAGAAAATTTTGTGTTTTCTTTTTGTTATTTTATTAAATAGATTGTTTTGAATACTCTTCAGGCTTTTACGGCCGGTATCCATTTGTAACGACCTATAATCTTTTATTAAAAATGATTTCGACAAATCCGAGTAAAAATATAGATTGCAACAACATAGTTGATTGCTTGAAGTTTTAACAAAAAGAAAAAAAATTTGATAGATAATTTTATTTAAATAATGGAATAAAATTAATCTACAAAATGTATTATAAAATAACTAAAATATTTGGACTTATTCTTTTATACATACGTCGATCTGTAACTTACAATTCAATACTGTTTTTCTAAATGTCTATTCGTAACTAAATTAAAATAATTAATTTTAATGTGAATGATTTTAAAGGTATAGGTATACGTGTTTCCAAGTAGTGTTTTCAAGGTATCATAAATGTGGATGAAGCTAGAGTAGCTTGTCTGGATAAAAATATTTGAAGAAAACTAATTAAAAATATACAGAATGTGAGCTTTTGATATAATTAAAATTTGTATATATGTTAAATTTGTAATATATGTTAATCAATTTACAGCGTATGTTATTTTTTTAGAACAAAACATTGTTTAATTATATATTTATCATTTGTCTGTATTTTTGTATTTATTATATTTTTTTATCGTTTTCAATATAATATTTAAAAAGATACAGATGTAATTACAAACAAATTGACACACATTTCAATGACTAGTTTATTAATAGAAATGTAATTAATTGAAAATACATCTATACGTATATTTAATTAATAAATAATACGACATATTGGTTAATACATATAATGCCCATATATCAATATAACAGAAGTGGATACATATCATATACGATAATAATTTATATTGGACATAATTTTATATACATTACTATACATATAACTAATAATTTCACGTATAATTCAATAACATATTACAAATATTATTATAGTGACATTTAAATCCATATGACTTCCATTTGTAATGGATTTCATAAAGCAACATTATTACAATAATAATATAATTAATTGGCATTATTTATGAATATGTTTCATATCATGTATTTTATTATTTATAAACTATATTATTAGACACAATATTTATATAAAGATATAAAAAATGTGCTAGTTATATTTTTTACAAAATCCTGTTTCTAATTTTAATCGCCCAGAAAAAATATAAAAAGAAACGATACATCGCGCCACGAGAACTAAAGATCTTTGGAGTCCAATTTTAACACTCTACCACTACGGCCACCTGCATACATCAACTAAATTAAATTTATTTAAAATTTTATAATTTTTTTAATTATTGTTTTTTGTAATATAAATAACTTTTTTTTTAAATGATTTTTGACAAAAAAAAACATTGTTTTTTGTAATATTGTAAAGTATACAGTAATCTGATTACAGCAGTACATTTTAAATTAAATTTCGTTTTGGAATTGAAATGATTTACAGATTTATAAATTGACCTTTAAATATTTCATGACAGGTAATCCTATAAAAATTTGCGCTTTTATATAATTTGCAAATATTCATATTAACGTTTGCTGTATTTATAAAATATTTTATTATTATATCATTTTTTGTTATACATACCTACATACACAATCACGCCTTGTACCCAAAAAAGTGTTTCAAAAATTCTTTTCAATATCCCAAAAATTAGTTTTTTCCAAACATTTATATCTACACAAGCAACTCTAGCTTCATCCATATTTATAATACCAAAAATACATACTCTTCTATTTCTACTACTTGGAAACTTTCGCGCGCGCAAAACAATTTTTTAATCATACCAATCCATCTACTCATCGGGCGCCCATGTCATAATAAATCTTTTTAACGAAATGTTTATTAGACATTCGAGAATAAAATCAACTTTTGCAACAACATTGTTTTCATTTTCACACTCATTATACACTAATCTATTTCGTACCCGATTCTTTCTAGCTATGTAAAAATATCATTTCCACAGCAGTAATTTTTTTATATATTCCTGCAACCAAAACAGCATTGTATATATAGTACTTAATGTTATTAAGTGTTTTAATGTTATAAAATTTTTGACCAAGTTTAGAATTGTATAGATCTGAATTGCTTTTATTATCTATTAGTAGAAAGAAATTTAATTTCTCGGATTAAAAACAAGGTAAATAATGGTACATTTTAAAGTTAATAGTAGGAAAAAGAATATAATTGAAAGTTTACTGTAGCAAATGCAACACAAACATAATATTGTTATTACGAAAACGGTAGCGAACTTTCGCATTAAGCCCGAAAGCAAATTGGCGAATTTCTCATTAATATCATCGGACAATGTTGGCGGTACAAAACAGTATTAGCGCGCGTGTGGTCACCGACAACCGAGTGCAAAGCGCATCATAAAATGTACATACATACACATGCCATCAGCCAACTGTAACTCAAAAGGTATTATGCAGGAGAAAGATTTGGCTGACTGAACATTGTGTAATCTCGGGTTATTTTATCCTCCGGCTAACAGAGAGCCGAGTACAACGACCACATGCTACTCCAGATTAATCAATTATCTTCTAATGGATGCAGTTATATCTCCAAACGGGATCAACTTGATGAATTCTCTCTAAATTAAATACTTCTCATATTTAAATTAAACACCTTTTATAAATAATAACATTAAACAAAAAGTTTATAAGTGTATCTGAGAAATTAATAATAATTACTTAATTTGAATTATAATAAATTTGAATTCAACAGTTATTTGTCTAGATAGAAATGTTTAGAGAAAACTAATTTCGACAAAATTAAATATATAATATTTTGATTTAATTTATTTAATGAAAGATAAAAACCGTAAAATAATATTTTTAATCGTAGTCAAAATACTGACGAAAATACGTTTGCTTGTTTATCCAAACACGTTAAATAAACGCCGTGAAAATGAGAGACGTACGTCGTAGCTTTGTCGTTTTTCTGTATGTGTTTATTAATTGGAAAAGTTTTGATTGCTATTCGTCTATCGTAATGTAAACCTCCGAAGTCTTTATCTTAACAATCCCCTTCCCTTTCGCACACACTAGAATGGTTCTCCTAAAATATTATACCCACTTGCTAGATGAGTCCTGCGTCGTCCTTTCGTTGTTTCTTATTTTTTATCCTCGTGTTTTGTTTTGTTGCAATATATTATTGTGCGAAAACTTCGCAGCTTCTTTTTGGACTAGATATCTTTGTTACAAATCTATGATAATAACCAACATAAAATAGACATTACTTTTCCGAATAAAGTTTTTTTCTTGTTGTTGTACGAAAGTAATTTGATAAATGAACGTGTTTGTTGAGGTATCTTTTGGTCAATATATATATTTTTTTGTGTTTTTAAAAAAGAATTACAGTTTTGTAAAAATTGAGTTTCATATTTGACAATTTGCTAATACATTAGTTCTAAACATTTTTTTACCGACCGTCATATCATATATCATTGTAATCATACCAAATATAATATATCGAAATTTTTACAGATAAGCACTAATTGTGCTTATTTTTTATTTTTCTAAACTAGTGAACAAAATAATTTAACAAATGTTGCTCTAACAACTCTTTAAAATTAAAAATTATTGCTACGTTTGTATTTACCTTCACCAAAATTCTATAAATATATTTAGGAATAAAATCTGAGTACAATATGTATCTTTCATGTAAATTTTGAGTATTTTCAGTGGTTTATTGTTGTGTTTTACACGTTTTCTTTTCAGAAAATAAAATTTTACTACCGCTGATATGAAAAAAATTCTTTCGAGCTATTTGCGATTGTTCCTTGAGATATCGTTGAATTATGAAGCTATTTTCGTTTTTATATTTGTCCTAATTCTTCGCTTGTTTTCTAACTTGTCGTATATTTTATTTTTTTATAATTTACTATTTTTAAAACTGTGTTTTTTGAGTATCAAAAATGCTTTATTTGCAAGTATTTCTTAGTGAAATAAAAAACAAATATAATATAGTAAACAATCTTTCAGAACTCAATATAAATTTAGTAATTTAGTATTTTGTTACTTTAGTAACTTGTTTCTATATTTTATTTGTTTACTATTTATGTCATTTGTATATATTTTTTGATAATGATATACGTGCAGTATATCAAATATTGAACTTTAATAAAAAAATTTAATAGAAGTATATTCTGTTATTTAACTAGGAAAAATAATTGTGCGTCAAAATATATACTTCTGATTGGTTGACATACATCCAACATTATTTTTATCTTGTCATTAACTGTCAACAATTGGTCAATATGTTAATGTCAAATTTCTTTAGTTTCGTGTGCTTTACATTCTTTTTGTGATATTTTGTAAGGAAATAAACCAAATAAAAATATCATAGACTTCGCAAATTAAACTTGGTGTAAAAAATATCTAGTGACTTTTCTGGTGTTTTTTTATAGTGTATAACTTACTTACACATTTACTCCTCCTAATTAAAAAAACAGACATTAATATCTAAAAAAAATTTTTATTTTAAAAATAATATTTTTTTAACATAGTAAAGAATCTTTGAGAACTCATTATATTACAATAAAACAGCTTTACGTAATTATTACAGAACTATATTCTAAAGCCGTTTTATTCTAATATTTTTTTAGTTTTATAAATATGCAAATACGTTTAATTATTAAAATTTTTGCTATAATAATTTTATATTTTAAATTATATTCGCAAATATGTTTGATTTTTGAATTTAAATATTTCAACAAAATAATCAGTTTTTCAAATATGTAAATCAGAATATATTTAATAAAAATACAATTTGCAGCTGAAATTTCAATACGAATATTAATATAATGCAAGTAACATTTGTTTTTAACATATCTAAAATAAAATTATACAATTTTTAATATAAATAAAAAAGCGAATATAATAAAATTTTCAAAATACATTATTTTTGATAAAAAAAAAAACTTTGTAATACTGAATTGATATCGGCTATTTATAGTATTTTGGAATTCACTATAAAATTTAGATAACTTTTATTTTGTTTTTCTCAATAATATGTGCATACATTTTAAAAATTTTAAAAAAAATGAACTAATACCAATTTTTCAAATATCCATTATCTTACTGAACTAGATAATAAATAATACTATCTTTCTAGACTAGATTAACATATAATAGTAAAGCTTTTTTATTTTATTTGGATTTTTTTGTCTCAAAATTAGCTACTAACAATTACAAAATATACAGATTTGTTTCAAAAATATATAGATAACTTTATTGCATTCGAAGAAATCTTGCATCAAACGGGAAACTATATCTCATAAAATAGAAACTGCAGCGGAAGATATACTCTTTCTACAGATCTACGTAGAGAACTCGAAGTATATAAAATCGTAGTTAACTATGACTCAAGAAACCGTTGCCAATACCACAGCCATGGTTGTGTCTTTCCATATTGTTCATTACAAAAATCTTAAGTTGAAATCTTCTGCTCGACAGACGATTTTCAAAATGAAACGTTTGTTTGCTATCGATTACCGGAAAAGACTGTTTCAGTACAACCGGGGAAAAGTTTATCTGAGATTTTGGAAAATCTTTCACCTTTATAAGGTTCAATATATTCAAATGTTGCAATAGATTTATCCTTAAAATAAGTTAAAAATTAGCCAATGAAATGTTTTAATTTATTCTGAAGATACATTTTTAGCCAATCACAAATGATTTTTTACTTATTTTAAGAATAAATAAGATTGAAAATTTAGCTTTCTTTAATGAAAAATTTATAGATTTTATGATTTAGTTACTTATTTTGTTAAATAGTAACTTGTTTCTACGTTTTGTTTATTTATTGTAAATATAATTTGCATCAATTTTCCTGATGAAAACATTCGTTGATTAATAAATATTAATACAAAACTGCAACCTAAAACCGTTTTATTTTAATTTTAAAATTACTCTAAGAATAAATTTATTTCAACATTTGAAAATACCGAGCTTTAGTCAACGAATTAACTGTCATTTATTAATTTATTTTAACAATGTTTTGTACAATCAGTCCTTAGTGTTTTACTTAGAAACTGTAAGAATTAAACAATTTAAAGAAAAAATTGTTCAGAGTAGAATTTTCCTTGTTGTACAAATGTTAGTAGCAGTACAAGCATTTCAAATACAAGTTGGACTTAAATGAGAAAAGAGTTACTCGCTAGCAAACGGTTCAATTGCGAGGAATCCACCCGTACTTAGCTTACGGTCGAATATCTTTTCAACTTTACAATGTTTTCATTTCGACCAAAATATTTCTTCTTGGGTTTTACTACTTAAATAAAAACTTCGCAATTGCAGATACTTTAATCTTCAATATTTTTCACATAAACCAGCCAAAGACAGGTAGAAAACTATTGCTATTTTTCTAGTTTGTTTTTTTTTTTTAATTATATTAGAGTTTGTCATTAAAATGAAAAATTAATCATATTTGAAAACATTAATTTTAATGATTGTAAATAACAGCTACTTGCGTATCCGTTCTTTATTTTTGAATTTATTTATTTAATAAATGCTTGTAGTTAATTTTGACAATCCTTACATATTCTAGTCGAGAAATTGTTTTTACTTTAAATTTATTTTTAAAAAGCCAGAATTTATTAATAGTGCGTTAAAATTTTAAATTATTATTATTATATTTGTTTTACAAACTTCTTATTTCTTAAAATAAATTATCACTAAAGTTTTCCATTTATATAAAGTGATTCACCTAAAAATAAAATATTTTAACAACAATTTATTAAACCTTGAATGTTAACTTCTAGTAGATAATTAACCTCTACAATAAATGCTAAAAATAATATTTTTTTTTATTTTTTAATTGTGCATCCAAAATTTGAACATAAATGACTTTTATGCAGCACTCTGAACTATGTATTAATACAAAGCGAATGACTAGTTTAAAATATTTAATTTGGTCACTTAATTTTATTTTATTAATAAAAAAATAAGGTAACATACATCATACACAGAAAATTTTATGTGTGAAAAATATTTGTTAAATATTATCGAATAGTTTTAGATTTTAATGGATTTTAAAATAAAATCTTATTTAACAAACGTTTTGATTGAACAGTTTGCATCAATCTGCAGAATTCTCCAGTTGCAATAGACATTTGTGGCACGCAAGTGCCATTAGAAAACCAACTCTTTATATCTATTGAATTGTAGAGTTTGACCACTCGAAAACGTTCTTTATTCCAATGAGAATTCCGTCTGCTGCCAGACTGACGACGAACATTTGTTCAATTTTGCAATACTTTCAATCGGAAAACTTTTTATCGAATGATGCACATTGCTTCTTGTCCCAGTTTGGTGACAATCTTTGTGCGAGTCTGTTTGATCACTTCAGCAATAATTTTAATATAAGTTCAATGAGTTTGAGCGTACAAGAAGGCTTAAAATCGTACGCCAAAAATGTACTGGTCAAGAACTATAGTCCGAGATTTATTCCGCGAACAAAGCTATTGTTGTTATGTTAGTTACTAATTAATTTTTTTCGTACTTTCATTTTATATAAAGCGTTGAATAATATTAAAATATTAATTTGAATAATATTAAAATAAAACGTCTGTCGGTTATAGTTCTGTATTAATATTTATTAATATTTGATGTTTTGACGTGCTCAACATACGTCTTCATCAGGAAAATAGATACAAATAATATATACAGTAAATAAACAGAACATAAAAACAAGTTACTAAGTAACAAAATAAGTAACTTTTAATTTATAAATTTTTATTTAAAGGAAGCTCAATTTGATTTAACTCAATACTTTCACACTGATTAATGTTATCTTTCAATTATTATAGTATAAAGAAAAAGATAACATCAATCACTCTGAAAGCACAGATTTAAATCATATTTGGTTTTCTTTAATTAAAAATTTATAAATTTATTACCTAATTTACTTATTTTGTTACTTAGTAACTTGTTTCTGTGTTCTATTTATTTACTGTAAATGTCATTTATATTTTTTCCTGATGAATACGTACGTTGAGTTCGTCGAAACGTCGATGATTAATAAATATTAATACAGAACTATAACTTAAGGCAGTTTTATTTTAATATAATGAGTTCTGGAAGGTATTTTACTATGTAATTGAATAATATGTTTATTATAATTAAACCGTAATATTTAAAAACATAATACCTTCAAAAGTATAACAAATTTACTCAACTGGTATAATGTTTAACATTTGTATATTTTCCGGATATTTGTAAGCGAGTAAATTTAAATGCGCAAATGATTATTTGAATTTAAAACGCATTAGGTGATAATGAAGAAGAATATACACGAAAAGCAAAATTCGTTTACAGCTAATTTTACACGCTATATTGAAATTAAGATTTCATCCGGACCGCGACCTAAATTTTATTTCGCAAATTTGTAACAATGACTAACGTAAATTGAGTATAAAAATAATTATTATGCTATTTCGAAATTCATACGGTTAACAATCCGAAATTACTTCTGATAAATCTAGTTAATAAAATAAAATTTATTATTATTAAGAATAAACTTTTATTTCTCCTATTTATGAACTTTAAAGTTAATTATATTTACTACAAAATTGTGATACTTAAATATAATGAAATATATATTATTCTCTTCTTGGCTCAATGCATTTGTTTTAACTTTTTTCCACTGATAAAAACATTTGAAAATTTTTTAATATGATTATTATAATTTTAAAATAAAACAGTTTTAGGATATAGTGCTGTATTAATTTTTATTAATAATCGATGTTTTGACGTACTACAGGTACATCATCATTAGGAAAAAAATTACACAAATGACATTACAGTAAATAATCAAAACAAAGAAATAAGTTACTAGGTAACAAAATAAGCAACTAGATTACAATATTTATAAATTTTTAAATTAAATTTTATTTAAATCAGTGTTTTCACACTTTCTTTATAAATTTGTATTGCTTTTCTTATCAATCTACTATTAATATTGATGAGTCTTGCAATTATTAAAGTAGTTACAAATTATACATTAGGAAGATTTTCTAACGCATGTTGTGCAATAGTAAATTTATCTGAAGAGTTTATAATAGTTCTACATGTTTGTCCAATATAAATCTTACAGCATACACACTCTTCAACATGCGTTGCAATTTCATGTATGGAAAATAGAAAAATTTAATATTCTTTCTTGATAAAATACTTCTAATTTTATTAGCTTAAAAAATCATATAAAATCAAATCAGAAAAATAACGTTAATAGAAGACAACCAACCGCATTATTGTTTTTGACCAAAAACTGTAAACAGACATAAATTTAAAAAAAAACTTTTATCACACTAATGCAGAACTTGTCAATTTACTTATAATGTTTATTATAAAATCGGCTATAAACTTTGAAATATGACTAATAAGCCGCCATTTCTTTCAATCAACACCCTTGAAAAGCAGAAGTAAAAGATGTAAAGAAAGAGAAATATAACCTCAATATTCAGGGAATCACACCACTTATCATAATATTGTTTTAAACCAGTGTTAAACCATGCTCGAGGAGAGCATATTTTACTCGATGCCGTAAAGCGGATTTCTTTATCGAACACAAATATATGCAAAATAATCGCTACGCGTACCAAGTAGGATTGTCCCCCTACCCCACCCCTCTCGTGTCATTTCACGCAGTGGATCAAGCGACGCGTCGGTGCGTGAGATGATTCACGCGGAATAAACGATCCACCGGCTTTCTCTCTTGCTCGCCTCTCTGCCAAAGTCGTCGCGATGACAAATGACAAACGTTCATCCGACGCCCGGCGCCTACTTGATGTGCGTAAAGATTTTGCGGGTAAGAGTACGAGGAAGTTTGTCAGCTCAGTGTTACTATAGTATACGGAGACGTTCAGTTTGCGGAAAGTTCGCTGGAGTGTTTTTATCGATGTTGAATGTCGGGGTTTATTTTAGCTGCTTTGCTGAATTTCAGACGGGTTTATTTAAGTTTGCTTATTTGCTATTCAAATCAAAATTTAAGTGTATCATTTAGTAATTTTATAGCTAACACAAGCTTGAAATAAACTTACAATCACCGAATATTTTTAGTCGATAATTTTATATTACAAAACTTCTGTAAAAGCTTGAGAAAAGAAAATTTTGAAGAAAAACAATTTAAAACAGTCCAATAGTCCAACTTATCATGTATGTCCAGTATTACAAAATACTCTGTATAACAAAAGAAATCAACAAATAATTTTTATAATGCTTTTACTTCATGAAACATAAAAAACTAATAAAATTGTGTGTCAAAATCAATCACATAATGTAACTTTTTTGATTTTTTTAAAAATGCTTACAAAAAATCAATAAATTAATTTTTAAATTTAATAGCAACAGCAAAAAATCAAACCACAAATTAACTTTCAATTGTTTGCAACTAAAAAAAATATCAAATCCATCAAAAAATTTTTGTTACGAACTACAGTGTTACGTATAATTTTTAGTGTATGCTGTTAGTTTTCAAATGAAATTTTGTTCACACATTTTCAGAATGTTATACCGCCAACGCAGATATGGTTCCGGTAATAAAATTGTTTTCGGATTAATACAGCGCACATTTGATTTTCCAGCAAAAGTATTCCTATGAATCATATTTGTTTATTTGGGTTTTATGATCATGACAAACTATTTGATAACACAATTTTATTTTCAGCTAAAAATTCATGTTAATAAATTTTTATTTATTTTCGATTTTAATGCGTAGGTACTTTTTATTTACTGGTAACTATATAGTGTTAAATAAATACTATAACGGTAAATATTATTGTAATAAAAGTAGATAAATATGTAACGTACCTGTTATAAACGAAATATGTATTTGGAAATCTGAAAAAAAAATAAATTATTTATTACTATAGTAAAAAAATCTTTCAGAACTCATTATATTAAAATAAAACGGCTTTAGAATTTAGTTCTATATTAATTTTTAGTTTACTAAATATTGTATAATATACAAAAAAGATATTTTATATTCTAGTGATCGTAATTAAAAAATTTTGTTATGAAAAGTTAAGGGTAATAAATTATTTTGTACAAATATAACAAAAATTCTAATTGTTTTGGATGGAAAAAATTGTACATGAAATTTATTATTCACAATAACAATAAACCTAATACTTCAGAGCCACTGATAAAAACCGAAATTTATAAAAACAAATATAAAACAATATATATATATATATATATATATATATATATATATATATATATATATATAATTCGTAAACAAAAAAATGTTTCAACATAAAAAAAAATGAACCACCAGCTCATAATTCACAACCACCGACAATAGCTTTCCAAAATTATTATTAAAAGCTCCGTAACGCAAACCATACACACAAACACACAGTAAAGGAATGAAAGGATAAAGCAAAACATCCCTCTATTGTTACTTTTTCACATAATTTCAGCGCACACTGCTTTTCATATATTTTTTCTTTCGGGAGAGGTCTTTAATTTTTTGCTCCCTGTAAATGGTTTGTTTTAAACATTTAATTGTTTAAAATTATCAAAGAAGAATATTAATCACTTTTAATTAATGTTATTATTTTTTTATATACTTTTATTATATACTTTATTATACTTTTATTAAATTGAAAACAAATTATTTGTTTCAACTATTATTATTGTTATTTTTAAATTAAATAGAAAAATATTACAACTGACTAAATAAATATTACAATATAATTTAAATTTATTTAAAATTAATTTTTTTGTATGTATTTTTGCCAGTTATATTTAGTACAGTTTCAAATAAAAATTGAATAATTATCATAATTATTTGACAAATAGATTTATTGAATTAAAATTCGCATCAGTTGTCACAAAATTGTTATTACCATAAAATTTTAAACTAATATTTAATATCAAAGCATATGCAAAAAATTTGTTGGTGTTACTAGAATTTTCCGAAGACAATCAGAAGCAACTTTAAAATTTTAAATGGAAATATAAGTCTTATTTGATATTGTTGGATAAGGTTTTTAAAAAGTATTCTTTTTATTTAAAAAAAATCAATTTTTAGTAGTATATATAGTAAGTAACTACTTTGTACTTATTATAGTACTGATAATAATAATCTTCTTCTTCATTAGAAAAATAAAGGTATAATAATAAAATATCACTATTTTAATGCACTTGAAGAAAAAACAATATAATTTACAATATAAGCAGAAAACATTTCCCCATCTAATAATAATATATCCGACTTCTTATATCCACAGTATAAATATTAAACAATCTTTCGTAACCTTAGTAATCTTCTAGGAACGCAAATAGCGTCAATAATTTCATATTTATCCTTTAAGAAATGCGTCCACGGTGCGTAGTTTCCACTAACATCATCGTATCACTTGCCTCTCTCGGCTGATGGAGTCATTGTACGACGTTAACCCGAGATCCAATTGGTCCTAGTTGCGGTATAACCCAGGACATGTTTATGCGCGATCGTAAAGTACCAGCGAAGTTACTTGGTTCGCAGTATGGTGGCAAAAAAAAAAACAATTTTATTGGGTCACAGAATGACAGAAATGGAAAAGAACGGCAAAATTTTGCAGGAATAAAGGCTTGTGATTTGAAAATTGATACGGAACTAACATCTTATTTAATTTAGTAATAATAAAAGTTATTTTGTCTATACTATTCTACACTATAACTACTGTTTCGCTTAAGATTATGGGAAATAAAACAAATGAAATTTGTATATACTACACTATATTTTATATATTTTGAACAAGAGTACAAAAACATAGTATGTTGAGGATCAATTATTTAATATTATATACATCAAATTCTAAATTAAATTATATTTAACTAATAAAAGTTTCAATGTGAATATTTCAAACTCAACTTTTCCTTCTTAGATTGATTTTTCATTTAAATCTTCGCGAAACGTAAATTCGACCAATCCTAATTTAACTTTATAATTACAATTCAGAAGCGCAGTAATTAACTGGTACGGCTAATTTATGTTTTCAAATATTGTATTTCAACAATCTAAAATATTATTATTATTTTGTTTTATTTGAAATTAATCTTTTAGAAGGAAACGTCAGAACGTAAATGATTACTTTTAAACGATTACTTTGTAAGAAACATTTTATTTCATTTAAACAGTAATTTTGCTGTTAATTATTGTTGTAAAATGTTAAAAGCATTTTTAATAAACTCACTTACTGTTAAATGTATTTTTATTTAAGCATTTTATTAAAAATTGTTGTGTTACTTATGAAACCATATAAAAATATTTGAAATTTAATAATATCTGTTATTTTTCCAAAATTTTGTTGATTTAATTACAGATATAAGTTTACAAACAAAATATACGCATTTACACTATAGAGATTTAAAAAGATTTTTAATTAAAAAAATTGATTGATCTAAAATTTTACTATATTAAATCAAATTGGTTTGAGGATCTGTATTTTTTTTTTTTTTTTTTGATATACGAATATGTAATTTTAATATGACCAATGTTGCTCGGGTACTATAAGCTGAATTTTTATTTACTTATATACTTTATAGACTTATAGCAATACCTTGACATATCTTATATTTACTGTTTTTTTTTCAGATTATTGTTCCGTGAATATGGGTGAAGCTAGAGTTGCTTGTCTGAATAGAAATGTTTGGAGGAAACTAATTTCGGCATAGTGGAAAGTGTTTGTACCACACCCTTGGGTACATGACGTAATTGTGTATGTATTCTTTTAATTTTTTTTTTTAATTTAAATTTAATCATTTTTAAAAAATTTAAATTACAAGACATATTTTATATATAGTTTTGTAATATTAATCTTTTTTTAAATTATAGTAATAATAATGACAAATTTTGTCATTTTATTTATATCATATCAGTTTTATATCAGTTTTCAGTATATAAGATTTTTTATTATAAACTTGGTCATTTTATACAAAATTGTTTATAATAATTTCGTAGATTATGTGTTAACTGAAAGTCATAACTATGTATATGTTACGTTATTAGCTTTAACTAGTTACCTTTTATGGTGACATATATTAAATTTCAAAGTTTAATAAAATTTTCAATAAAAATTTTTGTCCTATTTTAAACTTATACAAATCCATTAACCTCAAACTGCAAAATCTAATTTATTTATTTACTTATTTACAAATTTTTTTATAGTAAAAATTAACGATATCCAGTTACATATAACCATCTTGTATGTTTTACAATTTTTTCTGACCATTTCAAACGGTTTTATGTTGTAAATAAAATAAAAACAACACAAATCTGTGCGAATAAAAACATAATTTAGACACAAACATGTAATGTAGTACACATTCATACATACCATTTGAAATAAAAGCATAGAATATACCGGGACAGCCAAACTAAGGAAATATATCATTGTGTCTGTACTAGGTCTGGGCTGTTGGCTGAATTCCACGTTAGATCCTAGCCAGTGGCGTACACAAGGGAGGAAAATTAGGTGGAATAATTCTCTCTCAAAAATTAATAAAAAATCAATAAAACACTAACTTTTTAAAGTTAATTTACTCAAAAAATTTCTGTGAATAATTATTATAAAAAATATTTGTCCATTTAATTTCATATTTCATATAAAAAAAAACACGACCATCTAGTGTTAATTTTGACATGTTAAATTTTTAGTGTTAATATTAATTAATAAAAATCAATACAAAGCTAAAACTTAAAGCCGTTTTATTTTAATATAATGAGTTTTAAAAGATTTTTTACTATGTTAGTCAGTATTATTTTTGCAAATCAAAACAATATTCTTTCCCTGAAATATTTTTATTTGCGTGCGCCACTGCTTTTAGCAGCAATGCAGCAATAAAATATCAAAACGAAGCAGTTCAGTTTTACAAAAATGTAATTTTAAAACTTTTCGGGAACTGTACTACGATTTGTAACAAAGATAAACAACACACATCCATACCGTGTGCCCCACACACGAACAAGAAACATTTCACACTCGCGTTATCTTTTCTTCGAGGTCCGGATTTTTTGCCGGGCCCGAAAAATTGTAATGTATGGGCCGCCGTATTTTTGCTTGCATTGTACATAGATACATAGGTGTTAAAGGATAGGTTAAACGGAAAAGCAGACAGTGTGCTGGTGAAATCGTATGTCAGTTTGTTTAATTTATATCTGGTATATTTCAATCTTTGTTGCTCTGAAGGAGATATTGCGTCTGTCTTCGGAGGAATTATAGCTTGGTTTTACATGCGAAATTTCGATGTACTATAGTTTTCTTGTAGATTTGATAAGTTTTCTTTGGAAATAACTAAAAATTTATTTTAAATATTTTGTCTAGAATTCTGATTTTTAGAAAGTTGTGCGATATTCAGCTGGATTAGTAAAACATCCAAAAAATATGATTTTTTATTTAAATTTATTTTAATCCATTTTCGAAAGTAAGAGTTTAATTATTTTAAGAGTTTAATTATTTATGATATTCAGCAAGGTTGGTCTGTTCGTTAAATAAATAAAAAAATCTGATTTTTCTAGAACATTACAAAAATGTGATTTTTCAAATTTATTTCAATCCATTTTTGAAAGTAAGAGTTTAATTATTTATTTTTATATATTTATTATGATAAAATATTTTTTGTTTTTCAGTATATATTTTTATAATACAACATTTTATTTATAATATTTCGCATATAAATACTTCAGCAACAAACATTTTTTTTTTCATATATCCATTATGAATATTTTTATCACTTTAAATAAAATTATATATTATATATTCAAAAAGCATTATTAATCAAAATAAATGTTTTATAATATATATAGGAACACCGCTACGAATTCATTTATATCGCATTTTATAAAATAAATAAATAAATATATATATATATATATATATATATATATATATATATATATATATATATATATTTTACTTTATTTATTTATTTCAGGTAAGCAGTAATGCAGCAATAAATAAATAAAGTAAAAATTAAAGTAACTTCAGTCGAATAACAAAACAAATATAATATATATATATATTATATATATCAAGAGATGTAATATAAGCTTATTATAAATAAAGTTCTGTATTATAATTGCATTTTTTTTCCGAGAACAAGTAAATATGATTTGTTTTACTTGTATTTAATTTTGTTGCTACATTTAAAAATAATATTATTATAATAAACAAGCAGATTTCTTTATTAGAAATTTAATTAAACAAAAATATTATTGAAATGAAAAAAGCTTTAGGATTAAATTATGTTTATATTTAATTTAAAAATCGACATTTTGATATACTCTACGTGTATCATCATCATTAAAAAATATATACAAATGACACAAATAATAAACAAACAAACCTAGAAACAAGTTACTAGATAACAACGCAACTAGATTAAATTTTTTACAAATTATTCAAATACACATACTTATTATTATTTTTTTTATTAAATTTTTTATTACTATTAGAAAAACGTAAGTTTACAGTTTAGAAATACTTTTTCTTTGAGTTGCATAGAAATTATAAAATTTAAATATTAATTACAAAAATTTATTAATAAAAAGGATAACATCAAGGTACGAGTTAAATAAAATTTGGCTTTCATTAATTAAAAAACTATAAATTTTATGATCTTGTTACTTATTTGTTACCTAGTAATTTGTTTCTATGCTCTGTTATTTACTGTAATGACATTTGTATCATTTATCTTGATAAAGATAGACGTTGAGTGTCGTCAAAACTTTTATTTTAAATAAATATTAATACAGATTTTTAATCTAAAGCAGTTTTATTTTATATATTTTAAGATTTTTAATATTTTAGCAAAATAAAATAATATTAATAAATCTTATAAAAATCAATATTACTTCAAATTCTATTAAAAAAATATTAAATTAATATTTCTAAAAGTTATTTGAATATTTAATTAAAAGTCATGTATTAGGTTAAATAGTTTTGTGTGTTATTATATAAATTATAAATTTACATTTATAATTTAACGATCAACGTCAACGTATTTCAAAAATAAACCAAATTTCAGTTTTACCAATAAAAATCAGAGCAAACCAAATGTTCATTTGGTTTAATTTCAAAATATGCTAGTAATTGTAGATAATTTTAATGTTTAATTAATAACATTAGTTATTTATCTAAATGTAATTTATTTAAAATGATATTATTATTTTAATCAAATTTTAGATACCTAATCTAAAAACTATAAATAAATTAATAAACAGATAAATATACAACTAGAACAAAATATCTAATTATATTAGATGAGTACACTAAACGTAATTATCTAGTCCTGAATTAGATTTTAAAGCATTAGAAAATTCATCTACAGCATTTTTTAAACAATAATATTAGAATAAAATCAATAATATCCACTAACTTTCAATACATTTTGTTCTATTTCATTGCATATAGAATTAATGATACGATTGTACGTAAAATTCACGCAAAAGTAATTAATTTAGAAGAATTACAAAAAAATTGCGCAAGTACGTATTGTTGGCTAACGAGACGGAAAAAAAGAATTCCTTTTAAAATAAAACAAACAAAAAGGGAGCGAAAAAATTACAAATGATTCAAGTCAAATGAGGCAGGCAGCGTACTTTTAAATGAAAATAACTGGACTTCTTATTTTACAAGAATTGCACACAATGTTTTATTCCTTTCAGTAAACGGCAAAAGAAACCGTTTAAATTCTTTCGAAATTGCTTTTATTTACCATGATTAAGATCGGTTTCATTCAAGCATTAATGAAAAGATGAGAAAGGTAATAAAAGTAATATTTCAATCTTACTTTATACTTTATCTGACTGATAATTTATTTTTATTATTTAGTTGTTATATTGTCTATAAAATATATTATATGGATGCAAAACTTTTTCATGAAATACTGCTTGTTTTCAATTAGATAACAAAATAATAAAACTGGATTATATGTAACAAGTAATTATGTTTTTGTACTAAAAAAATCCATTGTTAATTTTGTTAATATAATATGTGTTTAAATCTTTAAGGAGTTGAAATTCTTAACATATCGTCAGTTGATTTTTTGTTCGTTCTATACGTCTTTTTTGGTCAAATTGAATTATTCTTTATTTTGACAATATTTTTTTGATTTCTATCTATTTGAAAAACCGTGAATGTTATAATTTTAATAGTTTCGGAAGATTTACATTCTAATTTGTTTCATATCCTTACTATAAACAATTCAGTTTAGATACTTTAAACATCGTTTTCTCGAAAGTAAGTTTTTTTGTGATATGGAATAAATAAAAAATCGACTTACAATATAGGTATGTTGAGTTATTGTTGGTACAAAAAAATCAATGTGTAATAAATAATTATTAAATAACATTTTCGTTATATATGAATAATTTTAAAATGTAGAAAAGTTTTGTTGAACTTATGTTATGGCAATTTATTTCATTTGAAACTGTTGCGAAAAAGTTAACTTTTTTTCTGAAACATCTGCTCTGGTCAAAAGAATATTCTTTGAATTTTCACGTTCAAAATCAAATAGAAAAAGTTTGTCACCGTTTGCTATATGTCGTCGAACTTTGGCACGTTTTTTATACTTACATATATTTTTTCGCAAGTTAAACATTCTTACAATAATATTTATGGAAGTTTTTGTCAATGTATTTTTAAGAAAAAAAATGTGTATTTTTTTCATATTATTATTTTTATGTCAGAAAAATATAGTTGACAATTCTAAGATATAAAAATATAAATTTTGATTTAGTAATAAAAAAAGTCAGTTTTAAATTTTTTATTAAAATTTTATTTTAATATACTAAGTTTTGTAAGATTTTTTACTATGTTAAAATAAAACGGCTTTAGGTTGTAGTTCTGTATTAATATTAATTAATAATTGACATTTGAACATATTCAACGTAAATCTTCATCGGGAAAATGATACAAATTATATTTACAATAAATAAACAGAACATAAAAACTAGTTACTAGGTAACAAAATCTATAAATTTTTAATATAATAAATATTTGTTTTTTTATTGATAAAAAAATGTTTGCAATTTTCTATTTAGATAATTTTGAAAGGTATTACCAATGTATAAATAAAATCCTTTAATTTCTTTAAGTTAGTATCATTTAAACTAGAGATCTTAAAATTTAATTGTGATGATCAGAATTGCAGCATAAATCAGTTAGAGTAAAACTTTCCAAATAGCATTAGTATCGATTTAATTTAAATTGTACAAACTTCGAACGCTCCAGTTGTTATATATGTGCAGTGAAGAGCTAGGTTACCTAGTTTCGTATTGGTGTATACCTGTGTCAAGATTGTAATAGTTACCACCATTAGTTCGAACAACTTTAGTTTAGATGCACTGTGGTAATAAATCGAATGCGGTAAACCTAATAATACTCTGATTTCGGGTTTCTATTCATAGAGAAACTGTAAGTAATGTAGTCAATTTCGGGTGATTTACTGTAATAAGGCCAGATGTTACCGTTCTGAGAAAGCGAATACTTAATTTTGATTTGCGGAAAGTTGGGTGAAGTTTTTGAAAATAATATATTTATTACGTTAATGTAATAATAAATAAATGTACATCAGTTCAGATATTAATTTGTTCAATAAATATTTTTGTTTTTCTATTGTTTATATTATTTAAATAAACAATTATGGCCCATATTAAAATCTATACTTTTAAAAATAATTTTTGTCGTTTACTTAAAATTACTTATTAAACAATTTTAATTAGGTTATTAAATTTTATAATATTAGATATAAAAATTTATATCAAAAATAGATATTTGAGAAGAGGTAGAAGTAAAAATTTATTTTAAAACAAAAATAAAAGCACTTTTATATAAACAAAAGAGGTGGGAATATGGGTCAAAGTCTTTTGGATATTAAATAAATAAGTAAATTATGAAAAGTCAGCTGAAACATTTTCAGAAATAAATTTCTAAAAGGTTAATTATGTTTCGGAAAAAAAAAACTGTAAATAAAACTATTTAATTGTTAATTATTTATTTTGAAAAAAAATATTATATTTATATTTCTAATTATCTTTTAAATTTTTAACCAAATTCTTTAATATAATACAGTGATATTAATTAAATGCTAAAATAACACTGCATAGAACATTACTTTCAAGTCATATTGCCTTTTAACGATCATCATAATTCCACAATAAAACACACAAAACTTCAGCATCCAATAACCTTACATTTACCCAACCAAGCTTTCTTCGTTGGCAACATTAACACTCCATCCACCTAAGGTAAACGTTAAGCTTTAAGCTGTAAAGCATCGCACACTTTTAAAGGGTTCTCCAACAAGCGCTAACGATGCTCGGGCTACTAGCAGACGAGTCCATTTTGCCATTTTTGCAAAAAGCAAGGAAAACGTGTAAAAAGGTCGGTTCAATGATGTTCGTCTCTATAGTCTTTCTAGCTGATTTAAGGCACCATACAATACGATACGATGACCGGTAACCAAACCGCCTTGTATCTACAAACCTTGAAAATGATCATCGTTTTTTTTTTTCGTTCTCAGAGTCGACGAAAAACATTTAATGTTTTCGCTGGTGCTAAAAAACTTTGGACCAGATTTTTGTGGATATTTTTTTTGCTTTGGTCTAAAACAGATTTAGGTTTTGTATTTTTTTTTGGAAAAAGTATTACGTATATTTAATATTAATAAAATGAAATTAATGTTTTTTTTTTTAGATCTGGTTATGTGAAACACATGTTGGTTATACAACTTTATAAGGTATTTTAAAGACAATTGATTTTAATTAACAAAGATTTATGCAACTGGATCTTAAGATTGTTTTCTAATATATTATATTATTGTAAAATAAAATTTTAGTTATAAATTTGTTGTATTTCTTTAAAAAAACATATTGTAAATACTATATTTTTGAAAAAAACGAAAAAATTATTGTTAAATATTAAAAAATATTAATCAGCAAGCATATATAATGATGGTTATTAATTATGAAGGTAAAATTAGTATAATATTAGTAATTATTTATATTAGAGTAGAATATTATAATTTCCTAACAATTATATAATAGGAAATTGTGCTTTTAAGTTTGAAGTATTCGAAATATTTATGTGCTTCGCTAAAATCTATCAGAAATTTTAATTGCAAATTTGTGTTTGATCAAATTAGTTATATAACAAGATTAAAAGTATATGGGTAAACCCATATATAGACCACTATGACATCGTCTTATAAATACTAAAAAACTGAAAATTATTTTTTTAATTTTTTTCTCCAAAAGTTGGCAATAAAATTTTGTAATTGTTGTGCATATAAAAGAATCTTATCTGAATATTTGTATAAAGAACTGTATGTTTTAGTTATGTATAATTTTTCATTTAAATTTGACGTTTCGATATACTGAACGTATATCACCATCAGGAAAAATATATATATATATATATATATATATATATATATATATATATATAAATAACTTAAATAACTTTAGTAATTTAGTTACTTGTATTTTGTTTCTATGTTTTGTTTGTTTATTATTTATGTCATTTGTATATTTTTCTGCAACATATCGAAACGTCAAATTTAAATTAAAAATAATATGAAATTAACAACTGGTTTTCTAACAACCACTTTAATTAAAAAATATTGATAAAAAACATCGTTTTATTGATAGAAATAATATTTATGATAGTAGAATTTTTTGTCGACTTCAAATTTACTTTACTTAAAGTTTTTATTATGAAAACGTAAAACTTTTTATTTTAATACAGCTTATGTCTACAAATTATATTAAATATTAATTCAATTCTTCAAAAAAATAAATCAGTATTACTATAGTTCATTCGCGTTAAGAAATAAGTAACTAAAAGACAGATTCACATTGCCAAAAAACAGTAATTTTGATACAAAATGTCGCACAAAATTTAAATCTAGTGATTTTTAATATAATCAAGTTTTAATGTTATTTTGCAAATATTATAGATATAAAGTACAAATATTAAAAACTTAATTGTCAAAAAATAGTTTATTTACAGAATATACAAATAATAAAAAATTAATTGTCAAAAATAGTTTATTTACACAATATACAAATAATAAAAAATTAATTGTCAAAAAATAGTTTATTTACACAATATACAAATAATAAAAAATTAATTGTCAAAAAATAGTTTATTTACACAATATTACAATATTAATTTTCTGATGAAAAATCATCCTCACTGGAGGAACCAGTGTTTACGTTAAATGTCATATTTTCTATTATATTGTCAAGTGTGTAAAATATTTGAATACACACACACTGATATTGTACCGTAAACTGCCGTACTTGTACGAAGTGCACGAACGAATGTATAAGAAATAATTCAGATAGATAATTATATTTCGTGTGTCTAATCTTGTCTGTGTTTTCAGCCAATCACATTCAAGGTCACTTTGGCTTCTATCTTTCTTTAACTAATTTCTTAACGCGAATGAACTATAGACCTTTTCAATAAATAATCGTAGGCTAATGATAATACTCAAATAACAGCCTGTGAAAATACTCCAAGCACATCGCTCGCCTGCTAAGTAAATTTATGTATGTAGGTAATATAAATAACGCGTATACGTAATTTATGAATGTACCTTGGTACTTTCACCTCCGACCGCAAGCGGGTAACCCTAGATGGCAGATTAGCCGGGAGATGTCAAGCTAAATGGCTGCCATGTATGGTATATACGCAGCCTGGTGATACAAGAATGTATTTCGGAGTGTTATAGTTCTTGTTTGCACATTTTCACTGTGGAATGGGAGTTAAGTTTTCACTGCTGGCTCTTGTAAGGACCTTCTGGATGTTACCTACAAATGGTTTTAGAAAAGTTGGATATGGTTAAGAGGATTTGGTTTTGTGGTTTGTTATTTTGTGGTTTTCGGTGGAAAATCGATATATTTTTGTTTAACTAAATAAAAAAATAAAATAGCTATTTTATTTTATATTAGATAATTATTTAGATAATTTTTATATAAAGTTTACATTTTACACGCTATAGACACGTATTGAAGTAAAAATAATAATTTTATATTATTCTTATTATTTTTAAAAGCATTTATCATGAATTACTTTTGTAAAAAGTCGCTTTTATAAAGATAAAAACTTTACTACTGGGTACTTTTGAGAAATAACTTATTATCAGTTATGAATGTAGCCAGAAATTAACGATAAAAATATTAGAGTCAGGAAAAAGAATGACTACCGAGAGAATAAAAACTTGTTCCTTATCTAATTTTAAATTACAGAAATTACTTAGCACATTTCAAATGAAACATGAAAATTATTTACTTTTTATATTATCGGATTTTCAATTTATTTTTAAAATAGAAAAATGTAGGTATAAAATAAAACTACTTTAGCTTAAAGTTCTGTATTAATATTTATTTAAAAATTGACGTTTCGACGGAACTTATCTTCATCAGGAAAAATGATATAAATGATATTACAGTAAAAATCAGAACATAAAAACAAGTTAGATTACAAAACTTTATTATTAATTAATTGAAGTAAGCCGGATATTATTTAAATCAGTGTTTTCACAGTAATTGATGTTATCATTTCCTTGTAAATTTCTGTTGCTTCTCTTATCAATCTACTGTTAATGTTGTTAGCACAAATTTTCTACCAAGACACTTTGTCATTTGACATCATATTATTTTCTACACCAACTGAAATTTTAAATACCGAACCTTACATGACTATTACCATTGTTCTATTCGTATAAAATAACATTTTTTTAACATAACTGACAACATAAATCCAGAGGAATTCGAGTAAAAATTAGTCAACAATTATCAGTTAGCTTACGAGCGTAATCTTTCGCTGTCAAATATTAAGGGAAGATGTCACGTATCGTGGGTTTGTCGGACGGTGGTGTAACGTGGGTAGAATGGCAGACGCCAGCCCATAAAAGTTATTTATACTCGTCAGACTTCAGTCGTCGTAATACCCAACGCCGTGCCATTTATCATCCGGTAGGTGACGCGACATCAAACGACCAACACCGAGACGAACGCCCGATGAAAATGCTACCGAATTTGTAAATATGGTCCTATGTTTGGTCCTTAAATGGTTATAGCAAGGATGACAGATTTAACCGATAATTAGGATTTGGTTAATAAAATAATTTCTATGAAATGACAAATCAACAAGTGTTATTATTAATATAAAACGAGTTTAGGATTTAGTTCTGCATTAATTTTTATTAATAATCGATGTTCCAACGTACTTTATTTATATTATAATGATGTACGTAGAGTACGTCGAAACGTCGATTATTGATAAAAATGAACACAGAACTACAACCTAAAGTTGTTTTATTTTGATATTTAACTTGACTGAACTTAACAAAATACACATATAATATAAATATATTATTCAACAGAAGCAGAAAAACTGTTTTTTAAATATTTTTATAAAAAAAAATAAAGCATTATTTGTGAAAATAATAATATAAATATTATCATTAATTAACATTGACAACATTACTTAAGTTCCAAAGAAAACTTAATAAACTGATCTGCGTTAATCTACTTTTAAAATAACTAAACAAAATAATTTATATTAAAAATGTGATTTCAGCCACGATTTGATTTACTACTATGATAATATTTAAAAAATTTTACTTAACCTATCAAGTTAACATGTGATAAAGAAATAAAAAATAAAAATAGTGGTATATACCTAATTCAAACATTGATAGTAACACTTTTTATATAATATTAATTATAAAATGTATTGTAAAATGTAGATGAAGATAGTTTAATTAATGGTCGAAACGTCTAAAATAAATAAAAATTATGAAATTTTATTATTATTTGCAAACCTTCTTATTAATAAATATTATCAATTAATTTATATGCCCTTACTTTTTTCTAATTAATTCATTTTTTATTAATTCATTTATTCAACAAAAGATATAATTGTAAAATAGCTGATAAGTAAAATTTGCAAAACCACTGTTGTCAAACAAATATGAATTATTCAACAAAATTTAATTTGCATAATACATTAAAGTAATAAACAGACAAATTAAATTGTATTGTCTGCTGGCAAATTTGTATAGAATAAAATAAATTATAAATATATTTATATTCTATGTAGTATTTAACTTAATTTTATTGGTTAATTAATTTATTACTCTGATTTACATAACATAAATTTATATTATACATTTATTGTTTGTATTATTTATGCAGACTAAATTACTTCTCTAAACTAAAAAGAATCATTTATTCTCTAAATACGAAAAATAATTTTAATATAACTTATACTCCTATTATTTTAAGAACTGTAATATTACCTACAGATGTACATTGAAATAAATATTATAGTTAAATATTTTTATATATCAAATATGCAACTATTTTTAGTTATTAATAATATTATTAATCTTCAGGCTTTTACGGGCGGTATCCAGTGAATTTATAGAATTTTGTGAGCTAGTATGCTGTGGTCGATATATCCTCGTCGCAGACGTTTTGCCATACATAGTAGATGGCGTCGTCAGTGCTTGGTAACCGAATGACCATTTACACCATTTCCGTTTCAATAGAAAATTTTATATAATTGGATGTTTCATCGATTTATATTAATAAATCTCCCATTAAAGCTATTTTGTTCTTTAATTACCTTTTTACGAAACAAATTCTAAAGGCGTTCGATAAATATCTTGGGTATTGCATTTAAAAATCTTTGATAAAACAAATCTGTAATTTACCTGTCTTCTAATTTTGATTGCAATTATTCACTCATACGCACTACAGAATCTTACAGTTTAACTAACATACACACAAAATAGGTAGTGTAGCTGTATTAGTTTCTATAGCAATACTACAAATTGTCTGTTGGGTACATTAATTTTGCCTGACTTGGCTTGATCTTCACTTGACAGATTACCATAGCCTTCTACAAATGGTTTGTCCGCTCTGTTACACTACATAGTTTGTATGTATAAACGTATGTATGTGTATGTGATTGTATACTGTAGATTGTGTTCAAAGCAATTATCTTGAAAACAATTAAAACGCTACTTCTCATTTATATTAGTTATATTCAATTTAATAAGTTTACGGAGACAATATACTAATGGGTTTATTAAAGTTTATTTATACAATATTCCCCAAATAATTTATATCATATTAAAACAAATTTCAATATTTGTTTTTAAAAAATTATTAATACGGTGTTTTTTATGCTTGCTTAAAAACTAAAAATGCACTAACAAGCAGTGGCATACAAAGAAAAATATTTCAGGGAGAGATATTTTTAATAAGTGAAATTCTTGTTAACACAATTTATTAGCAGTTTCTGGTTTGTTTTCTTTACAAATATTTGAAATTTAATAAATATTTTTTTTAGAATAAAATGGCTTTAGGTTTTAGCTCTGTAATAATTTATTAATAAATCAACGTTTCGACGAACTAAACGTGCTTCTTCATCAAGAAAAAGATAGAAATGATATTTATTACAGATTAAATTAACAGAACATAGAAACAAATTAGTAAGTTACTTATTTGTTACCTAGTAACATGTTTTTATGTTCTATTATAAAGATTAAAGATGTTAACTTTAAAAAGTTAGTGTTTCATACATTTTATTTTTTCGAATTTTTGGAAGGATATTTATCCCCTTAATACACTTGCGTACGCCACTGAGCAGAAGTACAAATATTATATCCGGTTTAGGACAAATCAAACAATAATAAAAAAATTTCAGGTAAACTTATTTTATTTGTAAAAATTGCATTATATAAACATAATTTCATATTTCAATATTGTTCCCAAAAAATTCAGTATAATTTAAAAAAAATTTTTTTTTTTGTTATTGAGAATTTTAAAATATTAGTTAAGGTTACGGTTAATGTTTATAAAAATATCGATTTTATACGAGTTTAAAATAATAACATCTGAATCAGTCACAGAATTTTTAATCTTCACATATACTCTTTTATATACAACGACAAAAACTTTAAAAAAATGCCAAAAACTAAACAAAACGAATACAATATTTTACCTAGTTAGAAAATAATAAAAGAGTATTTGTAGAATTTTAAAAAGTTATCTGTTAGTAGGTGACGTATACATAAACTTCCACTTTTGTCTGAATTATTAAAGTTTTTACGGTGTCAGCGTCTCTGTACAAAAGTGCAGGAAGAGAAAAGAAAAGCAGGAAAAACACTGCACCACACACACACACACACACACACAAACACAAGAAGACTTTTTTATTTTGCGAAAAAATAAAATGAGACAACTTCTCTTACTTTTTGCTTCAAATAAAATGTACATCAGTTTATATGTGTGTATGTGCATGAACTGCACACTGAAAAATATATGTGATTTTTTTTGCAGGAAACCGAGAATTTTTTGTAATTTATTACGTGAATAAAATATTTTTCTCTTTTAAATAATTGTATTTTAAAATTACATTATAAGAGTTTGCTTTTATGTAGATTTTATGTGTTTATAATTTTATATTTTTACAAAGTTATAATAAAATATTTCAATAAGCTTAGTTTATTTTATACAAAGTAATTTTGTTTTTAAAAAAAATATTTAGTATTTTATTATTTTTGAGATATGACTGATAATTAAATTTCTAACCCTTTAATTTTTGTAATACTAAATATGGAATTTGTTACATTATTTTTAACAATGATTTTTATTTAATTTATAATGTTTTTCTAGCTATTTACATTTACCTGTATAGCCGAGCAATTTAAGACGTATGAATTTTGCTTAATACATATTTTTATGTTAAATCAAAAGGGGGAATCACTTATACAATTTAGTGTACAAATTAATTAAAATCCTCTAAAACTTTGATAAAATCCTTTAAGTGAACAACAACAGAATTATTGTTTTGTCAAGTGATATTTATAGAACAATATTTAAAAACTTTTGGGACAGACTGTGTAAATATCTAACAAAGTTTTTAATTTCCTCTAAATTTATCTCTTTAATTAGAAAAATTAGCAAAATGAGTCTATATAGTTTTCTCATTTACAATTTAACAAAAACTAACGTTGAAAAATTGCCAACGATTTCCAGCATCAATATGAGGGGTGAATGAAGGGGTGGTAATTGATAAAAGCAGTGAGGGATAATTCCTCTTTCGTTCTGTCAAGAGATTCTTAATTAAACTAACCGATGCATGTAATTTAGCAGCTGGCGACTTAATGAAAAAAATTTACTTCTTTTCCTACTTCCTACACAGCTACATGCCGTACGATCTGATAATGTATTTAGAATTTTCGTATTACATTTTTGTAATTTTTCTTACAGATATGTTCAGTTCAATTACAATTTAGAACAAAATTTACATTAATTATAAAATAATTATGTTGTTTCTGAAATTACGAGTATATAAGATAGTGTCCAAATTGTTTAACAAAAATCTTAATAAATAAAACAATGTTTTATTATTAACCTGACAAAAACTATTGTAAATCATAGCAATTTGTGTTTGTTATTGAAGAAAATAAAACAACTGATAATTTCTATTTTGATAAGAATAAACTATGTATTAGAATGAATACAGATAGTAAATAATCAATTGGAAATTTATTTTAGAATAAAAATTTAATTATATCGATAGTATATATATATATATATATATATATATATATATATATATAACCTGGAAAATAACAATAATTAACTATTATTATTGCGAAATAATAATATATGCAACATACTAACTTTAATATAGTAAAAAAAAACTTTCATAACTCATATTAAAGTTAAAAAACAACTGGACAAAGATCTTTAACCACTGGGTACATTGAGTATTTGTATACACTTAGGTTACTGATTAGGACTTTAGCTTTATCTTTTGCAACTGATTATGAAAGCTTATTGTTTGTAGTTTAAGAAAAATTTATTTTTTTTATTAACTATTATTAACTATTATTAATTATTATTAACACAGTAAGTTCATATTTTAATTTATTAATATTCTTTCGTTAATTCAACTATATACTTGTTAAAACTACGTCAAATTTACGTATATCAATTTCTATTTAGACAACAATAAAAGCTGAGGTAATATATAAAGTCAAACCTGTTTTTGTGCGGTCATTTTCTACGCTATTTTTTTGTGCGACTAACTTTGTGCGGTATATAAATTCCAACGGTGTTAGCATTATAATGTTGTAATGTTTTCTATCATCTATTCATTTTATATCAACAGTCTCCCGACAATGCACATTCAATTTCTAATGGACATTTTTCTCCAATATGTTGTAAAAACTTATTTGTTATAAGTATTTATAAAATTTTCCAATATTTTTTGTGCGATTTTGTTTTATATGGTTCCTATCTACCGCACAAAAACAGGTTTGACTGTATATAGTTACATTCTAAATTTCCGTTTTTTACTCGTAATTTCTTACGTAGTAAAAATATAAACATTCGCTTAATCAGCACAATGGGAGTAATTATTATCTGTGGTTTAAAGGAAATTATTTTATTTTATTAACAGATACTTTATGTACTAAAAATAGTGAAATACAGTACATTTTTTTAAACTCACAGAAAAATATTATTCTATAATTTTAAAACAATGCCAATCAACTTAATAAATAATGATAAATGGGAATTAATGTCGAGTTTATTTCATTTATACCATATGTAAAAATCTGATGCAATCAGTTCTATGCACACTACACCATTATTTTTTTTAAACAATTATTCAATTAAATTGACTTTACTGTCTCTCAATTAATTATTTTTGTTTGACATTTAAACAAATGAAACTTTGTACATGTATGTGACTGTGTCCAGTCATTTATCAAATACGTAAACATTGTTATTTTAAAATAAATATTTTCAATTTTAATTCTCACGTGAATTGACAAAACAAACAAAAGTAATTAATTAATGACCAATTTACTGTCTTCCATCATAGTAAAGTGCCAAAAAAAAGTGATACTTCTTGGTGATCAATTTTTTTCAATTTAGTTTATGATATATATTTTTTCACATTTATTCTGCAATCAATCTTCTTTAAAATATAAAAAATAAACAATCTCTTAAATAATTTACATGTATAAATTAGTTTTTTGACATAGGTTTTTTGTTTAACGGAATATCGGGCCTATTCTGTAACATTGCTGTTAAAAATTAACAATATGTTAAGACAAATATTCTAGGATTTTGTATACAATTATAATTATCTGATATAACATAGTAAATATTTTAATAAATTCTAGAATTTCTATTTTAACCTATAATTAATTTTAAGATTTTTTAATAGATAAAACCTATATGGGTATTAAATTTACATTATTTTATTCTTCAAGCTAATTACTTGTATTTTGCTACCTTGAAACTTATTTTTTATTATTTATGTCATTTGTATATTTTTCCTGGTAATGATATACGTACAGTATATCGAAACTCAGATTATTAAATTAAAAATAATACAGAACTTAATTCTAAAGTTAGTTTATTTTAAAAAAGTTTTTTATAATAATAATAATATATAATAAACAGTGTTATGTACAAATTAATTGTAAAAAAGATACAAAGTCAACTATTTTATTTTTTTTAAATATTGTTCATCTTACCTGATAACTATTACACAAAAATGTCACAAAACTGTTCTTTGAAATCACAAAAACACTGCAGAAAATAAATCTATCTCTATAAAAACAAAATAAAATCAAACAGTATCAGTCATTAATTTAAAAAGTCATTTTTAATTAAATGCTAATAATATTCCTAACAACGAATTTGTCACCATCATTCATTTGTAACGAACAAAATTAAAAACAATTGCACGTGCTTAAAAAACAAAACACAATCGGGTGGGAGGGCGAGAGAGAGCTTTTATGGTTATAATATCCGAATGAAACGTGTTCTCGACACCGGTCGAATAACGACTGCAGCAACGAAATTCGGCAACAACGCAGCATGCCATGCGACGTCTTGCGTCCTTTGTCCCGGACGCCCGGAGTTTTGGCGCGTCGTTCCGGGCCCTGCGGGGATTAGAACGTGTACTGCCTGCTGCACTCATAAAATCTAATGTATATTGTGTGTATTTATTAACAAAATGCAGTTTCAGTTGAGAGTTTTACTATATACATAGATTGGTTATTTATACTGGGAAAGTTTTTTATTAAATTGTTTTTATCTATTTTAAAATGAATATAAGTTTTTACAATAATTTTTTCAGGTTACTCTATTTACTACAAAATTAGTATTATCAAATCAACCGTAAATATAAATACGTAATATCTATACCTAATACATGAATTGTTTTAATACATACCTAATACATAATTGTTTATTTACATTTTGTAATCTGACACCCCTATATGTCTAAAATAAAAATCACAATATATTTCTTTCTATAATTAACATAAAGTCTTGCTTGCGTTTTACTTGAGTTGTAGCAGTAGAAAGTTCAATACCAATGAGACATGTAGTCATCTAGAAATTTATCTTAAAGTCTCGCTACACCATAACAATACTGTGTCTGCTTCTTTCTATTAGAGGACTTTTCTGTAGTGGGCCGACACAATGAAATAAGGAAATTAACAAAGTTTACTTTTAAAAGTTGCTTGTTTATAGTTATAAAATTGCTTTATTTATTTTTTTATAATGGAATTAAAGATACTATAAATAGACTTTTTGTAGGTTATACAAAACATTGTAACACTGAGAAAATTTTTGATTTAGATTCGAGATTTTTACTTTTAACTCAAAAGTAAATGTGATTTTGAACTGTAAACTTAAGTTTTTCTAATGAAATTCAAAAATTTAATATGAAAAATAATTGTAAGTATTAATATAATTATTTTGAAAGATTTATATAAAATATTAATAAATACTGCAGTAGTTTCCAATCAAATTTACTGTTAATTATTCAGATACAATGTTAATTTTAAAAAAATGGTACTTTTCTCAAATTGTTTGAAAAGTTTTTAAATAATTCAAACGCAAAGAATAAAAAAATTACAAATTAAGAGCATAATACTTCTATTGGTTGTTTGAAAATTTATAAGAAATTTACGTACTGGCTACGTTAAATTTTTAATAATACTTTTTAAACTTTTTTTGGATAAAATTTGGTGTTAATTATTCCCTCAGGTTTAAGAGTTTCTTTTTAAAAAACTTATGAGCGACCAGAAATACTTTTTAACTCGCTAAACTTTAAACATTCTTTTTAAAGATCTATATTTTATTCTTTGATAATGCTTTCTTAATTACATTCCTAATTTATGTTTTATTGGTAATTTTTATCTTCAATTTATATCTTTATGAATGTAAGCACTTTATCTTTGTATATTTTGTATATAAAATGTTACACTTTAAAAACCATTGCTTAAATTAATGTTATTTTTTCATAGGTTTTAACAGTACAAATAACAACATTTTGTAATTTAACTGTGATAATTTACGTATTTATAAAATATATAAAATTTTATATATTATCTTGAAATTATTATTAATTTCTTTATATATGTTTTATTTTAATAGAAACTATTGCTAAAGATTTTTGATTGGCATTACAAGCTCGGGTTTTGAGTATTTTAGTTCATTTGTTTAGTTCTGTTCTTATGACAGCTGTATTTGTCTTGAAACCGGCATTAATTAAAAGCAAACTTGTAGTACAAGCCTCTTAGTTTTAATCACTTTTAAAAGTGATATTAATCAAAATTACTTTTGACGTTTACTTAAAATTACTTATTAAGCAATTTCAATCAGTTTATTTGAATTTTATATTAGATATAAAAAATAATAACAAAAATAGAAATACTATTCATATTTGATAAGAGGTAGAAGTTAAAATTTATTTAAAAGCAAAAAATAAATGAACTTTTTCATAAACAAAAGATGTAGGAATATGTGTATATTTTTGCACAAAATTTAAATTTTTTGCATAATTTTTGGTTATAATTTTTTCATATTTTATATAATTATATATATGTTATTTAAATTAAATTACTGTAATTTGTAATCTATACTAATCTAATATAGTCTGTTTAAAATAACAATGACAATACATTAAAAGAATAAATACGACAATTAACCGCGTTTGACAAGTGCGTCGCGGCGCTGGCGGCGCGTACAAAGTCATCTTGTGGTAATGATAGTAATTTAGCATGAAACAAAATAGGACATAAGTAAGGTTTGCAAATTTCGTTCTCGTGGTCGCTGGAGTGTTAGGCAAATGGGCTATAAAATAGAAACATTTATTGTTAGAGGCTTGGAAATGACTCGAGAAACAACTCACACGGCAAATGCTAAAATATAGCGACACCATTCTTAACTTTACTTAGCTCAGAGGTCACACAGACCTGCTGGTTTCATTTTTTTGTTTTTTAATAATTGTAAAATTTAAAAAATAAAAAAACAGAGTATACAATAAAAATATTTAATTTAATTTAATAAAAATATTTAATTTTAGGATACCATTTTTTTGTGTTACATAGATAAATAGATTCTTTTATTTATAATATTTTTAATAAAAACATTTTTTGTCGTTTATTTTCAATTACATTTTAATTCTGTTAACATATCCAGATCTGAACATTACATGAACAATATTGTAACAAAACTGAAAATTATAGGTTTTTTACAAAACTGAAGTAATTAATATGTACTGCATATTAATTGTTTTACAACAAAGTACACAGAAAAAAGTTTGTAAATGATAACATAGTAAAAAATAATTCAGAACTCATTATATTAAAATAAAACTGCTTTAGGTTAAAGTTTTGTATTAATGTTTATTTAAAATCGACGAAACTCAACGTCTATCTTCATTAGGATAAATGATATAAATCAACGTCATTTTACTTTGGAGGTATACTCTGTTTTTTATTTATTTATATTATTTATTCCGATAAAAACGCACATAATGTCCGTTTTCATCAGGATAAATGTCCGGGACATTTAGTTTCGTCGAAACGACAATTTTAAATAAATATTAATACAAAAATTTAATCTAAAGCAGTTTTAGTTTTTATAAATAATATTACAGGATACTTTTTTGGATACATGGCGTAATTTTTTATGTATATATCTAAAAAATTATTAATTTTCAATCTTCTAATTATATTAGAAGAAAAATCTATTTTAAAAGTAGATGAATACATTTGGTGTATTCATTTAATGTAGTTATTTATATATTTTTTAGTTTGTCGTATATTTACCAATTCATGTTTCTTAAATTTTCATTTTCTTTAAATTTAATTTGAAATAACTATTTCTATTTAATTAATGTGTATATAGAACAGATAACTAATATGTTATTGGAAATAATATCTAATTAAATAGACAAATTATCTAATATTTGGAATAATTTTAAAAATAGTTAATAAAATATTGACATTTATTCTAAAGATGAATTTTTAGCCAAATATATATTATGTTTTACCTATCTTAAAAATAAATTAAAATTGGAAGTATTGATCCTAATTTTAATTAAACAAAATATTTATCTAATTTTATTGTGTCCAGACTTACAGCTTATCAAAAACTATAATCATAAAAAAAATTACATCAAAAACAATTCATCTTGTATTATTTGTCGAAATCTGTCATGCATCTTTTCCGATGTTTTTCGTTCGGCAACCATTTCCGTTGTTGATGTCTATCGAATGCCCTTTGACTGACTTGAGCTTAAAATGGAGCTGCCTAGCATTGGCAAACGAAGTGTGAAAAAGCGCCTAGCGACGTAAGAAGACGTTTTACGGGCGCCCTTTTCTTTAAGTTTTACTCCAGGTTTACACCCGGAGAGCGAGTGCATAATGTCCGGATCTCAGATCGGTTTTGAGTATGTACAAAAAAGAGGAAAAACATTGGAAAGGATTGTGCTGATAAAGAAGATAGGTATGGTTAGGAACAAATGTTGTGTAGATTGGGTTTAATTTATTTTTAAATAGAGATATTTAGTGATCTTTTAAAACTCATTATATTAATATAAAAAATTAATTATAATGTTATTAAATTCCCTATCAGGGTCGTTATTGTTTTTAACAATGACGCGTTTCGACTTTTCAGTCATTTTCAGATTTTCTGATCTTGATTTGGGTTTTTTACTGTGTTATTATTAATATTTTTTTTTTTGATGATGTAATAAATTAAGCCGTACTAAAATCAGAATGTTATCGTAACAAATCACAATATCAACTAAATTGAAATCATCTAATAAACAACAAATATAATTATCGATAAATTTCCAATAACCATATACGTGGAAAATTTTCGCCCAAATCAAATACGACCAATCAATATTTGATCTATTTCTCTAATCTAGCTCACTTTAACAATGCAAAGCACATATAGAAATCTAGCCGGCCACGCACTATAAATTGTATGCAGAAAATCGGCAATAGTGCGCCTAGCTGCAATATTGTTATGTAAGCCGAAATGTGTCAGCAATATTGTCACATATATACATGAATACATGAATCAATCACATTGTTTAATTAACACAATATATATATATATATATATATATATATATATATATATATATATATATATATATATATATATATATACGAAACTCGGACTGTGATATGGGGAATATGAGGCCTATTGTTGTTGATTGATATGAGCGTATCGTGTAATTTAATTATCAGCTTTATAAAGGATGTCCTAAAATTTACGCAAGATTTGAATTTTATGTTATTTATTATTTCTGATATTAAAACCTTGTACTACTAGACTAATATCAGCTGGGTCTGAGTAGTTTGGAACTCACTATATGCTCTAAATTCAAGTAAAAATTGTTACTCACATCTCTAATAGGAATTACGAGAACTTATTATTATTACTATTATATATTTTATAAATTTTACCACCTGAGAAAATTTTGCTGGGTACAATTGACCGGTCCTAAGGCTCGGTGCGAACGAATACCCAGATATTCGGGACAGTCACCCAGATGATTGGGATGACTTGGATATAGCTGTCTATAGGTTCAGCGTGACAGCTGACAGTTCAGGATTATTAAAAATGGAGCGCTACAAGAAAGAACAACGTATTTTCACGTTGTTTTTTTTTGGCAACACTTTACCGCACAAATGGCACAAAATTCAAAACTTGCGCCATTTGTGCCGGACACTGTTGCAAAAAAAAAGACAGCTTGAAAACGCGTTTTTCGTTGGTGTAGCACTCCATTTTTAATAATCCTGAACTGTCAGCTGCTACGCTGTTTTTTTTTTTTTTTTCGTTGGCAACACTTTACCGCATAAATGGCACAAAATTCAAATCTTGCATGAATTTTGGGACACTCTATACTAGTGCTGGACAATAACTTATTTGGCGGAAAATGTACATTGCAGAGTGTAGTGGTAGATTGTTACATGGTTGATTTGAAGTATTGTTCGACTGTTATGTAATTGTGTTCCTAATTTTGATGATACTGAATTGCGATTTAGATTTGGAAATCTTGAACAACATTTAATAGAACTTTTTAATAACATTTATACTTTCGATGGTTGGCACTTGATAAAACATTTTAAAAAATTAATAAGGAATAGAAATATCTATAACGGTTATTAAAATAAAACGGCTTTAGGTTGTAGTTCTGTATTAATATTTATTAGTAATCGACTCTATATCTATTATAAAAACAAAAGAAAATATTAAATGTAAAATTATTACAATTATTTTTTTTTCTATAACGTGCATAATTCATTAGCATCGAATAAAATAAAATATTTACACTTATCAAAACTATTTAAATTATCTTATTTCAATAATTTTTGTGTGTCAAGCGAAAGTTGACCTCTTGTTGACTAGTTTTATTTAGCAGTTTTATTATGTTATTAGTAATTAGTGATAGTACGCCGCCCTAGTGGCTAAACTACACACTACACGCTGGGTAGTATTGCATAATGTACCACATATACGTACTAACCATAACAGATTTTTAAATGACAAATTTCAGTATAGACGTAGAAAAAATATTTTTGAATGTTAAATTATTATAACTAAAACATTTGATAGTTATTATTCAAAATTATTGTACCAGTATTTTATGTTTTGATTTCAAATGATTTTGATTTTGATTTAACATATATGTAGCTTTCGGCAGACAACCAATCACTTGATTTTTGATTGATAAATTGATTGATTGATAACGTATTATTAGAACATTTATTTTGTACTAAAACTGTTTCTCTCTTTCTCTCTCTCTCTCTCTCTCTCACACACACACACATACACACACACACACTCTAAATGTTTATTTTTACAAACTAATATGTATGTGGATTTTTTTGCTTTGTCAAATTTACAAAATTATGAAAATTTATAAGCTAGTCAAAGCTTTTTATTAAAATACTTTGATAAATAAATTATATTGACACGAATTTAAAATTTATGTCTAGTTTACTCATATATGATTAACAATTAATAAAATTTATTAACATGAAACTTAATTTATGTGCTCAGTGTGTGTGTCCATAAACAATAAAATAGAAATTAATTATAACTTTTATAAACAATTTTATGTCAAAAGTTTCCGTTATTAAATATTGTTTATAAAATAATGAAATATGATCAACAGAATATTTACAATATGAAAATTATGTATTTGTTATTATGTTTGATATTAATTATAGCATAATAAAATCATAAACAAAGCTTGAATTTATAATTTAGTTTTATTTTATTTTTGTATTTAACAAAATAATAATAATTTATGCACCAAGTGCATAAAGTAGAATTTTTTTTCATGAATGAGAGTGAAACAAGACAGTTTATACATAAATTCAATACAATATTTTTTATATAATTATTTGTAATTATTTGTATATATATATATATATATATATATATATATATATATATAATAACATAATGACCACTTTCTACATAGGCAATATGATAACGTAATATTAATATTATGTTACGCTTGAAGGAAAAAAATATATTCATATTTACAATCAGTTTGTTTTCATATTAGAGGAGCAAAAGGAAAAATTTAAATAACATTGTTATTTTAAGATTTATATTTCTCAAATATTTATAGATGTATCTTTTGTTTTTGCAAAGTTTGCTGAAGTGTTTTTATTTCCCATCGTGACATTTGGAAGAAGTCAAGTCAAGTGAATAGGGACAGATATTCCACTTCAGTTCCTGAAAATTAATACTTTAGTTCGAATTTATTCAAAACATGTAGTATCTGCACACGGACTCTTGTCTTATTTTGTATATTGATTTTCAGTCTTCTGCGACTCGGTGAACTATTCTTAACAGTTTTTTTACTTGTAACAATTTGAGAATATCAAACGGAAAATATTAGTTGCCATATTTAATAAAATAAATACAAGTGTTTTTTTTTTCGTGATTTGAATATTTTACAGAAACTTTATTTAGAGATCCGTAAAGATTTTATCAAGTGATAATGATAAAATTTAATATTTATTTTCGAATGTGCAATAAAAAATAGGGGTTCCTATTTAAGATTTTATAGTTACCTTTATTATTTACCCCCTGTGATTCGGGGGTAAATTTTTTGGGAAAATCGGATGTTCCCCTCTGAACCACAAGACTTTTCATTTGGCAACTTTCTCGATTGGAGATATTCTACCGCAAAGATTAAAATAGGACTCACAGTAGATTACTTTTTATTAAATATTATTCTTTGTACAAACAGCCAAATACAAACTAAAATCTACAAATTATTATTTCTAATTCGCCAAAATAATATCGCCCTGTAAAATCCTGAACGAGCACAGAACCAACAAACATATAGGACGACACGTTCATATTAACGCCGAAGCTGGAACACAAAATGACACAAACAAAATGACGTTTTTGTTCTAGGTACATACATCCAAGAACAAACAGCCAAGGAAAGGAACGTGTGTGTGTGCGTGTGTGTGTGTGTGTGTTTGTGTATTATCTCTTCTTATGACGGTGTCGCGTTCGTTGCAAACATTGTTTGCATGTAAGCTAGTCGACTACTTCTTAATGAGATTCCATACGCTTGTGTCGTTATCACTGCAAGGCGAATCTTCATTTTGTACGTGTTAAAATGTTGATGAAGAATGCGACAATCTGCTAATTATTACAAAGATGTGTCGGTTGTAAATTGTTGCTATCAGTTACTTTTTGTTGGCAATACTAGTTTTTTTTTTCTGAGCCGAGCGACAAATAAATAAATGATAATTTCGAATCATTAATGATTTAATTAGTTTATTAGAATAAATTAATGGCGATTTAAGCAAAACCAAAATACTATAACCTAAACTGCTTTAATAATCGACGTTTCGACAAAACTCAACGCTCAGGATAGGATAAACTAATTCAAATAACATTACAGTAAATAACAGAACATAGAAACAAGTTACTAAGTAACAAATAAGTGACTAGATCATACATTTTTTTATAGATTTCTAATTAATGGAAGCCAAATTTTATTTAACTCAATGCCTTCACAGTCTTTTTCCTTATAAATCTCTCTTGCTTCCCTTATCAATCTGCTGTTAAATATTATTTAGTCTTGCAATTATTAGAGTATTTCCGAAGAAATTCTGAAAGATTTTTTACTATGTTAACACTGAGAAAAATAGATATTTAACAAATTGTATAATGATAAGTAGATATTTATTTGAAATATACGAGTATGTTTACTGTATTCACAAATTTATACATTTTTAAAATCTACTCACATAATATATATTTTAATACTATATTAAGAATTAAGACTGTAATACTATATACAAATTGATGGTATTAAATTTTTGTTTTTATTATATTTATAGTTAATTTTTAAATATACTTATTTTGTTATTTTTAATATCTTGTGCTTGTGTCACCTTTTTAAATATAAATAGCGTTACGGTAACTATCCATTTTTCTCAGTGAAGATTATCAATGTTTTTTATCAAATATTTATTATGTTTTCAAAACATTACGTCTAAAACATAACACTAATTTCGAAATAAGTAAGGAAGAATAAATGAGACTTAACAATATTAAATTCTTAATGCAAATAGTAAACAATAATATCAAAGTAAAAACACTTATGACCAGTTACTATTACTCTGTGTTTGTTTTACAGTGAAACACGTTTGTAATTGAAGATGTCGTTCCGTGCGCATCGAGTAAGCATTCCTGCTTCTAGTTATTAATTGCCCGAATCCGGAGGGCCCGAATAGCAGGAAGGAAAGTAGGGAGATAGTGGCGGTGCCACGTGGAAGAAATGGCAAACTGTCTGCTTGGGTAAACATACCTTAACACCCACGTTGAGCAACAATATATGCAGGTGTGTAAGCTAAATGTTTAACTAAATATGTTACGTTGCTTTTGCTTTAAACATTTCGCAAACTGATTCTACCGTTTACAGTTCAATTGTTTCTAAGTAAATATTTATTTTAATTAATTAAATTACTGAATTGGAGTTACTAATTAATTTTATAATATTAATTAGTAACTCTATTACACTATCATGTAAACAAAAATTAACTGACAAATATTTAAAATTTTTAATAAAATCTACTGTTTATCATAATGTATATGAACAAAATGCACTGAAAAAAATATTACTTTAAAACCAATATTTTATACTATTAATTCAGAAGTAAACATATTTTTGATTTATTAAATTGAGTTTGTATAATCGAAGTAAATTTTTTGTTCAAAATAAATTATACTAAGTTATAATATACGCCGCCCTAGTGGCAAAACTGCACACTACGCATTGTCATAGCAACATAAATCAACAAAACTATAATAAAAAATCTGTACTACAATATGTATATTATAGTACAGAATTTCGGGTAGTATCGTATAATGTATTACATATACTAACCAGCGACAAATTTCAGTATAGTCGTAAAATAAATTGTTTGGAACTCATACTTATACTGTTATTGATTCATTTATTAATAATTATTTCGAAAAAAAAACTTTTCTAAATTATATATGTATTAAACTATATATTATATTAACATTTAGTACGAAGTAGAACATTAATAAATTTTTCAAATTTTTTTTAATTAAAACTACAAACTAGAAAAGAGCTTGATAAATATTCTTACATAACAACTCACATATTACGAAACCTAACAACATTAATTTTCCAAAAAGTTTTAACTGCAAACGGCAACAACACATGAAACATATACACATAATTTTTATTTTGAAAAATAATTTAAGTAGAAAATATAATACGGTAAACTTAAATAAAAAGTTTTTCCCCCTACAAAACGGTAAATTCAGCTATAAATTTTTAACTTGAAATATGTAGCACTGTATATAAAACTTTGCTAAAGAAAAGTTTTTAAAATAAATTAAACTTATTTATTACCGAGAAACATAAACATAGTTTCTGAAACTAATGCTATTTTTAAATTTTTATTTGTATCATTTTTATTGTACATTTTATCTTATTGTAGTTTTAAAAAAGATTAATTTTAAAACTAAATCTTTGTTAAAATGTAAATATTTAGAAATTATTATATAGATTTGTTTCGTAATCTATGGATTTTCTAAAGGAATTACAAATACTGATTTTAAAACAATAAAAGTGTTTTAAGATTATGATTAAACCATTGAATTAAAGCCTTAAAATTTAAATTGGTAGTATTAATTTTTGTGTCATTATATTGTTATTATAATTGGCATAAAAAGACCATTTTGCTCAAAAAGTAATATATGATATTTTATCTTCAAGCATTCCAAACGAAATTAAACTAAAAATAAGTAAAAATATATACCAAGTAATTTTAACCTTACTAACAGTTGTGGAATAGTATGTATATACCTATTATTTATATTTGTTACATTGCATTTCTTGCACTTCATTACACATTTCTAATGAAAAAATTCAAATTCAAAATATAAAAACATTTCCACTGTTAATTAACTTATTTTAACTTTACTTATTAATTTTTAATTCAAATTAAATACAATTGTTCGTGTTTTTTTTTGTCGAATTTGCAGTTTTTGACAAACCTGGCGGTGCACATTGTGCATTTTTGCATTTCTTCATACATTTTTAATAATCAAATTCAAATTCAAGCAAAAATAAATAATGCAATTGTCAATTAACTTAACTTGGTATAATAATTTTCAGTATGACCGCCTAAGATGTCAGAGTAAATGCACTTGACGTTGAAGACATGTTTGGTAATTCTACCAGTGATATATACATATAGTAACGAATTGCAGTATAATAATGTACATTATTGTAATAGTAACATAATGATCTCCAATGCTTCTACATAAGCAATGTAGTAACATAAATAAATAAAATGAAAATAAATAATGAAAATAAAAAAATTCTTTACATAATGCATCTGTTACTGTTGAACAAATATTAAATATTAGTCTGAAACCATATAAACCAGTTTGCTGAAAGAAATATGTCTATTTATTTCTACATTTTCACGCTTTTTTTCATAATTTTAAAAAAAGAAATAAAAAGAAAACTTCATATACTCATCAATCATAGCACACAAATCTCTCTAATCCAACGCATGGTGACATCTAGTTTGCGTCCCCAGAAATAATCATAATTCAGTTCCATCAGGAGGGAGTAAGATAGAGAGCGAGGGAAATTCTTGATTTATTCAAGAAAATACCCGGCTTCACGAATGCAACAGCAGGCGTAGCAGGCGAACCAGAGATAATTTATAACAACTAGACTAAGCATTTTATTTTTATAAACTTGTGCTCAAAACATACATTTCTATAACAGATTTATTTTAACCATATACTGTAAAAAAAATTAACGAAATTACAGAACAATAAAGGTAAAATTTTACTATAAAAATCTGTAATTTTATTTTACTATTAATATTCTGTAATTCTATCTCAAAAGTCTGTAATTTTTACATAATTTATAATAATCATATAAAATAAGTAAAAATGACCTAATAAATATGTAAAATTGCTTACTTTCTGCAAATTGCATCACATACTTAATGTAGAATTACATATTGTTGGTACAACTTGTTAAATTACGTAAAATTACAGCTTGCATATTAATATCTGTAATATTTGTAAAATATATCCTTTATATAAATATCCAAACGTATGTAATTATAGATACCGTAAATTCTTGACACCAAATTTACTGACACACGACAAAATGTAATGATCATTAAGCTACATTCACATTGCGATTTTAGCAGTAACAGTATAACAACTATTGCATCTCTATTATCAGTCTACTGCTACTGCTAAAATCGCAGTCTGAATGTAGCTTGTGTGTCAAAGGTATTATATTTTCCATTCTTTATCTATGCGTGATCTAAATGTATATTATTGTCTATGGAACAAAACGCAGGCGTCTAATGTGCCGGATGTAATGTCACACGCGCAAGCAGCAAGGAATAAGAGGGCTGAATGTTGGGTCACGCGTTACGCGTTGCTAACTATGCGCTCGGTTGCGATCTTTGACCTTGCTAAATATTTTTGAAACTCCAGTGAGCACGAAATTAAAATAAGCTCACGCGCCCCGTTCCCCCCCCCCCTCCTCCTTACACTACGTTTTGTTATTGTTTTATTTTTCGCATGAAATGTATATACTTACGCAACGAAACAGGATTACCATTCGCATTTTATCTCAAAAATAATGAAATGTTTTTAGTAAAAAAATAGTACTATAATGTAGGCAGAATATCATGTCAGACAATTTTTATTTTATTAACAAATAATAATTTTAAAAATCAACAAATATCAAAACTTGATATTAAAGCTCAGATTATTACACAGTTTTAACTGCACAGATCGAAATTTTGCAGTTATTTCGAAACTTGTGTGTGAGAAAAAGCTGGAGTAATGCTTATTTCAAAATTTCGGAGTGAGTGAAATTTGAAGCCAATAATTTGTTTAATTACGCAAACCATAATTGAACAGTTGAACCAGAGTATTAGTATGACTGTTGCAGTTCATTTAATATTATTACTATTAGATCATTATGTTACTAGTACAATAATAACATTATTATACAGCAGTTAGGTATTATAAACCACTGGTGATAGCAACAAACATAACTACAACGCCAAGTGTATTTAATCTTCCGCAGCCATATTGATAAACTATCATTTCAAGTTAAGTTAAGTTAATTGACAATTACATTGCATATTTTCGCTTGAATTTTAATTTGATTATTGAAAATATTTGAAGAAATATAAGAAATTCAATGTATACTTCCAAATTTGTCAGAAATTGTATATTCTACCAAAAAAAAGATTAATTCTCACAAATCACGTAACAAATACATAAATAATATATACACATATATACTATTCTATAACTGTTAGTAACTGGTAAGGTGACTTGGCAAGTATTTTTATTTATTTTTAGTTTCGTTTTGTTCAAAACGCTTGAAGATAAAATCCTATATATCACTCGGAATTGAAAGCTTTTTTGACTCAGATTCCTTTTCCTCGGCTTTGCTTTGGCCACAAATATCTACGCTCAATACAATAATCATCGCTTTTTACTCCTCGTAACTTACATTTTTATTATTATTTTCAATAATTTTACTGCAAGCTTCGAATACAATTAAACAGCAAAATTATTTTTCTGCAAATTTATGTGATATTGTAATTTACATAAGTACTTATCCTATTCCAATCATGATTTATTTCCATCGTCGCCTTGGGAACTAACAAGGAGTGATTCCGGTCTCTCAACAACTAACCTATGTTTACACTATTCCGTCATAGTGCGGCTGTATATGTATAATAGGCGTACGGCGTTAGATACGGTATAAATAATGTGCGTAATTTGAGCATTTCGGGTATACATGCCTAGTAGTACTAGAGTGCAGTTACTAAGCTTCAATGTATACATATATATATCGAGGCGTGGCCCAAAAATTATCGAATATGTTAAATAAAAACATTTTCTTAAGTTTTACAATTGAAAAACATTAATGTTTTTCAAAGAATTTTATCATAAAGCTAACTTTATACGTTGCATTTTTCTATACAGAAAAAAATGTATAGTTTTCTGTATTACATGATCTAATATTCGATTCTATACAGAATTCTGTACAACATATTTTATACATGTGAATGTATTTGTTTGTGACAGTCTATATAGAAAAATCAATGAATTAAAACACATACATACATACACAATCACGCCATGTACCCAAAAGGGTGTGGCACAAATTTTTCCATTATTCCGAAATCAGCCACCTCCAAACATCCCTATACAAACAAGCAACTTTAGCTTCATCCACATTCATTATTTCTCTCATACATGTTTTTCAATTCAGCTCACTCAAAACACATTCTGTTTTTTCATGTAATTTCATGAAACGTTAAACTTTCATTTACTTTAAGTATTATTATCAATTCATGTTTATGTGTACAGTTTTTTTGTTTTAATTAATTAGTTGAAGCAGTAAATATAATTATTAATGAATGCGCAATTTTCAGATTAGATGTAAATAAATTGTCAAAATGTAAAATTTTATTGCGCATGAGTTTGTATATTTATACAATTTTTTACAAAATTAATACGTTTTACACTATTTACAAGTAGAATGACATGTACAGACGCATACGCGATGATATTTTATCTTTTAACAATTTATTTATATATAATCTGAAAATTGCATATTCAATAATATTTACTGGTTCAACTAAATTTTTTTTTTTAATTGTACACAAAAATTATCAATTGATGATAATATATAACCTAAATGACAATTTGACGTTGACGCGCTTTCAATTTCGCGTCAAAAATGCACATGTTTTAATTCAATTTATACATATTTCTATATAGATTGTCACAAACAAATTGAGTATGAGGCGTGTATAAAATATTCTGTACAGATTTCCTTATAGAATCCAATATTTTATTGTTCAATACATCCAGTTTTATTTGTACAGAAAACTATACATTTATTGCATAGAAAATGACATTATGTAAAACTAGCATAAAACGTATAAATTTTATATATTTTCTATAATATAATTTTGTATAGAAAAATGTATATATTTTTGTATAGAAAAATGTTTCATATAAAGTCAGCATAAAAATACTATAAAGTTACAATCTAACGACACAACTTAGAACTATATCCACTCAAATTTCGGTTATTTTTGGGTCTGCCCACGTCTATACCGTATAGTGAGCGTATGGTAATTCGAGATCACGAAGGTAGATTAGGCAAATGTCCGGGAAAACCAGAGAAATACGCTTGTGTATGTGTGTGTGTCGGATGTGATGGCTTGGTATTGCTTGCCTTGCCTTAATCATCCCTTGCCTGCGCGTTGCCAATGTCTTAGGGGTCGCCCCCTAGAACGTTTTACTAAACACTTTAGATTTCCATGTTGCCCCTGCCATGGTTTTCCACGTTCAACAAGAATGGCTTGATTGATAGCTGACTTCCAATTGCACTATTTAGGTTAGCAGGAATCTCGTGTTACGTTTGGTAGGAAATTTATTGTATGTAGTTAAATTAGGTAATTTAATCTGGGGGAAAAATATTTGTTCAATGAGAATTTAAGGTCTATTCTGTAAAGAAATTGTTAAAATTATATGGTACAAAAAATATAGCGAAATTACAGAAAAATATTAGTAAAATTTTACTATAAAAAATCTGTAATTTTATTTTACCATAAATATTTTGTATTGCTACCTCAAAATTCTATAATTCATAATAATCATATAAAGTAAGTGAAAATGACCTAATAAGTATTTAAAATTACTTACTTTCTGCAAATTGAATCACATACTTAATTAGAATTACGTATTGGTGGTATAACTTCTTAAATTATTTAATATTTTTATCGAAATAATAAAGCTTAGTATACCTATATTTCATGTAATAATACTAATCATGTAAATTTAGAAATGTATATAATATTACAAAACTATACAAATTTTACATATTTATGGAAAATTCCTGACAACAAATTTAAGTAGGTATTGAAGTTCTATAAATTTACTAAAAAGGACTTTACTAAAAAAATTAATATTACATACATATGTACTTTTCCATCCCGTTGGTAATATAACATATTACATAATGTTTGTAATAGTTCTGATATTATGTATTTTTAAATAATTATGATAAAATTACAGCAGTTGAGTAATTTTACCTAGAAATACTGGACATCATAATGCCTCATGGTTTGTAGATAAAATTATAGTAGTATTATTTTTTTAAAGTGTATAATCAAATCTAGATAACTGATCTAGATTTCTTTATTTTTACAAATATAGAACATATATGCGTATTTTTTTTTAATTTCTTATTTAGTTAAAGCAGTAAATATCGTTATTGGTAAATATGCATTATTCAGATTAGTTGTAAATAAATTTCTTTATTTTAATAGCTGCACTTTACGTTTAAATAAAATGGAAAAAAAAACTTAGTATACTAAATACAAAGATTGGAAGGTAGTTCTGTGTAAAAAGGTTAGTGGAATGAGTGTGGTCAACGTCGTGACATCAACCTTCATTATAGCAACAAGATGAAAATTAAGTGCCATTCCACTTAATTTAAACCCATTACGTGTATCTGATGAATTTTGTATATAGATACAGTCAAGCTAGCAGCATACGGAGCTACTCTCCGACCAAACCAACAACCCCCCTTAAGCCGTACACCACCAACTCAAGCTATACACTCATTTTATTTACCTGTTTCTAAATCAAATTCTAATTACCTTGTCCACCATATGTTTTATTTTTATTACATTTTTTTTTGTTTTTTCGTTGCTTTCCAACTAAATACAATTTGAAATGTGGTTAAATTTGTTAATTTCTCGAAATATATTTTATTCCAGCGGAAAAACATATTAATGTTATTTAATAAATTATAAATGTGATATTTAATTTCTGTATATATGTGTGATGTTTAATATTTAAAATATATAATGTCTTTTTCAAATGTTTAGTTAAAAGCTTTTGATATGTTTTTCATGTTATATGTTTTAAGTTTTTTCTTTTGTTAAAAGTAAATATATATATATATATATATATATATATATATATATATATTTACTCCAAATAAATAAAAAAAATGTCCATACACTTCGCAGACTTGTCAGATGATATTAACTCAAAATTTGCATTTAGTATAAATGGGAAAATCGCCTTTTCAGACATTTTGGTATATAACTTTTATTGTATTCACTTTAAAAATATTTCAAAATAATCACCAAAAAGCTAATGAAATATGCTTTTTAATAGTCCGAAATTCATGCCTTTCCGATGATTATTAACGGAGTAGTGTAAATTTGCAAAATATGATTTCTGACTCAGAAAAATGCTAAAATATTAATCATTTTAGCTTTTAAGCATTTAAGATTCTATGTCAAGCTTTCGGTGGTATTTTCCATTTTCTTCAAAACCTATAATTTTATTAATTTGTTAAACAAATAAGTACAGTAAGCAACATATTTTTTAATAGTAATATTACATATTATTGCTTACATGCTCTGTTGGAAAATTGAAAAAAACAAAACATAGAAAAATGGTACAGCAATCATAAAAATATTCATGTAGTCGGTGATAAAAATTGATATATAAAAAATAAAATCAACTGTATTAACTATATTTTACATTACAACTTACTTAATTAATTTTACTTTTTATTGACCTGTTTCTATATAGGTAGTATAAAAATTTGAAACATGTTTATTATTAACTTTACAGCATATTTTCAAATTCGCATAAATACATATAAATAATAAACATGAATCATATTAAAATAGCGTTATAAATTGTTACAAAATTTAATATTTCATACAAAAATTACTAAAAAAACAAAAAAAAAACTTAATTTCAACATTATAAAATGTTAATTCTTTTTAAAAGTCAAGCCGAGTGAAACAAAACGCGAAAATTAAAGTGACATATAGTGTTAGTGTTGGTGCAAAAATGCTACACAGTAAATAATAAATGTAATTTAGTTCCGCAACTCACTTGAGACATTTTTTACACAACAGCTGGTTTAGACATGCTGAAATGCTGAAAATAAGAAAAATTTTAAATTGCGTATATACATTCTGCATTTTTAGTTTTTATTTCTTCACCGTTTTATAACATTTTCTTTCTATAACCAGACTTAAACCTAAAAAATTATTTATTTACTTATTGATGTATTTATTAAAATAAAACGACTTTAGATTATAGTGTATTAATATTAATTATTAATCGATGTTTTGACTTACTCAACATGTATCTTCATCAGGAGAAATGTCATTTGTATCATTTTTTCTGATTATTACTAAATATTTATACATAACTACAACCTAAAGCCGTTATTTAATTGTGTACTTGTTAAAACTACGTCAAATTTACGTATACCAATTTATATTTAGACAGCAATAAAAGCTGAGGTAGTATATATGTAGTTAGATTCTAAATTTCCGTTTTTTACTCGTAATTTCTTATGTAGTAAAAGTGTTAACAGTCGCTTAACCAGCACAATGGAGGTAATTTTCCGGAAACAGTTTTCCATTGCAACGCGCAACACATATACAGTTAACGTTTACACCCCTCCGATTCCGCTTTTCCTCTTGTAGATTGTTCTGTTTACGTCAGTACTTCAAACGGTTTTTACCGTTTGACGTATTTTGCAAAGCACGGAAAAGGTTTTCATTAAATCTACCTTTAGTCATACTAGTTTTACTTGAGGATTTGTTATGGTTAATATAATTAAATATATATATATATATATATATATATATATATATATATATATATATATATATATATATATATATATATAAGTACCGGGTGTTCGTTCGTTAAGTTCGTATGGGCGTTTAACATGCAGTTTCGATAATTTCCGATATACTTCTTTCTCGAGTTAAATTCGGAGAAATACTTAAAATACTTTTTGATAGACAATAAAAAGTTGTATAATTTGGTTTTAGTTTTAATTTGAAAGCACGTGCCGTTTGAGCGTTCAAATTTTTTTTTGATTTTTTGGTTTTTATTTTTTTCTCAAAAACTAAGAGGTGTAGGAAAATAAGCATGATATGGAAAAATGCGGAATAATGAGTGCTATAATTTAGTGTAGAAACCATTATTTTAGGATGCACAGTTTAGTAGAAAAAAAAATAAATATTTATGCTTATTTTTCAAAAAATAAATATCATAATTAACATACAAGACAAAATTTAATTATTATTTAAATTTAATTTAAATAATTTAACAAATTGCTCAGTAATGTTAAAGAATTCCATATTAATAAATTTAATAATATATTCTAAAAGAATTTTTGATTACACATGCATTCTACAGTGCCAATGAATTTACAAATTTTATAACTGATATTTCTGTATAGCTGTGAATGTAAGATGTTTATTTATATGTCTTTATATAGTGACTTAAGTTTATATACTTTTTTTGTATTTTTCAACTCCAATAAATAAATCGTTCGACAAACTTTTCTATTAGAATTCAAAACAAAAGCAATGTAAACTATGAATCGATAATGCTAATGATTTGATGTTCGATATGCTTTATATTGTACCATTTCATGCAAAATTCATAAATTATTTATGAATATAAAGCAGACATAAATTCACATATGACACTAGCTGTTTTAAATATTATATACTTTACATTTACAGAAAAAAAATCATATAAAAAATACGAATGTAAGTATTCTTCAGCTAAGCTTGTGTTTGCGCAATACTATTCCGTCAACATGCAATTTAAAAAATATTTCAGTTTGTTATATGTTCAATTCAAGTCAAGTCATACATTTATGAGTGCAGCGATATGAAACACTGTATAAACGAAGTAAATTGTAAGTTCATAATTATTTTCTGAACAGAATTACAACGTACGCAACGTTATAAACAGTTTCGATAACTTCTGTAGGAAATGAGACTTCTAGAATTACGTATGTCGTTTCAAAATTACTCATTTATTATTGTACAATCACAATCTTAACTGACGAATACTAACGTTGTTGCAAAACATTTAATTACTGTTATTTTATATTTGTTTCAGTATTCAAGAAGAAGTTAGAAGAAGTTAATATATTTTTTTCAAGGAAAAAATAAAATATACAAAAGAAAATATTAATAATAAATAAATAAAATGGTCTTGAAGGAACTTTCAATATGAGTTAAAACGGACGCAAATGAAAACAAAGTTTTTTTAATGTTTGGCGGAAATTAATTCCGGCTTGAATAAATAAGTTTGTGCCACACCTTTATGAATACATGGCGTGAGTATGTATGTAAAAATCATTAGTATATTAAAAACATGTATGATTTATTATTTATTATTTATTATTATTAAATTATTATTAAATTATTATTAAATTATTTATTAAATTATTATTAAATTATTTATTAAATTATTTTGCCGATATTTAAATCTTTGAAGGACATATATATCTTCAAATATATACAAGAACACAAATATTTGAGAGTTTACTAGCAGACATTTTTAACAAAAAAAAATATGATCTTTATAATTATATACTAGGAGCATTAAAATTAAAATAATTCATATAAAATGTATATACAATTGTAAAATATGTATCGTTTTTGTTTGATATAAAGTATGTACATTTTAATGTGTTACCTACCACTTTGTAATAAGCTCAATGCTTGATATAAAAAAAAAAAGTTATAGTAAAGAATCTTTCAGAACACATTATGTGAAGATTTAAAATAGCTTTAGGATTAATTTTTGTATAATTTTTAAATAAAATTTTGTAATTTAGTTACTTGTATTTTGTTATCTGGTAACTTGTTTCTATGTTTTGTTTGTTTATTGTTTGTGTCATTATTATATTTTTTCCTGATGATAAATAAATTCAGTGACAACTGATTTACACTAGTTTAATATGTTAATTTATAGATGTCACAGGAAAATTTCACTTTTTCGGGAAATTAATTATTTTTCTTAAAATTACAAAACTATATTATTTTTACAGAAAATTAATTTTTTTGCTGAAATAATATATATTTTTTTGTATGGTTTTTATGTTGGCAACTTTTTTACAGTGTATGCGTGGAGTATATCAAAACGTCGTTATTTAAATAAAAGATATAGGAAACTTAATCCTAAAGCTTTTTTATTTGAAAGTATATGCTATATTTGATCATTTTCAAAATATACACTAATTGAAAATACACATAAAAATTTCAATAATATTTAATAAATTTAATATAATTGCTTATTGCTTTCAGATATACAATATACTAAACAAATAAACATATACTCGCAAAGAATATTTCGACTTTCAAACCAAGATGGAATTCAGTTTTGTGAGTATAAAAATTGTATCGAGGCAATTTTTGTCGTCTCTAGGGACTATCCAAGCTTTTTACAGAGTGTATTTCAGTTCCTCCCTTACCACGGTAAAGTTGTGTGCATAAAATTGTTCTGATTTTGGTAGTTTCATTAGATTGAATCAGAGAAATAAAAACGCGCTATCACTTCGAAATATCTAAAAACGAAACTATTTATACTTCTTATATCGTGGCATTTTCTACTTTAAGATTAGATCTACGTAGAAGCTGGTTGATATTTTATTTTCGAGGTATAGTTGAGGAATATAGAAAGCAAGACGGTTCGTGATTGAATTAGTGAATTAAATATATATATTTATAATTTTTAAATATATAACCGAATCAGGATAATTTTGAATATGGATCGAAAATTATCCGAATAATTAATTTGTCGGATATCCGAATCTCAGATACTGATCTGAAATTCGCGTGTCCGAATCTCGGATTTGTATTTCAGTATGAATTTTGGATCTGTAAAACTGTAGATCCGTATGAAATTCGATAAAAATCTAAACAATATAGAAGCTAACGGGCCTGGAATAGCATATTTTTATGGCGACAATTTTGTCACATACTTACTTACATTTTATATAAAACACTCTTCCAATTAAACATTATATATATATATATATATATATATATATATATATATATATATAATTTATAAACTTATAAATTTATAAATAATAAATGAATTAATTATGCATTTCAAATGTGTCTCTAATGTCAGATCCGAATTTAAGATCTGGATATCAAATTCGTAAATTTCAACAAATAATAAAATCATTTTTACAAATTAAGTAATTTTTCAATAGTTAAAATTCAATATTTAATACTCTAGTTTTTTTTGATCAAATTTTTACGAACAAATATATTACAAATTGTTGAAAATAAATAGTGAAAATATAGTGAACGCATCAAATCGTAAATTTAATTCCGGAACTAGTGATAAAAACGTCTTTTCTATGTGCAGTATATCTTATGCTTACGTGGCATTTTTTTACTATCATCTGCAGATAATTTCTCTGATATGTCATTGGAGGCTATTCATTTTCCTCTTCTCTAATGGTCGTTGACCGTTTTCGTAAAAGATTTCTTCACTTTTTTTTTTGTGTAACCTGCATTTAAATCTTGAACTAGATATTTTTTCAGACAAAATATTTTTATTGAAAATATAATGTTTAACAGCTGAATGAAAATAAAATGTATTTTTGTTCTAATTTTATCCAATTTTATTAATATATTCTGGTAAAATTAAAAATTAATTGCTATATTTTCAAAGTAATCAGTTACTTTTTAATTAGTAAATACAGATAAAGAGCGTTACTTTTAACTCAAAAATAAACATTATTCTAAGTTGTAAATATGTGTTTTTATAATAGTAATATTTTTTTCATTAAAGATACTGAGGATGCCTTTTACAATGTGTAGCGAAACGTCTGCGACGAGAATTGACCGACGACGGCATACCAGCTTAAGAATTTTTCTAAATTCAATGGGTTCTGACAATGAAAGCCTGAAGATTACTGATTTAAATATAGTTTTGTTTTAATTTTTTTTTTGTTTATTATTATTTTGATTTCCAAAACAAATAGATATATATGTTGTTTATTGTAATAAAGATTAATCATTTTGTTTTTCAAATAAAAAACATGTGTTAAATAAAAGAAAATCGCATTTTTTAAAGAAAATGATGAAAATTATTTTTGTACAAGTAAACTGAAATTAATACATAAATGCTATAATAACAAAAAATGTCTCATTTTTTTTCTTTTTTTAATAATAAGTGAAACTTGATAAATATAATAAAAATCATTTTCAATGCAAAAATCGAAAGAGAAAAAAACAATTGCAATTTGCAAACTATCGTATTGTCGATAAGTAAAATTTGTAAAACCTGTATCACACAAAACATTAATTTTATTATTTTATATATTTAATTATAAAATGAATTATTTATTTTTAATAATTTGTCTGACACCGCTCGTACCTGTGCTGGCCCGGGTTTGAATCCCGCTTGGGGCTTGGATGTTTGTGTTGTCTTTGTTTCGTCTAAAAAATACACTTTGATAGTGATACAAACATTGTTTCTGGCTAATAGTCTTGGCAGCTAAAGCCAATATGTGTTAAAAATAAAATTTAATAATAATTTTTATTATAGTTAGAAATGAAATAGTACAGTTATATAACATTTGTAAAATATATGTGATAGAAGAAATATGTTTGGTGTGCGTATGCACAGATACTAGTACATCAAATTTACGTATATATACAAAGTTATACGTAGTTTACCTACTTTTTAATAAATGTATCTTTTTTGTACAATAAATTCCTTAAACAAATACTGTGTATTTTGATTTTTCCCATTCCTCAAATATTAAAAAATAATGATGCGCTCATTGAATTGAATTTTGTTTACGTTTAATACTACTAGCGACATCTATTGTGCAGTAGTATTAGTATAAGTAAATAAAAAAATAAATACGTTATACACATGTTTTCCTGTTATAATTTCGTTAAAATGTTTTATTTCTTATGAAAATTAAATAAATTTTATTTACATTTAACACTAACAGAATCTATTGTATAAACAAAAAAATAAACAAAATACATTTCATAAAAAAATGAGATGTTTTCTTGTATTTCTATCACAGTCTTGAGGGTTGACTTAATTAATAAGGGGGTGTCGTAGGGGGTTGATTGTTGTATATGTTGTAGTACGTACCTGGTTTATCGGGGGTTCGTAAGGGGACGGCAAATTTTGTTATTTTTGCGAAATTCCCAGCCGTTTTCGAGATATTCGCGAATAAAGATTTTTTTGCAAACATTAATAATTAATAGCCGAGAACTCGTAAAAATGTATCAAAATGTATCAATGTATCAAAATGTATCAATGTATCACTTGCTTATTGGCAACCAGTTTAACATCAGTGCATTGCGGGAATGTATAAGCTAAGGGGTATTAACAAAATTGTATCAGGAAAGCGTAAAATGCAAGATTTGTATCAGGAAAGCGTAAAATGCAAGATTTGTATCAGGAAAGCGTAAAATGCAAGATTTGTATCAAGGAAGCGAGAAATGAAACATTTTAACGAAATTTTATCAGGAAAACAAGAAAAAATTGAGATTTTTTTTATATTTTTATCACAGTTTTGAGGGGTTGGCTTAATTAATAAGGGTGTGTCCTAGGGGGTTGATTTTTGGATATGTTGTAGTACGTACCTGGTTTAACCTAAGGTTCGTAAGGGGGACGGCAAATTTTCTTATTTTTGCGAAATTCCCAGCCGTTTTCGAGATATTTGCGATTAAAGATTTTAACTAATTTTAAGGGATGAAATTGGGAAAAACATAAATACCACACAGCATCTGTTTTTAACGATACATTTCACCAAAATTTCAATTTCAAACATTTTCATCAGTTTTGTTGGGAGCTTGACTTAATTAATAAGGGGGTGTCCTAGGGGGTTGATTGTTGGATATGTTGTAGTACGTACCTGGTTTATCTGCAAGTTTGTGAGGGGGACGGCAAATTTTGTTATTTTTGCGAAATTCCCAGCCGTTTTCGAGATATTTGCGATTAAAAATTTTAAAGTTTTGGGGGTTGGCTTAATTAATAAGGGGGTGTCCTAGGGGATTGATTTTTGGATATGTTGTACTACATACCTAGTTTGGTAAGGGGACGGCAAATTTTGTTATTTTTGCGATATTCCCAGCCGTTTTCGAGATATTTGTGATTAAAGATTTTAAAGTTTTGGGGGTTGGCTTAATTAATAAGGGGGTGTCCTAGGGGGTTGATTTTTGGATATGTTGCAGTACATATTTAGTTTATCAGTGATTTTAACAAAGATTTAATGGTTTTACCTTGAGTACGTTAAAATCTATTTGATTCAATCAAAATGTCCTCTGTATGACTAGCCCTCACCAATTAAACATGAAGTGTTTTACTAATTAATAAAAAGCATTTTTAAGGAAAATTAAATATTTATTACGTGCGATAAATTGAAAGATTTCAATTAAATATACAATGATGTACAACATTTGATAATGACGACGAATAATTATAAATTAAAAAATATTAATAATAATAATATAAATAATGAAACTGTACAGACAATATGTTACTTTTACAAATACCTTACAATCTACGAGTCAAATACATTATTTTCTTTTTATTGCTTTACTGTAGTCATGTTTCACAAATATATCACAAATATCCAACGTTACTATATTAGGTATGATGAAGAAGTTACATTATATCATATCTAACTAAAAAAAAGCTTCCTATAATCTTATATAGAAAATAAAAACATACAAAATAATGTACAACTACAAAACTACTCTCTTAATTTTTATTCGTTTCTAAATAAATAAAACAGCGTCAAAGTATTTATCATAAAAACTTGAAATTATTGTTTTCTTACAAAGAAAAACAATTTCATATTAGGTTTGGTCGATTTGCTATAAAATGTAGACATATTTAACTGCACATAAGAAATAAAGCTTTAGAAATCTACCACAAGAAAAACGGAACAAGTTACACATTATTATTAATATTTCTAATTGATAAATATAAATTAGTGAGTTTATTCTGCAGTAAACAGTAAAAAAAAGTATAGCAAAACAAACAAACCTAGTATCTTTTATCCAGTTAAAATTCGTGTTTGAGCGATTAAACTAACAAAAATAAAATTTTATTGGAAGTTGCTGTAACCAGGTACTTTTCATTTTATTTCATCTAAAACGTTTCAAATTCAATGCTGCCAATAACGTACTAGTAAAATACAACTGTTACTACTTTAGAATGCTTCAAGATATAAGTAAATAAAAAATATACAGCTTAAAATTGGCTCTTAATAATTTAATCAAATTTCAAACTACTGAAATATAAAATTACAAATACATTATAAATAAAAATAAATAAATAAAACATTTATATTTTATTCAAAAATTAAATTGAATTCAGATGAAAGATAAGAATTAGTTTCAAGCTTATGAAATGAGCTAGTATTACAAAACTAAATTCCTATTTCACATATTCTATAACCCAATCCAAAGAATGAAATAAAAATTTCGTTAAAACTTAGATCGTTTTTTTTCAGTTTTGGACTTGGTCCACTATAGTTCTAAATAATTCAATTATAAAATCTAATAAAAAAAATTTAAAAATGCTCTATAAATATTATCAATATCTTGAAACAGTCTATTAACATAAATTTATAATCTGTTAAAACAATTATTCGAAATATATTAAAAAATAATGACGTCACAAAATAGAAAACTGTTCTGAGCTTTGGTTTGACATGTATATAAAACAAATTTAACAAAAAAAAAAGTGCCCTATTAGGAACGTCAGTACCAAACAAATAAAAAAAAAAGTTAAAATCGAAACAAATGCAGTTTTAAAATACTTTTCGTTTTGTAAAAATAACCGTATATTAATTGAAAGATTACACATTTTTCGAATAAATATTTACAATCAAATTATAAAAAAAGATTCCGTTCCATTACTTATAAATAAAAATTTGTACTACATTAATATTTTTGGCTATTGATTTTTATCTTAAATAACGTAAAATAGCCTCATACTTATAAATAATAATTTATTAGTACATAAATATCAAATTTTATTTTTTTTACAAATTAATCAGATCTAAAATAATAATTAGCTAACGTAGTTGCATAAAAAATAATCAAAAGTTATCAAGATTGCAAATGTAAACCGACGTACCGATAATTCAATCCGAATCCTTGTTAGTAAACTTTTTTTGTTCGTAGTAATAAATTAATATAAATGCATAATCTTTCTATTAACAAACAATTTACACGTAAAATTAAAATAAAACAAACAAACGCAGTTATTATCAGCGTATGTCGACAAATAATATTATAGAAATAATTGCGATTGTGAGTTGTCAGTCGTTGATTGTATAGCTTGTTTTTTTCTTTTTATAGCCACATACTGGCGTCACACTATACAACTTTGTTTTGCGAAACATTTTCCGATGAAAAAACTAACATACTTTTTTTTTTATTCTGTTACAAAATGAATAATAAATTGTTTAAATCTGTGAAATGAGTAACACAGGCGTTTCGTACAACAAAGTTTTACGAATATATCATTTCGTACAACAAAGTTCTATGATGTAACAGAACCGAGTTATTAGTGGTTCTAAAAGTTGAGTTCGTTCTCGGGTGCGTTTTAAAAATATGGCTGAATTCGATTATATATTATATAATATTGTGTAATACGCAACATACGTTTTACTGACTATTGATACCAGTCTTTAGTCGACCAGTGAACCGTTTGTTCTTTACGTCGTCTTTCTCGATGTCCGTGGTTGTTGGTTGTTGTATGACCGGCGCCATGCCGCCATGTTTTGTGCCAGGTGTTACGGCGACGCCATCTACTTTTTTTTTTAGGAAAAAGAAAATTTAAAAATTAGTATTATCGATACGATTATAACTTATATTTACTAAACAAAAATGTTGTAGAATGGTTAATGTTATTATTATTTCTAAAAGTAAACATTTGCGATAATTTTAAGTTGAAATAGATTAATGAAGGACAATTAATAGGAGAATCGGTGAAATCTTAAAGGCACGTCATCCATTTTTGTCACGAGTAACATGAGTTTTCGAAATAAGTTAAATTGTTTTGCCATCATACTATCTTTCGTACCTACCCTAGTCTCAAACGTAATAGAAGTAACGATCAATGTAAACAAAGTATATTATTCCACTTACAATAATATATTATCATTACATATTTACTTAAACTTTATTCCAATAAGATATTTGAATGTATTTTAGCAAATTTAGCTAATTGTGTGTAGAATACAAAAGAATTAATATTTGTTCATTAGAAACTTTCATACTTTCAAGCTATCATCTAGCTAATGAAATATTGAAATAAAAAGAATGAATTTCCGACAAGAATGAAATGAATACACAATACTTTTTCTACGATTATTAAATTATAAAATTGTACTTTTTGATCTAACATAAATTTTAAAATAATTACACGATACCCTAGCAACAAACTGACATTAAATATTTTAAATGCAATGTTTTGATTAGCTACAAATTGCTTACAAAATGCTTACTAAAAAAATTGTTGTACTTTTAATCTGATATAAATAAAATTTCAAAATAATTATAATATAAAAATTGCAGGATGTCCTATCATAATTAATGGTATGCTAACGAGTCGGTGGTTTCAAATATAATGTGATTGGCTACAAAATACATATTATCATTATTTCCAATAAATAAACAAAACTATAATATACATATTGCAGTTCAATTTATCATTGGGTGTGTGCAATGTACTACATTGTACAATATGACACATTTCATTACACTCGTAGAAAAATATATTCATTAAGAACAAAATATATATTTCGACTAAAATATCGCAAATGCGTTATACTATAAAACATGCTACTAAAACTATAGTTTAACAAACAAAATTCTATTTCTTTCTTTATTCTAAATTAAACTAAGAAAAATACAGATTCTGTAAAAGACAGTAATGAATGACAGAATGAACATTGGAAATACAAATAAATGTTAGATGATCAAGCAAAGCAACAAATATAAGATGAAGTATTAAAAAAAAAACAGTTAAGAGATAGAACAATAACTTTACGTACATTATACGTATTGAATAGAAATTGAACAATATTTATTTGAAGTTGTGTATTAATGCGTAAATTGAAACAACTTACTTTGGTAATTTGTTGCGTGAATGGCCAAGATGGGGCTCGGTAAACAGCCCAGGCCGACCCACTACTTACAAAAACATGCCAGTTAAAAAACAACACAGACCAAACAATATACTCTTTATGAAATTTAAAATCCTTCGTTAATATTACGTACATAAAAAATCATTAAGTAACTCCTTCAAACAAAAATACAGAACACTTTTTTTTAAATAAATGAGAGTTTCATTTTAATAATAAATAAATTTTTACAATAATTATTATTAGGTTTGTTCCAACTAAATTCTGAACTAATTCGCAACTGTACGAAACATGGGCAATGTGATATATAATAAATAAAATAAAATAAATTCTGAATTGATATGATGGTAAATTCAAACAAACCTATTATTTCTTATATCATGCAGGCTATTTTATAATTTACAGTTATGAAACATTACAATAAACATTTTAAAATATATTTGAAAAATAATTCAATAACATCTTTTTAATTCTGGAAAGAAAACAATATTTTAAATTAAATTGAACTTAAAAGATTTTTAAAAGATACATAATGGATTTCCAATGAAACTATGAATGACTAGAAATACGCCTTTAGTTTTTAGTAGTTATAATAATTATCGTACAAAGTATAGAAAAAATACCTGTGTAATAATTAAGTTACTCTCATTTATTCAACTAATAAAAATTAATCACAAAAACTGATGATATATTATCGAAAAAATAATCTACTTGAAAAATGAATGGTGGTTAGTGATTTTTCGCCCCACTACCGAAGTCAGTATGTTAATAAGTAAATAAATTTTTAAAAAAATTACAATACAGATATAAATTTACAACATACTTAATTCCTGTGGGATGTATTTCCGTTTATTTTTGTATCGTGCAGATGGCATTCGTTGTACAGATGGTGGTTGTTGAACATTTACGCCCATGGTACAAGAACGGCCCTTGCATGCGATTAACGCAATCAACTGATCGTGAAGAAATGATTTTTCATCAGCGGTTAGAAGATGAACGCGATTTTGTTGCTCAAATGGATCTGGAATTGTAATATATATATATATATATATATATATATATATATATATATATATATATACAGTAAATATGTGCCCGTGCAAAATTATCTATAATATTTTTCATTAAAATACAAATTTAATTTTTAAAGACTTTTAAAAAAATAAATTCATACAGTGTGCCATAAATACTGGACGCTTTTTTAAACAGTAAATAATAATTGTGCTTGCTCAATTATTATTTATGGATCTGAAATTGTAAAATAGATCTCTTTATAAATGTACACAGTAAAAATGCGCCGTGCAAAATTATTTATATTAGTTTTCATCAAAATAAAAATTAAGTCTTTAAAGACTTATTAAAAAATAAATTCATGCAGAATGTTTTTGAGTGAGCAAAACTTTCCAAGTAATAAGAATAGAAGAGCATGTATGAAAGGAATTATAAATGTGTGAATGAAATTAAGTTGCTCGTTTGGAGGAAACTGATTTTTAGATTACGGAAAGAGTTTGTGCCACATCCTTTTGGGTACATAGCGTGATTGTGTATGTATGTAATTTAATATAAATAATTTTATATATGAAGAAAGTAAATATAATTGAAAACTTACCAATTCTCAAATTATAAAATGTCACCAATCCCGTAACGAATTCACAATACAGAAAATTATGCGTGGCATTAATTGTCCGAACACACGAATACGTATTATTATTCGCATTCATGCAGAAACAAAATGGTCCAGCCGTCCATAACGGTGCAGTTCGCCAATGATCATTATCATGACTAAAGCAATTCATTCGTTCCGATAAACATTCTTTTTCCAGTTTAGCCTTTCTTCGTTGCTTCCTTTCCTTCTTTCGTAATCGTTCTTCTTTTAATCGTCTTCGTGTCTCGCGTTCAATGTCCTTTTCATCACGTTTGGGCACTTCATCCGGTTCACAGTAACACACGTGTTTCTGCTCATTTTCCGATATTGGAAGCGGTGCTAAGCGTTGATTACTTTCGAAGATGTTGTCATTGGAAAATGGCGGTGTATTTATTTTTGGTGAATTCGGTGTGTTGGTTATGGTGACATCAATACGAGATGGTCCCAATACTCGTTGCTTATTAGGCTAAAACATATGAAACAATTTTATTTAGGGCATGTAACCGATAAAAATATTGGTTAACGGTAAAACCAGTATCAAGAACTATATTTTAATATAAGTTTTCGTACTGTAACTGGTTTTAACCGGTAATTTTTTTGATTAATTTTATAAATTAAGACTGGGTAAATAATGTATGAATTTTTTGTCAAACTGCAAGTTTTTTAATTATTATTATTTTTTTAATATTAGTGATGTATTATGTTAAATTTTGGCATTCATTCATTGTATATTACATCCTAGATATAATATTTATTTTATGATGTAACTTTAAAAACTCTTTTATTTATATTTTCGCACAAATCTTTCTTAAGTATAAAATATAAAATATAATACATGAAAAATGTACATGTTATTAAGAGACAAAATGTCAAATAATAGTATACTAATCACTTTTATATAACCGGATATGTTAACGATATTTGGCTTTACTGTTATGGTTGTCATGGAAATGTAGTCAAGTGTTATAACACCGTAATACTTACCCGATACGTTATTTTATTTGGCGTTTCAGTTGTAACTCTTGGCGTACTTCTGGAATAATCCATCGACGAGCTTTGTTCTAACCAATTTATAGATTCGGTTGTTGGACTACTTGGTGTTTGACTTTCTGTAGTAGAACTCGTATGGTACCTGTGATGATAATGTCTATGGTGATTTGTAAAAGTCACCGGTCTTGAAGTGGTATTAATACTAACGATATCTGTATTATTAGGATCGGTAATATTCTGGAATCTAAATCTCCTACTATAAACCGATTTGCCATTTTGTGTCGCATTAATCGACTTTCTTTTTTCTTCCTGATGATTGTTTCTATGTTTGCCTCTCGCTCGTAAAGTCGTTGTTTCAATTGAAATACTATCATCGTCAATCAAAGACATGTTTTCTGTTAAATTAACCATTGGATTAATATTGAACGTGTTTAAGTTATTAAAGCTTAGATTATCAGAGCTTTCAGTTGTGCTTGACGGTGCTTGTTCATCGTCAAATACTTCTATATCTTCTTCGCTGCCTGGAATTGGACGTTTCATTTTTAAATGTCTTCGGATTTCTTTTAGATCTTCTAGTTTTTGGCGTAGTCGATGGATTTCGTCTTCAATGCGATTACGAGAACGTCGCCAAGTTTTACGGTCATGATAAACGTCTGTGGAACAGTTTACTGATCCTCGTACTACAATACAACCTGGAGTGCCTTCGAAAATTACGTTGGTATCCAAACTCGTTTTCACTGAATTTTCTTCTGGGAAGGATACGTTTACTTTCTGAAAATTATACAAAATATTTTTATAATTCTTAATTTCTTAACGCTATAGAAAGTTTTTGTTTTGTTACGTTAATTTAAATTTTTTAATATGTAACTTGTAAATGTTAAATTGTTTAGAACTTCTTTTGTAATTATGTAAAATATTTTTACAACATAACAACATCGAAACGTCCAGTAAATATGTTCAAATTATTATAATACTAATGCCAATTGATTCTCTGGCCTTTCGAAATTAATTTTATTAAAATTTTATTTCTTCTAAAATTCAATGATTAAATTTTTACCTCTAGGCCAGAGAGTTCTTCAGTAATATCCTTCAAAACTGAGTCCATATGATCTAATGCATCTCTTTTTCTCCTTGATGATATTGGTCCTAAGTGTGCCACACTTGGATACTTTTCCAGTAAATCTTTTAATGGTCCATCCTGTATTTCTGTTTCTGTTTCATCATATTCTTCATCATTCACCGATCTTGTTTTTCTTTTACTGTGTCTTTGGAATCGTCGATGTTCAGCAGGTTTCGTTACGTTTACCTAAACATTTATTAAATAAAGTTTATTACAATAAAATAGAAGAAGAATTTAAAAAAAATACCTTCATTCGAGTGTATACAACTCCAGCTGGCGTGAAACAAGCACATTTCTTGCTGCTAACGGTTCGCTGAGGCAAGTGAATTTGGAATTTGCATTTGTGCTTACGCCATCGACCAGCATCATTGACACAATGCCATTTTTGACCAGATTGGCAAGGCATTTGCAGATCAGGACGCTGACATTCAATCGCTAGTCGTTCATGTTTGTTCGATGGTAAGTGTGAAGATACTACTTCCGGAATTACTCTGTTGTCTAGTTGCAGTTCTGGTCCTAGAATTAAAATATTAACACTTTGTAAATCAATTCGAATAATAGTAGTAAGTTTTTACGAACTTTATGTTAAACGATTCGCTAACGATAAAATTACGCGATTTAATATATTTCTATTACAAATTTCCTTAATTTAGCGTTATCGTAACTTTCACAAAAGCCTGTAAAAACTTCCTGATAAAGTATATCTACAATCGAAACAAGATAAAAAATTGAAAAAGCGGCTACTGATTTTAGCGATAAATATTATAACTCAAAATTTAAAACACTGTTGCTTACTGGACAAAATATCTTGGCCATCTTCTCCCAAATTATCATTATTTTCCGTATCTTCTTCATCATCGCCATTTTCATCATCATCATCGTCATCGTTATCATCATCATCAGCTTCACTTCCGGTGTCATCTTCACCAGAACCTAAAGCGCCATCATATCTAGAATGATGTCTTTGATGTGCACTAGGAGTTGTATAATCTATCTTTGGTGCTTGCGTAGTTGTACTTGTATTCTTCATTGCATTCATACGTTGCGAATATTTTTGTGCTCTGAGTTTGGCTTCGGCTATTTGTTCAGGTGTTTCCCTTCGACCAGAACTAGCGAAATAATGAATTAGTTTAGTAAAATTTCAATATATTACATCATAAAGTCGATAAGAAAATCGATAAACAAATTTTCGTCTTACCTTTCAATTAAGAACGTATCTGGCCATTTGATTTTCTTTCTTCGTCCTCTAGAATTGTGTGTGAATAATTTTGTGATTGATCTTCCATCCATATGTGTTGGAGTTTCAACGCCAGCAATATCCAAAAATGTTGGCGCTAAGTCGATATTTAGAACTACTTCATCCACTCTGTATATAAAAATATATTAATATAGTAAAAAAAAATCTTTCAAAATTCATTATATTAAAATAAAACGGCTTTACGTTATAGTTCTGTATTAAAATATATTAATGATAGACGTTTCGCCGAACTCAACGTACGTCTTCATCAGGAAAAAAGATACAAATGACTTTACAGTAAATAAACAGAACATAAAAACAAGTTACTAGGTAACAAAATAAGTAACTAGATCATACAATTTATGAATTTTTTATTAAAGAGAGCCAAATTTGATTTAAATTAGTGCCTAGCAGATATATCTGCTATTGCACAGTATGCGTCAAACAATCTTCATAATGTAAAATTCAAAGATACTGTAATAATTTGCAAGACCCATCAATATTAACAGCAGATTGATAAGAGAGAAGCAATATAAAATTATAAAGAAAAGATAACATCAATTATTGTTTATCTTTATCTGTTCCAACACAATTGCGTGTTCTACAAACTGGGTTCACTTTTAATTTTGTTTATTTATCAAATTATTTAAATAAAATTTTGTATGTACATATTAGACATACAAATCCGTCAATCAATAAGATGACTATTTATTTATGAATTTTATTTTTTACTTTAAAATAAATTTTTACTTCCACCTTTTATCGAATATGAATAGTATTTCTATTTTTGATATAATTTTTTTTACATCTAATATTATAAAATTTAAATAAACTAATTAAAATTGCTTAATAAGTTAATAAGTAATTTTATGTAAACGTCAAAAGTACTTTTGACAAAAAACACTTTTAAAAATGAGCTGAGAATACTGGCCAATATATCTTTCTTTTTATTTTAAATAAAATATTTTATATATTTTTATATATTTTTTTCGCTCCGTTTTTTTCAATTACTTACACCGTCCCTGGTTCAATTCCCGGTCCTCGTACTAAGAACGGCACCCGTACATCAAATTCAAAAGGAAACGATTTGCCCTTTATCAATCCGAATTGTCCCAAATGGTAGCCGTGATCAGAGGTATATATAATATAGGTGTTATCCAATTCGCCCAGTGCTTTCAGTTCGTTATAGATTCGTTCTACGGCAACATCAACCGATTGCAGCGTTTGCAAGCGCTTTGTCATTAATAAATCGGTAAATTGTCGATGAATCGGTAGCATTTTATTGGTGACTTGTAGAATCCATTGTTTGTCCGGATTCGGAGCGTAATCGTACGATGGTGTACTGGAACAAAGAAAGATTATTAAAATTATGCGTGAAATAATAGTTACTCTAATAATAATCTAAAAAAAATTCTATAATTTGTCCCAGTATTTCTAGGTAGAATTACTCAATTGTTTAAAAATACATAATATATATCAGAACTATTACAAACATTATGTAATATGATATTACCAACTATATATATATATATATATATATATATATATATATATATATATATCTCGAAAACGGTACATGGCACAAAAATTCTGGTTACATCTGGAAATTTTGTGTAAAAATCTGTCTTAAGAAAGTGCAAACCAAAATAATGTATCGTTTTGCATACGAGAGTTGTAAGCGAAAATATAAAACAGCAAAATTTGCATTTTTGTAAATATCTAGTAACCTAAGGAATTTTTTGGAAAAAACGAAAGATGACTAAACTCGCCTACTAATGAGGCAATTTTCACTAATTTAACCGAGGTCGTATCTCTAACAGTTCCGGAGATCCCCATGCATACAGAGTTATCTTGGACACTCTGTATATATATATATATATATATATATATATATATATATAATATATATATATATATATATATATATATATATATATATATACATATATATATAAAATCTTTTTCCAAGATTATGCACTTTCTAAATTTATTATAATTTACTATTAAAATGATTAGGAAATTCAATTTAAGGCAAATATATGAAACATCATTTCTAGAAATCATTAAACTATCTCCTTTTAAGCTCATAATGATATAAGACAGTTAAAACAGTGTCACTTCCATGTACTTAATAGAGTCAAATGACATTTTACGGACATTTATCATATAGACAAAGTTTAAAATCTATTATGGTAAAATGAAAATGTAATCTTATTTAAAATGCTCTTAACACAGTTTGCGCCTATTCATATAATCAGCCATAATGTCTACTCATATTACGTCACTCTCAAATGGTTTATGTAATCATTAATCTCACTTATGCGAAAAGACATTTGAGAGCATTTGAATCTTGCACATTTTACTTCCCATAGATGAAGAATTGGTTTCATTTCAGAAAGCGTGAGGAAAACAGAATAGTGTTATCGGAGATTTTTTTTCAGGTATGATAATATGATTGTAGTGTAAGATAATGGGAAATAGTAGATAGAATATAAAAATAGAAAATTCAAACAGTAATAAATATTTCTAAATAAAAATAGCAAAATTATGTAACTACTACTCTTACAATACTACAATACTACTCTGTACAATATGTATAAACTTTTCGTTAAAAATAACGTTTTGTTATAATGCAAATTCTTGGATCTTGTAAGAAATTTCGTTGGAATATACATTGAAAGATGTCTTACAGAATCTAAGAATTTATATTTTAACGAACCAATAAAATTCAAATTATTAAAACTTGAAATTTCTTAAGAAAAAACACTTTTTAATATTCATGGCACCTCCACCAAAAAAGCCCAAATACGAAAAAAGTCAAAATACGTTAGCTATTCACCAAAATATATCGAAATAGGTCATTTTTATACAACGCATATACAACAACATCATCAATAATTTATCCAAACCCTTCACATTTCGAAAATCTCAAATAAAATTCTCGCCGTTCAGTTCGCAAACCAACAAAATTATTAAACAGTTTTAACTTTGCAAATCCGTCACGAGAAGACCGACAAAAAACAGTCCGGAAACTGTCACAGAGATCACAGCGCTAAATTCAATAATAAAATATAAATCCCTCCGCCACTGAAGCGTCCCGACGTCGGGGCCGCACACAAAAAAAAGGACGCCCCGCTTTTCACATTGTCTAACAACGCTGACGTCTGCTCGTACAGGATAATGTATAATTCAGAATCTATCATCTTTTATACGCAGAGTAAGTGACTAGTGAGTATGCATGGATAGAAATTTTACAACTCCGTGTCGAGATGTGATGTACGTTATAAGTCTTTCATGATATGCCGGTTTTACACGATACATATTTCTATAGAAAATTATATATAGAAAACATACAAAATTAATACATTTTAATTTTAATTTAAATTTATGTTTACGTATTTATTTATACGTATCTTATCTGAAAATTACATATTTATCAATAATAATATTTACTGGTTCAACTAAATAAGAAATTAAAAAAAAAACACATAAATTTGAATTGATGATAATACATAACCTAAATGAGTGTTTGACGTTTCTAATACTAATACGCAATCAGTTTAATTTATACATTTTTTTATATAGACTGTCACGGACAAACTGAACATGCGCGTGAACAAAATATTCTATACAGATTTCTATATAGAATCGGATATTGGATCGTGTAATACAGAAAATTTTATTTGTATAAGAAACTATACATCTTTTGTATAGAAAAATGTATCGTGTAAAGCCAACATTGGATAGAAGTGCGGAAATCTTTTTATTGTATCGTTGAACGTTATAAAATTTTCCTGATCGTCAAGTTGAAAAGCAAATGTGATATTTTATAATGTCAATGAAATAGATTGATTTCTTCCTTTTGTAATAATTTTTTTTAGATTGGTACATACGTTCAAGCTGTGGTTTTGACACTCAAAAGTGTCCTTTTTATTAACCGTCACATATAGTAAAGAAGCTATTGTAATCATACCAATTTTGACTTTTCGAGATTATTACGGATAAGCACAAATTATAACACAAATTAACAATTTTTAGCGTAATGTATGTCTGTGGTGTGGACATGTGTATATCAAATTCGATTGAACAATTTTTTAAGAAATTTTATAATAATTTATGAAAATCCAGAAAAATACAAAAAGTACATTAACTTAAGTTAACTTAACTCTAGTTAACTCTGATCCGTTTAATATAAACTCTTTTTCACTTCACACAATCTTGTATTAGTGGTTAAATTTTCCACAATTTCCCTGTCTCACGCCCAGCAGGCCACTACATAATTTCTATTAAATTAAACATGTTTTCAGTTTGTTTAATAACAAAAATAATCGCCATCATGAACAATTAAATTAATAGTTTCATACAATCAGATATTCTTGTTTGAGTAAAACTTATAACTTAAATTATTTCATTTGTTATTTTACATACATAATATTTCAATTAGTTCTTGTATGGTCGACCTAGATAATAATAATTTATCATAATAATTGTTTCAATTAAAACGATAAAATATCTTTTTACATAATTAATTAAACAATAACTCCTATCATCATATCTATAAAACCTTAAATTACATTTGCATTGCAAATAATATAGCAACAAAAACCAATGAATAACATAAGCATTACACTCAATGATAAATTTGTTCTAATGATCTATGCAAAGATATTTTTTATATATTAACGTAAATATGCGATTATTATTGTAATATCACTATTACAAAGAGTAAAAAATTGGCATACATATGTATGACTTACAGAACACACCTTTCGAAACAGGCTTCAATAAATATTTCTACAAATAAACAAATTAACTCAATTGAATAAACATTATATGATTTGGATTACACATTTATATTTTCAGTTTCTTTTATAGAATATATGTACTAGTATCGTTATTTTTTTAAGTACTTATCAAATTATGTTATTTAAAAAAAATATTAAGAAGTGTTTTTAAAGCTGGGTATTTTAAGTATTACTTAGTTTAGTATTTAGTATTCGTATTTAGAGTATAAAGTATTTATAATGTATTTAAAATACTGCAAAGTATTTAAAACACTTCAAAGTATTTAAAATACTCTAAAAATACTTTAAAATATTTAAAATAGTTACTTCAGTGCATATTTTAATATCATAGGAACATATAATTTCTTTAACTTAAGAAATTATATAAATTCAATAAGTAAGTGTGTTAATTATACATAGATCAACCAGTATGTAACATTTATTTTCTTCATTTATGATTCAAAAAACAGGATTTTTATTTAACTTTGTAGAAATAATTACAATACTAACCTTAGTATTCATAAAACTTATTATTAAATAAAACGGATTATTAAATAACAAAATTTGAGAGTGTATGCAATGTTTGATAGCTTTTTTAAAATGTTACATGTAACAATTTTACATAACAATTGTTTTAATGAATTGTTATATTTAATAAAAAGTTTGATATTGAATTATTATTGAAATTTAACAAGTAGTAATTATTTTTTTATTTATATTTATGTACTTATTATTTGTGTAATTAAAAAAAAAGAATTAATTTTCTATAATATAGATATGTTTAATAAAATGTATTTGTATTTAGTATTTATAAAAGTAGTATTTGAATTTGTATTTAAATATTTTTATTCAAAATATTTAGTATTTTTGTATTTAAATACTCTTTAAAAATATTTTACCCAGCTCTGACTTTTATAAAAATTGGGGAAAAAGAGACAGAAAAACTTTAAAGTACTAAAACTAGTTTATTTTCCAAACCCGTGATTCTCAAAATGGGTAATATCGCCCCCTTGTGGGCAATTTAATATCCGTGGTGGGCAATGATGGGCTGATGAGTAATAGGGGGGGGCTATGAAGATTCCGGGGGCAAAATAAAAATATCGTGTAACGCGCAAACATTATCTCTATATAGCAGAAAGGACGGGGGCATTGGAGATTTATTTTATTCAAAATTGGCAATAGCTCAAATAAGTTTGAGAATCTACGTTCCAAACGAAGCATGGATAAATTATGTAGCTATTCTATAATTACACAAATCAACCAATATCTATATTAGACTAATTTTCTCACAGAAATAGCGTCACAAACTGACAAATATTATTGAATAAATAAATAATAAACAATATAAATGATTGTGTTCTAAATGTGACAAGAATGAAATATAATATATCGAAAATATATACCTAAATAAATGCGAAGGAATATGGATGACGATGTCTGTTTGGTCAGATCAATTCGTGTGCTAGAATCTATAAATTCAGCGTAAAAATTTATTCGGATCACGTGATGGAATCGAATATTTATGAGTTAAGAGTTGCCTACCCCCGGCTAGAGACCACCACACTATGTGAAATTATAAATTTATAATAAGCTTTACTTCGATGCAATATAGACAGGTAGTAGCTATATACCGCTATGCTCTCTCTCTCTCTCTCTCTCTCTCTCTCTCTCTGTAGCTGATGTAGATGTATATAAAAGAGGAAACTCGTACAGAAGCCAGTGCTTCTCAAAATGTTATAAAATTAAACCAAAAAAATTAGTGATCTTTAACCACCAGGTACGTTTAAGTATTTGGGTAAACTTAGATTGCAAACTACAGTTATCAGAAATTAATTTTGTGGACATTATATGTACTACAAGATATTTATTTCAAAAATTATATCAATATTGTAACAAAACAAAAAATTGTTGTATTTTTACAAAATGGAAGTTATTAATATATACTGCTTATTAATTGTTTTACTGCAAAGTACACAGAAAAAATTTGTAAATAATATTACAAGCAGTAGATACTAATAAATTAAATATTGCAAAAAAGCAACAATTTTTTTGTTTTATTACAATATTGTTGTAAATTTTAGAATAATATCTTGTAGTCCATATGATAATGTCTACATTTTGTTTTCTTTATATTAACTACTATAACTACATTAGATACTATGAAAACTTCGTTGTCAATCTACTTTCCATCACTGTACAAGTGTACACACATACACAATTCAATTACAGTTACAATGTCTCGAATATTCACTAAAAATAGTTACGTATCTTGAAAGCTAAGCTTTTATCACTAGTAACAAAAGATAAAGCTTTATCTTTTGCTACTGATGATAAAAGCTTAGTTTTTGAAATACATATAAGTATAGCATTTTTTAAATTACTGTTTGTGGTTTAAAAGAAATTATTTTATTTTATTAACTTTTCGCCACAGTAAAAACATATTTTAATTTATTATACCAATATTTGTTCCTATTTTTGGTCTATTATTTTGTAATTATAAATAATAACAAAGTAAAATATATCTTATTACCATTGGAAATAATTTTTCTATATGATGGTAAAAACCCCATTTAAATTACTACAGTAGATCCAGAGATTAGCTCTTTCAAACAAACAAACAAAATCACATATTTTCTTTTTTAGATTTTTATACGAGTATTGAAAATCGCATATCTAATGCCATTTAAATACAAATAATAAACAAAATATAAAATAAACTAAAAGCTTAAAACTCTATCACACTTTATATATCTCCATTTAAAACCTTAAAACTCAAAAGAAAAAAATCAATTCACATTATATATCTATTAAAAACACAAAAACAAAAATCCGCCACAATGCCATCAATCACAAATAATTCGAAAATAAAATATTGGCGCGACCGCAACTAATATTTCATTAATCAACTAAGTCGTGTGTTGTGTCTACTCCAGTATATATTCCGGGTAATCCGGGAACGTAATGGGGCCGTCGCCCCGCGTCAAGCGGGAACAGCGACCTGACCAGAACGACGCCTAGACAGACGTCGGATAAATGAGCTAGAACTGACGCGATGCTCAGATGTCTCGAACAATATAGTAAGTGTTTTTGTTTGCTGTAGCATGTTAAGTCTGTCATTTTAATAGAATAATTGTTAGATACACTGTAAAAAATTATGTAATATTACATAAATTATCACAGTGAAATTACAAAATATTGTTATTTTTACTGTTAAAAACTGTAAAAATTACATAAATTTAAGATATATTTTTTAGAGTCTGACAGAAATATTCGCCAGTATTCTTGCCTTATTTTTTTTGTTTAAACAAGATTAAAAGTATGGGTAAACCCATATATAGAAATAATAAAAAATAGGAATACAATTTTTATATTTTGTCACCAAAAGTTGGCAGTATTATTCAAAAATTAAATTTAATAATTATTACGTATAAAAAAGAAGCTTTCCTGAATATTTGTTTCAAATCGTACAAACAGTATGCTTAAAATATATTTTGAATGGTTTTTCCGGAAAATTAGCAACATTTTATAATAATTAAATTATTTAATTCTTTCAAGCATAAGCATAATTAAAACTGGATAAGTTTTAATTAAATTTTAAAAATTTTAGTATTTTAAGGATTTTTATATAATTTTTTTTTAATGTTACAGACACGTACCGATTACTATAGTATATTTTCCTTGCAATCAAAGTGATAAAAATGCTTTTATTATTTATTTTTAAATATTTCTTCAATATTCTAAAATGAACAAAAAAATAAAACAGCTTTAGGTTTAAGCTCTGTATTAATATTTATTAATAATCAACATTTCGACGAACTCAACGTCCGTCTTCATCAAGAAAACTGATACAAAAGACATTTACAGTAAATAATACCATAAAATAGCATATGTCACTTAGAACAGAATGATCTTTTAATGCTTAGGCCGCAAGTATCCGACGTTAACACAATAAAGATCGTTTTCTACTCATCGTAACATACCTAACCTAACCTAACCTATTATAATTATTTCCGTAAATATTTAAATAACCATATTTTAACTTTTACTAAATATAAGAATTATTTTATTATAAACTTGCAATGAGAATTCATATAAATACCAATATCAAAATTGACCTCCTTCAGTTCGTAACTAAATTATTAACGCAGTATATTCCTGCTAAAATATGGCAGGCAAATAGTGACGTCACTAATTCCAACCTAACCTAACTTTTCGGCTCTTAGAACCGTACACCACTTTACAATCGTTGAATTATATATGCCACATTGGTGACGGGGGGCAGAAGCACATGCCCGATTTATTGACACGGTTTCAGTTTTAGTGCACGACTCCTAGAACTAAAAATATACAGGACCGTATTATCCTTTAGATTAAAAGACTGTAGCCTTAGGCCTAGAGTATTTTGGACCCTTGAACAAAAGCAAGTTTAACTATAGTTTTTTTATCTGTCTTTTAGTTCGAGTTTTGTAATAATTTATTAATAAATTCACGTTTTTCACAAACTGAATGTGCGTCTTCTATCTTTTTTTTTTTTTTGATGAAAACGCACGTTTAGTTCGTCGAAACGTTGATTTATAAATAAATTAATACAGAACTAGAACTTAAAGCCGTTTTATTCTAATATAATGAGTTCTGAAATATTTTTTACTATGTTACTAACATTATTATTATTGATTTGATTAGAAAAGTAAGAAAATTTATATATGGCAGTATTTTGACATTTCGGCAAACGATCACAACACCACTATCGGTAATTTCATATGTCAATTAATATTTATCTTTTTTCTTCACTATGCACATAAAATTAAAAATTTGTTTTTGTTTTTGAGTTATTTATCACATTTTTACGTATGCAATAGACTTATTTTTACAAAACTTATAATATAGTAAAAAAACCTATTCAATAAAGTTACGTCATTCAAAAAGTCATAGAAATGCGTGCACAGTTCAGCTATTGTATAATAAAAAGAAATGAAACATAACTTTGTTATCGTAAATTGAATCAAAAATTCATGACGTGACTTCATTGAATGGCTATTTTTAAAATAAAGACTTTACGATTAAGTTGTGTATAAATTTTAATTAAAAGATCGACGTTTCGACATACTCTACGTATATCATTATCAGCAAAAATTATACAAATAGAACATAGAAACAAAGGAAACAAAATAAGTAACTAGATTATAAAATTTATAAATTACTAATTAGAGAAAGTCAAATTTTATTTAAATCTGATTGATATTATCTTTTTCTTCATAAATTTTTATTATTTCTGTTATCAATCTACTGTTAATATTGATGGGTATTGCATTTATTATAGAATCATAGAATTTTATATTATAAAGATTTTCTAACGCATGTTGTACTATTTTTACTCGAACACAAAGTGAACTTTTGTATCAATTCAAAATTTTCAGTAGTCTTACGTCCATATAACCCTTAATCCGGTCCTGAATATAGTGTATGTGGTTGCAAATGAATCCAGTTGCTGGTAATTCCAGTTTTGGTTGGTAAAAACTTTTCCGGAGTGAATATGTATTTTCATATTTTGCATCTAGTTTTGACTGAGTCGCGATATTTATAAACTATGTAAATATATTGCAATGTTTGCATTGAAGTGAATGTTGCAATAGTTTGAATAGAATTTTGTTACATATATTATTTATAGTTTGTTTTAGTAAAACATAAAATAAATATGAATAAATATAAACAAACTTTTTAAAAATGTAACATATGAAATATTTCTATTTGAAAAAAAATTACATTACACAAGTTGGTGAACTTACGTTAGCTTAATAATTAAACGAATAAAAACGAGTAAAAAATCTTTCAGAACTCATTACTTTAAAATAAAACAGCTTTAAGTTATAATTCTGTATTAATATTTATTAATAATCAACGTTTTGACAAACTTGACGTTCGTAAAAGGAATTAAACTAAAAATACATGCCGAGTAACATTAACTTTAATAAAAATTGTAGAATTGTTGTTTATATTTGTTGTGATTTGTGAGTATTAATTTTTTTTTGGTCGAATACACAATTTCTGACCAGCCTGGGCGGTATACATTGCATTTCTTGCACTTCTTTACACATTTTCAATAATCAAATTCAAATTCAAGCAAAAATAAACAAAGCAACTGTCAATTAACTTAACTTGGCTTAATAATTTTTAATATAACCATCAGAGATGTCAAATCTGATGGTGCACATTGCATTTCTTATACTTCTTCACACATTTTCAATAATCAAATTAAAATTTAAGCCAAATAAACAATGCAATTATTAATTAACTTAACTTAATTTGACGTAATTAGTAGTTTGTCAATTTGGCCGCCGAAGAGTTCAGTTTAAAAAAAAGTGGTTGTAGTTATGTGTTGGTGCTGCCACCATTTGTGTATATAGTAACTAACTGCTGTATAATAATGTAATTATTGTACTAGTTACATAATAACCTCTTTCTACACAGGCAACATGGTATAAGTATTATAATACGCTTGAAGAATTTTTTGTAAAGATATATTTAACCCAATTTCATAAAACATATATGTTATAAATAAACATTACATTAATAATTATAATGACAAAAAAAAGCATCCATTAATTCTGAAAATATTTCCAAAAATATACTAACTGTCAAGAAAGAATGCAAAACACGTTTCCAGTTCGAAAATTCATTCGATCGGAGAGCATTTCTAAAACAAATGAAATAAATAAAACAAAAGCTCGCTAAATGACCATCGTCACGAAACGTAAATAAAAAACAAAAGCAACAAAAACAATCGCAAAACGCCCAAACAAGCAAGCGTCAGTAATATCACGAAACTCACGTTCACATTCATCGTTTGCCGTTTATTTCTACCCAATTTTTCCAGTGCTACCAACGTTCAGTTTTTTTCGTTTTTCTTCTCTTTATTTTAGTAAAAAGCAAAACTATATATATACAGCATATTTATTATTACCATGTACGTTCAAGAAATTCCTTCCGATAATTCAAAAATATAATAGAGTTACCTTTTTCTTTGTAAATTTATACTTGTAATACAAGAAAAATATAACATCAATCAGTATAAAGGTACTAACTTTCACAACCATTAATTAATAAATTATAAATTTTTTTAATCTAGTTCCGTATGTTTTGTTACCTATACTGTAATAAAAATCGCTAATTTTAATTTTCAAACAAAATTACATACTTTAATTTACATAAAATTTGAAAATAAATCCTAATCCTTCTTTTGAAATTTATTAAATATCTGATAAATCAGTTAGGAGTATTTTTAGCATCATTCTTTTAACGAAAAATCAAAAAAATTCAATTTATCTTGCCGCGCTAATGTACTTAGCTAATCAAAGTACAGTAAATTTCCTTTTCATCTATAATGAATTAAATATAGAGGGGGAGGGGGTAAAAAAAACAGTGGCGTACGTTATTAAGCTGGCGCATTAACACTGCAAAAAGGTATTAACGTTGCCGGGAAAGATAAACGTATAATAAGTGATTTACAACACGCTACGTTAATGTTTCTAGGTGAACATTGCAGCCGGTGAATACGGTGAAATATTTGATCATGAATTCAATAGATATTCAAAGAAATATTGAGATTTATATTTAAATTTTTATGTAAATTATGATTGTATTTAAATATTATGTTTGATATGTTTATATCAAAATGATGTTTATGATATGTATAAATATGTTTTAATTTATCATATTTAAAAATAATAACATAATAAAAATTTTCTTCAATAACAAATAACAAAAAACGTGGAGCGCATGCAATAGATAATAGTAAGGAGTGTAAGGAGTAGCTGTCGTTGCGCCCCACGTTTTTCGTTTTAAATCTTACAAATATTGTCATATCTATTAAAAATTCACAATCACAAATTTTCAGGACAATCTGTATAGGGGTCAGGAATCTGTATGGGGTTATAAAAAAATTATTTTATACTTTTTAGTCCGTTTTAAAAACGTGGTATATTAAACTTTTTTTAAATAATTATTTTCTGCTTCTTAGTCTTGTGTATGTGTGTGTATGTTCTGTATTTTCTGTAGTTTCTGTATTAAAAAAAAAATATCTGCTAAATATACGAATGTACGGAATTCGTGAATATGGCACAAGATAAAAATTAATATTTCTAATATTAATAATTGATTAATTAATATTGCATTGTCATTTAGTTCTGAGCTATGTTTAAATTTCAAGTCTCTAGCTCATCGGAAAGTTAGTTTAAAATCGATTGCAAAATTTGTACCGAACAGACAAGCAAGCAATCAAACAAACAGACAGACAAAAAAGCGAGTTACTAAAAACGTCTTAAAATCATTATTAAAATACTTCAATAAATTATAATTATTTTCAACAGCTCTATTTAGTTTTTAGCTTCATGTAGATTAAGATATATCAAATATACTAAAATTCTGTTGCATAAAACTTTGTTAACTATGCCACTAGAATGTCAATTGTTTTTGAAGCCCCTCATTCAGTCATCAGTTGGCAAGTTAGCGAAAGAGTTAACTTAGAAAACGTTCAACAATGTTTTACACAACCAGTTAAAAAATATCAAATATAATAAAATATTATATTTAATAACAAAAAAAATGCAACATTAAAATTTTCGTTTAACTAACAGTACCTTTAAAATTGCTGCAAATATTGACATTAATATGTATCTACATTATTATTAATCAAATATTGAAATACAGAACCGTACCAGCAAATTATTCCCGTCATAAATTTGCAATAATTCCGGGAATAAAATCTGAAATCTGTGTTCGACGAATAACGTCCATTACGCATATATATATATATATATATATGTGTTTTGCAGTAGCTTATTCGGAGATTGTGCAAACGTTTTAATAGTATTTTTTAAATTCCATTTATACACACAAATTGCACGCAGTGTATTTTTTACGAGCATCTGTATACGCTTACATGTTCGTATATGATTTGTAAGGTACAAAACTCTGAAGCGTATGTCTGTAAAATAACCTACATGACACTAGTAATGCTGGCGTAATAAATATTTAACTGTGCACTTTACCTGATTGTCTATTGTTTTTGTTTCATTTGCAACTGCTTTTATTTTTCAGTGTTTTTTTTTCTCCCTTTCTAATTGTTATTGAAGTATTTTGAAGCAATTTGTTTGCAAAACAAATTTGTGAAAATTGGAATAATAATAAAATAAAAACTGTTTTATGATTAAATACTGTTCGATTATTTTATAAAAATCAGCTTTCTGAACAGAATTTAATCCTAAAACAGTTTTTATTTTAAAACAATGTGTTCTGAAAAATATTTTACTATGTGAAATAATAATTTTAAATTAAAATAAAGACCTTGTATTATGATTAAAAAATTGCAAGTGATTCATAATAATTGTAGGCATTTGCAAATAAAAATCATGTAATTCAGAATAAATCTTAATCTAGACTGTCGTTTTAGTTTTATGTATAAACACAAGAACTTAACCAATCCATACACTTGACACACTTTCAGTTTTAACGCCAAAGGTAGTCTGATTTAACTAAATGGTAGTTTGAATAAGGCTTAATTATTGGTAATTGCAAAATATATTAATTGATTAAATATAAAATAAATTTTTAATCAAAATTTATAATGATAGAGAATTTTGGTTCTTTGGGTACATATGCTTAAAATATAAATATATCCAGAGAAACCTATTTTGGTGCCTAATTTGATGTATGATGGTGCTGAATTAAATAAAATTTAGCTTCCCTTAATTAAAAATTTATAAATTTTATGATCTAGTTATTTATTTTATTACCTAGTAACTTCAAGTTATCCATCAATATTAACAACAAATTGATAAGAGAAGCAATAGAAATTTATAAAGAAAAAAGATAACATCAATCAATGTGAAGGCGCTGATTTAAATAAAATTTGACTTCCTTTAATTAATAATTTATAAATTTTATAATCTAGTTATGTATGTTTTGTTACCTAGTAACTTGTTTCTGTTTATTTACTGTAAATGTCATTCGTATCATTTTTTCTGATAAAGACATACGTTGAGTTTGTCAAAACATCGATTATTAATAAATAATAATACAGAATTTAAACCTTAAATTATTTTAATACCTCTAACGTCTTACGAGAAATGCATAGCATTGCAGTGTAAAATGCATTTAAATCTAAAAATACACCTATTCATTTTATTTCTTTTACACTTGCTAGCAATTTTTCGGTAATTTGCTTCCGACACAATCATTTTTTGTTTTCGCGGAACGCAAATGTTTTATGCAAATCAAAATTGGAAACGACTAGTGGGCAAAATATTGAGCAACAGTTACACGGTTTTTAAGTATGTCGAAGCACCAATTTATTCAATTTGTATACATACACACACACACACAGGCAGACACATTTACCACTGCATGTCAAGATGAGGGAACCATTTAATTGGCACTTTGTAAAAATGCCCCCCGGCTATTCAATATTTGCATGTTATCTTTTCAAGACAAGACAATTCACGCTACAGCACTCTTATTCATTTTGATAACAATAATAAAAATGAGAATTACTAGAGGCGATTATTTCACACAGCAATTACGATCTTTATTTCAGAGATTTCTTTTTGGAAGCTGTTAAAATTATAAATTCAGATTCGGATTAACGTTTGACAAGATTATCAAAATATATTTATATCAGATTCCATATTTACAACTCCTTTTTTTTTTTAGTAATAGTGATTTTTGATATTTCTTTCAAAATATGTTTTATTAAATTTTAATTTGAAATGTTTGAAGACAATAATGGATCATTTAATAAATATATAATTAATCAATTAATTTATTTTTTTGGACGTTTCAGTCATTTTATCATGGACATTATCAGCTACATTATACATAAAAGAGAAATATAAAAAGTAATACAATAAAATTACATAAATAATATAATATTAATACTATTAATATATGAAGATGTGGTACGTACAAATAGTTTTGATTAATTTTTCAGTCACATGTTAAGAAGTTAAATTTTAGAAAGTGAATTGTTAAAAAATATATACTTGAATTATATGTAAATGTTGCGAAATTTCTTATACAAGTACTATAAATTCTATTATTAAGTCAGTTTTTAAAAAATAATTATCACACATTATTTTGTTGAAAAGTTATTTATTTTATATTAATTTGTTGTTATTAAGTCATGTTGTAAAATATTTTTATTAAAATCAAACGGCTGTAAATTGTAGTTTTGTATTAAGATTTTTTTAGTAATCGACGTTTCAAAGTATTCAACGTAAAAC